>CM021107.1:507771797-508265994 GCA_007115665.2 Sequoiadendron giganteum | reverse complement strand
GATCTTGAGCATGCGTGGAATTTGTTGAACGGAGGGACTAGTCAAGTAGGAGACATCATTACAGGATTGATATTGCATTCAGAGGTTGAATTGGCGAAACTCTTTACAAATCTCTTTCATCTATAGCAGTAATCGTAGATTTTCATAGGCAGTTTTAATTGCTTTAGTTGCCTAGTGTACTTCCTGCTTCATTGTACTTTGTTTTAAGCAAAAGAATCTTTAAATTTAAGTGAAATTTATTTTTTCCATATGCTAGATGTGGCTAATGACATTGCCAATTTGCTGTTACATTTGCTGACAATAGAGTGATAATTTCATGTTTTTTCTTTGTTGAACAGGGAATCCAGGGAATCTTTGTTGAACAAGCTAGTGAGGGATTGACGCTTTGGAAAGCAGATCTGGATGATGAAGGAATTTTTGATGCTGCATTTGATGGCTATGAAGGTGTTTTCCATGTTGCCACTGCCATGGATCTTGAGTCTGAAGGTAATTTTTTGGTAAAGAGGGCGTTATGGTTGTGTCTGAAAGGTACCCAATATTTTGCCTTTGATTTTTGACACAACAATGTTTTGCTTTGTTTGGTTGTCTCCTGTTCAGGGAAAGTTATTTCTGAATTTTCTTAAAGAGATGCAGAGAAGTTGGTGGACATTGCTGGCACTTGGCTAGGAGGCACCCTAGCTTGTAGTGTCTAAATGCTGCAGGAGATGAAAGAAAGCATCTTGACGAACACCTCAAGGAAGAGAAGATTAGAATTGTAGTTGATTATATTGAGAAAGACAATAAAAATTAAAAAGGTGTTGTTTCCTTGAAGCTGTAAACCTTAGTTTATTTAGTTTTAATATTAATATTTTACCTTAGTTTATTTAGTTTTAATATTAATATTTTTCTTTTTTCAGTTTTATGTTTCAGTAGTTCTCTATATCATTATCAGTTATTACTGGAATGCAATAACCATCTGCATGAAAAACAAGTCATAAATCTTATATAATGCTCCTATACCACAAGTTATTTGATCTTGGAGATAAAATCCCAAGAACGTTCATTCTTCTCCTTCACTTGCATTCTATGATAATGCTACACCTCATTTAACTGCTACACATTAAATAGCCCAAACGAAAGAGAATGACAAAGCACTCGAAAACCAATTATTAGGCTGCCCTTCCTCCTCCTTGTGGAAATACGAATGTGAATAAACCCAGGCAACCGACAGAAAAAGGACCTCTCTAAAGAGAACCACCCAATTCCCTGGTGTTGACTTGCTATGGATCAGATATATACATCATTGATGTTATTCTAGAACCTAGACCTTAAATGAAAAACATTGTTCTTCTGTCCAGGCCGGTGGTATGTAGGTTTGCCCAAAAAAAAAATTAAATTTTTTTGCTAATCCCGAGGACAAATCCTAAGAAAAATATCCCACTCCATCAAATAATTGATAATGGACAATCATAAATCACCTTTACAAAAATAATATAAAGTATGAACAATTCGCACGACATAACCATACCATAATGACAAACTAAATGAAAACAACATAAATTACCCTTAGGAAAACAACATTTAAACGATAGACATCAACCCACTTTATGAATGCGATACACATGACATAATCGTGTCTCCATATTTATAAAATGCACATTTGACCCACTACATATTAATATTATTGCAAATGATGTTTTTTTTTCACATAATAAAACACATCACATATAAATATTATTGCGTTATTTGACCATCACATATAAATGACATATCTAACAGCTTTTATGACTTTAAAATATATTTTTTTAGTAATGTTTCATAATAAATGATTAAATATGATGATACGTAATATAATTTTTATAACCATCAATATTTAAAAGTATGTAAATAACATTTTTATAAAATAATATAATTTAGCATTGATTTTACCTAGAGTTATTCTATATGGGGCTTCCCACAATCTTCTTTAGTATAATAAAATTTTAACTATTTGGTACTTGCCTCTAAATATTTCACCTCTACTAGATGAGAAGTAAATTATGGGGAAAGTAGTGCAAAAAAATACCTTTAGGATCTTGAGTCAATCACCTTGTTCCAATAAAAAATGCGGATAGTGAAAACAATATATATTTCTCCTCTGCAAGTGCATATTTTTTAAGCATTAATGTACTTCCTGTATTTTAAAATATTCATAAATTCCATAATAATGAGAAATACTCTAAACTAACTCACGTATAATCACTCTATATAAAATGAGTTGTAAGAAAAACATCAACTCTATGATAATTGTATTAATATAATAACTTAGATTTATTTGATTATTCTAAAATCAAATATGCCAACAATACATAAAATATTTAAAATATTTTTCTATGTTTAGGCTATAAAACAAAATTTAAAATTATAAGAAAAATTATTATAATTAAAACTATTATGCAAAAGTTATCTCTTAAGGAGCATTTTTAATAAATTATTTTCGTTCGAAAAACAATCAAATTGTGAACATTTGTAAAAGTATTGAATTATATGATATAATTGTGGTAACTAGGAAAATACTTCTCAATTTGACAATTTATTTATCTTTTGAAATTTCACCTTTGCAATCACAATTTTCTTTATTTTCAAAATCTCACCATCTATGTAATATGAACCAACCTAAATTTGTAAAACATTGTTTATAATTAAATGATATGAATATCTTTTAAAAAAGCTTCTCTTTGCTTCAAGGATTTATTCAAATATTCTCTACTAACAAGGTCAACTACGTGAAGGTGGGCGCTCACATTGCCTCTTCTAATCGACCTAAGACAACCACAACACTACACAACATGCACATAACAACACATCACAACATTACACAAAACACAAAAGAACAAATTCATTTTATTTTATTTATAAAAAAAATTACATACTTTTAAATATAAAAACTTAAATATTGATGGTTATAAAAATTATATTACATGTCATCATATTTTACAATTTATTGCAATCATATATGATTTTCAATTTTTAGAATCTCACCACGTATTTGATATGAACTAACTCAAATTTATAGAACAATGTTTACAACTAAATATAAAATTTATAAAAAGAGCTTCTCTTAGCTTCAAGAATATTTATTCAAATATTCTCTACTAACAAGGCCAACCACGTGAAGGTGGAAGCTTGCATGGCCTCCCCTAATTGACCTAAGACAACCACCACACAACATCACTCATAACAACACATACAACATTAGACGAAACACAAAACAACACATCACAACATTACACAAAACAAAAAACAACACATCACAACATTACACAAAACACAAAACAACACAACACAACACAACAAATTCATTTTTTTCTTTTATAAAAAAGTTATTTACATACTTTTAAATATTCAACTTAAATATTGATGGTTATACAAATTATATTACATATCATATTTAATCATTTATTATGAAACATTATTAAAAAAATATATTTTAAAGTCATAAAAGCTGTTAGATATGTCATTTATATGTGATGGTCAAATAACACAATAATATTTATATGTGATGTGTTTTATTATGTGAAAAAAAAATATCATTTGCAATAATATTAATATGTACTGGGTCAAATGTGCATTTTATAAATATGGAGACACGATTATGTCATGTGAATTGCATTCATAAAGTGGGTTGATGTCTATCGTTTAAATGTTGTTTTCGTAAGGGTAATTTATGTTGTTTTCATTTAGTTTGTCATTATGGTATGGTTATGTCGTGCGAATTGTTCATACTTTATATTATTTTTGTAAAGGTGATTTATGATTGTCCATTATCAATTATTTGATGAGGTGACATGTTGTGATTCATAAATGAAATTTATTAGTAATACATGATTTGTAACTTTAATGGCAATATAAAAAAAATTAAATTAAACATTAATCAGAAAACAAAACAAAAATGCAAAGTAGACACAAGAGACATACCTTAAAGAATGGTCTTGGCCTCTTGACCATTCTTTAAGATGTCAAAAAAATGCGACCTTATGGAATGGCCATGGCCAATGACCATTCCCATCGGTCTTTGAAAGGGGTTTTTAACCCCTTCCAATAACTTTTTTATTATTATACATTGTATTTTTACATGTTACAAAGCTATTAGGTCAATGTAATTGACAAATATATTACATTTGCTGCTGTAAATATACACCAACAACTTCACTCCTACCCCTGATCCCACTATGATGGTGAAATTAACTAACTCAAAAAGTTGCTTAGCTCTGTTTGGGATCCTTGTTAGCAAATTACTTGACAACTCGTCTATTCCAAGAGCAACATGCAAGAAACACATAAAACAAAGGCAATTAGTCAAAGAAAATGGTCATCAAAACAATCTAAAACATCAAGCACATGTACATACCACGCCTCTTTTTTATATTCTTGCCAACCTCACCAAGCACATCAACTTCAATGATTTCAGCTTCTTTGTATAATATCAACCCACCGACAATCATAATAGGTACAAATTCTCTCAATTGTCAGTCACAACATTTCACAACTTGACTAAAAGTACTTAAATAAATGATATATTGAAACATAATGACCTAAACATGTTTGCGATTTAAAACAATAGTAACTACTTAATAAAATTTCAAAGCTTACGAAATAAAGAAAGAGTTACAGAAAAAAGAAAACCACAAACCTAAATTTCCCTTCCAGCATATTCCTCAGAATCTTGTCTGCAAAAAAATAAAAAATAAATACAAGTCAATCTATTAGAAATGAAAATAGAGCAAAACATTTATTGCTAAGAAAAATAAAATCAAGATAAAAAATGGCCTCTCAAAGACCATGAATCAATGAATCAGTTTGTTAAGCCTGCCTGCACATATTGTTTACTTGCAAAAAATACCCATATCTTTGTTTCTATGCCTGGACTGTGAGAAAAATGTATAGGCAGGCAGGGCCTTTTCTTTACTTCCCATGATGCTTGCTGCCTCTGTAGTTTTCAAGGGATCCTATGTTTTTCTGGTATCACAAAGTGTCCTTGGATGATGTGGGTAGGGTAGTGTAAAGGCCCCCACAGTCTCCACTTGTGTATTTGTGCTTTGGACCCTCTGTCCCTTCTTTTCACTTCATTGACAAGCAGTACTAGCATATATACTCATGCACACACGCATAGTTATTGCTTATAAACATAGAGTGGGAGATTTTTCTTAGGATTTGTCCTCGGGATTAGCAACTCTTTTTTTTGTGGCAGACCTACATACCACCGGCCTGGACAGAAGAACAATGTTTTTCATTTAAGGTCTAGGCTCTAGAATAACATCAATGCTGTATATATCTGATCCATAGCAAGTCAACACCAGGGAATTGGGCCGTTCTCTCTAGAGAGGTCTTTTAAAGGATCTGTCGGTTGCCTGGGTTTATTCACATTCGTATTTCCACAAGGAGGAAAAAGGGCAGCCTAATAATTGGTTTTTGAGTGCTTTGTCATTCTCTTTCATTTGGGCTATTTAGTGTGTAGCAGTTGAATGAGATGTAGCATTATCATAGAATGAAAGTGAAGGAGAAGAATGAACATTCTTGGGATGTTATCTCCAAGATCAAATAATTTGTGGTATAGGAGCATTATATAACATTTAAGACTTGTTTTTCATGCCAGATGGTCTGTTATTGCAGTCCAGTTATGGGGAATAAATGATAATGATATAGAGAACTACTGAAAAAGAAAAATATTAATATTAAAACTAAATAAACTAAGGTTTACAGCTTCAAGGAAACAACACCTTTTTAAGTTTTATTGTCTTTCTCAATGTAATCAACTGCAATTCTAATCTTCTCTTCCCTGAGGTGTTCGTCAAGATGCTATTTTCATCTCCTGCAGCATTTAGACACTACGAGCTAGGGTGCCTCCCAGGCAAGTGACAGCAATGTCCACCAACTTCTCTGCATCTCTTTAAGAAAATTCAGAAATGCGTTTCCCTGAACAGGAGACAACCAAACAAAGCAAAACATTGTTGTGTCAAAAATCAAAGGCAAAATATTGGGTACCCTTCAGACACAACCATAACGCCCTCTTTACCAAAAACTTACCTTCAGACTCAAGATCCATGGCAGTAGCAACATGGAAAACACCTTCACAGCCATCAAATGCAGCATCAAAAATTCCTTCATCATCCAGATCTGCTTTCCAAAGTGTCAATCTCTCACTAGCCTCTGGTAGATCCAACAAACGCTTGGTCTTCACTGGATTCCCTGTTCGACAAAGAAAAAACATGAAATTATCACTCTCTTGTCAGCAAATGTAACAGCGAATTGGCAATGTCATTAGCCACATCTAGCATATGGAAAAAATAAATTTCACTTAAATTTAAAGATTTTGTTGCTTAAAACAAAGTACAATGAAGCAGGAAGTACACCAGGGAACTTAAACAATTAAAACTGCCTATGAAAATCTACGTTTACTACTATAGATGAAAGAGATCTGTAAAGAGTTTCGTCAATTCAGCCTCTGAATGCAAAATCAATCTCTGCACCGCTCCCAAAGCAATCCTGTAATGATGTCTCCTACTTGACTAGTCCCTCCCTTCAACAAATGCCACGCATGCTCAAGATCAAAGGAATTTAAATCAATTTGTAATAACCCACTGACAATTCAGAAAAAATTGAGTGGAAGGATCATCATCTGCCATACAAGTCGAACATAAAGAAAGTTGGTTGACATACACATCCTATGGAGCCATAGTTTCAGCAGCAAAAACAACTTTACAAAACTAAAATGAAGTATGAAAATCTAAAAACTCATACGAATAATGAATACAACTTGATAGATTGTACAATTCAGTTTAGCCTAAACAATAAAACTGCAGTAGTAATTTGTTGTCACAACTTGATACATCATGAACTAAAATCTTATATCTGGATATAGAAAACTTAAGAAAATTGGGTATTCATAAGAAACACTTTCTTACTTCTCTTCTCCGGATACTATAAACTAACCAGTTGGGTTTAAATTGTGTTATAGAAACATAATTACCAATTAAAAAGCAATGCCCTCTAAATTTTAGAAAACTGGGTATTCATAAGAAGATTCAATACACTTTGACCGTTAATTAAAAGCAAAAGATAAGCATAATTAACAACCTGGGTTGCGTACAGTTGCAAAACGCATAGCCTGCATCTGCAAAGATTGTAATAAGAGCATGCTCTTTCATATTGAAAAGTCGGGATTCAACGAAAAGTAACCCAAGAGAGGCACTCTGTATTTTGTAGTGGGCAGAATCGAAGCCATGAAGCATCCAAGGGGAAGCGCTGCTACCTGGACTGATATCTGTGTAATGATCAGAGGCTCCTTCCGTACCCAAAGAATTGATTCAGGAAAGACTGCCCCAAAAATCGCATGCAGAAAGTCCGTACTAGAATTAAAGGATCCTTTTCTATAGATTGCCCGAAGAGAGATCTAGAATTTGTATAGTCAGATCACTGAGAACAAAATAATCAGTAATTAATTTTCATTCTATCAAAATAAACAACATAATAAGCAGGATCTGTAAAAAGAATTACCTAGAAGAATAATTTTGCCGCCTCCAGCATTTTTTTTTCTGCCTCTTTCTCTGCTTCCACAAATCAAAATACCAAGAAACCAAGAAAAAAAAACCAAACAAAAGAAATAGAAAAAACAAATCATCAAATTAAACAAATAAAAAAAAACACAGCACAAACAAAAGAACAAAACAAATCAATGACCAGCGTGCACGCTTACAAAACCCTTACCAGAAGGAAAACAAAACAAAATTATAACAAGAGAAAGTAGAAAAAACGATTCAAAAAAGGAACGCTCTTTGTTCAATAAGATGTACCAAATAGATTATGTGCCTATCCTGAGAATTTCATTTGCTTGAAGGCTTCTAAAGCCTTGTCAGCAAAACCATTCCGTGCCTATCCTGCAATCGTGGCATTCCACGAGGCCACATTTCTTTGAGGCATTTTGTCGAACAGTTCAGGTGCATTGTCCATGCTTTCACTTTTTGCATACACGTCTACCAGAGCAGTAGCAACTACAACATCTGACGATATACTGCTCCAAAGCTCTCATTTGGCACAGGCTGGGAGGATGCTGGTAAAGGTTGCAGAGATTGGCTTCACACCTTCCAATTGCATTTGCTTGAATCGAATTGTTTGTGTCGAAGACCTTGTGCGATCGTTTGAAGAACATGGAAGTATGCTTTTTCTTACCCTCATCTGCTTTTTCCCGCTCTCCCTCACAACGGTCGAATTTGAACTCATTTGCACATGGTCGTTACATGTCTTGGAATGGTGGTCTTCAAATAGTTGTCACTCGGTTTAAGATCGAAAGAACTCAAAATTTCAAATTTAAAATTGAAAGTCTAAATTTCTTAGTTCTGAATTATCGTATCACTTACGGGTATTTAGAGACATTTAATGTTACACTAATTTATATGTAATTTATTAGGGTGGAATCATTAGAGCATGCTTCAATTTTTAAAGGACAAATAATCAAATCCCCTTGTTTTACATATAATCCACATGTATGTTTGTGTATGTTATCTTTGACATTAGTCTTCATTGTTAGCTCACTCTCATAATGGTTTGACCTAGGATGACATGTTTCGAAAGCTATTCATGAAGACTGTATTGACCACATTTAGCTACCAAAGGAGCAAAGACAAATATAGCTTTGTTGAATAAACATTTTGTCAAATCACTTGGACACATGGCATAGTTTAGTTTCTTGCACGTCAAATCAAATATACTTGGATCAAGATTGAACCCAAGGGATGAAAAATTGAACTACACAAAATCATAAGACTACATAGAATCTAACACATTCAACTGACTGTGGATAGTCAATTTATGTACTATAGAAAATGGATTTTGCATGACATTAGTAACATTATTCCATCATTAGTCTAGACCCAAGTACCCTATCCTCTAATTTAAATAGATCTCATTTATTACTATTCGTTTACTTACCCAACTAATTTAATCTAGGTTATTTTTTGCTTATTGATCAAATTGCACTTATTTAAATTTTCTAGATTATTTATGTTTAAAGCTAATGTATTTATTTATATTTTGTGTGAACCTAACATTTTATTATATGCAACCTTAAGTTTCACCTTACGATTTTATGTTAGGTCTTCCTAGGCTTTTCATATATAACTTATCCTTTCATTTTAGATTTTTTCAGCTTCAGATCAACTTTTATCTGCATGTGCTTATCATACCTTTGATTCTACCCACCTACCTTTGGCTAATTCACCATCATAGTTATTCTTAAATTATTCCTTGGTTTATATACATGCATACAATTCTAATTTTGACATGTTATTATCTTTTTTGACACATGATCCTTCCATCCTTGACACTCTCATGATATTTTATGCTATCTAGATGAGGATGAAAATTTTCTATGGAGGTGTTATTTTATTATGTATTAGCATTTCCCTCCATTAAGTTGATTCAAGTGTATCCTTTTATTTTACATACAACTCACTTGTCCACGAGTCTTATATTGATTCCATTTATTTTATGGCTTGTAATAATGATAGGCACATACCTAATAACATTATACCACATGTTAATGATACAAGTAGCATGTGACAGTTCCATTGATGGCATTGCATCTCTTCATGTATTCAAGACATTATTATACCTTTTAAGATGCATCTATTACATATCATAATAGACCTATGTCCATAGATTCATGTTCTTATAATGAATTACCTTCTTTCATATGTAATGATATCCTTGATAATATCTTTTGTATATTTTAAGTCGATCCTATGGATGCTCATAATAGTAGCATTTCACATAGCAAGACCTTGCATGATAATAATATGCATTTTGATGTTAGTACATTAGCTTCTTGAGTTCATCTCATATCAATGCACCATATTACCTTCCCATTCACTACATAATGACATTATGATTCTTAGTGAGGACTTCCTATGTGATGCTTATGTTGTTACTACAAATGCTTCTAAACATATTAAATTATTCTTTGTTAATAATAATAAGTTTGTAGATGGTATTTTATTGATAAGACTTTAGACTTAATATAAATGACGAATCTTTGTAAAGATTTGACTTATCTGATTTTATTTGTACACTTATTATATAAATTTAGCACATATTCTCATTGTCTACTCTAAAAATGGTCTCTTGAGGATATATATAGACCTAGTGATAGGTCTTCTCATGCTTTATATTTTGACTCTTCCTCAACTAGTATTTATATGATATATGCATATCCTTGTCCCATTTTTTGTGTGCATACTTCTAGTGGAGATAAACCTACATTTCAACTCAACTAATTCACAAGATTATCATATGGTTGGGCTTCAACATCAAGATTAGCTAGAGGTTGAAATATTCCTGTAAAACAACTAGCTTTGTCCCCTAATGTGTGAATAAAAATTCAAAGGACTATGATACTATTGATCATCTCAAGAACATTCAAACTAAAATATCTATTTTTTATCTATTCAGTTGCTTCCCGCATCCACAACCCAATAGCTTTCTGTATTTTTGCTTCATATGCTTTTTCTTACCCTCATTTGCTTTTTCCCGCTCTCCCTCCCAACGGTCGAATTTGAATTCATTTGCACATAGTCGTTACATGTCTTGGAATGGTGGTCTTCAAATAGTTGTCACTTGGTTTATCCTAGTTTAAGATGGAAATGAATTCAAATTTTAAATTTCAAATTATAAGTCTAAATCTCTTGTTTCAGATTATACTAGTTATTATGAGCTAATCTGATACATGTTTATCTCACGTGTTATTGTATCATAGTATTTAAAGGCATTCAATGTTACATTAATGTATATGTAATTTATTGTGACCAAATCATTATCTAGCATGCTTCAATTTTTAAAAGGATAAATAATCGAATCCATTTCTTTTACATATAATCCAAATGTATGCTTGTATATGTTGTCTTTGACATTAGTCCTCATTGTTAACTCACTCTCATAATGGCTTGACCTAGGGTAACATGTTCTGAAAGTTATTCATGAAGACCGTATTGACCACATTTAGCTACCAAATGAGCAAAGATAAATATAGCTTTGTTGAATGAACATTCTATCAAATCACTTGGACACATGGCATAGTTTAGTTTCTTATGTCAAATCAAACATACTTGGATCAAGATTGAACCAAGGGATGAAAGATTGGACTACACAAAATCATAAGACTACATAGAATTTGAAACATTCAATTGACTGAGGATAGTCAATTTATGTACTATAGCAAATGGATTTTGCATGACATTAATAACATTATTCCATCATTAGTCTAGACCCAAGTACCATATCCTCTTATTTAAATAGATCACATTTATTACTATATGTTTAGTAGATTTTATTTTAGATTTTTTCGGGTTTGGATCAACTTTTATCTACATATACTTATCATACCTTTGACTGTACCCACCTACCCTTAGATAATTCATCATCATGATTATTCTTAAATTATTCCTTGGTTGATATGCATGCATAAATTTATAATTTTGACATGTTATTATCTTTTTTGACACATGATCCTTCTATCCTTGATACTCTCATGATATTAAATATGCTATCTATCTATGAGGATGAAAATTTTCTATGGAGGTGTTATTTTATCATGTTTTAGCATTTCCCCACACTAATTTGATTTGGGTACATATCCTTTTATTTTATATACAACTCACTTGTGGACATGAGTCTTATATTGATTTCATATATCCTATGGCTTGTAATAACAATTAGCACATGACTATTAACAATATACCACGTGTTAAACATACAACTAGCATGACAACCATTGATGGCATTACATCTCTTCATGTATTCGGGACATTATTATACCTTTTAACGATGCATCTATTGTATATCATAATAGCCCTATGTCCATATATTCATGTTCTTATAGTGAATTAACTTCTTTCATATGTAATGCTATCCTTTATAATATTTTTTTCTACATTTCAAGTTAATCCTATGGATGCTCATAATAATGTTTCACATAGTGAGACCTTGCATGATAATAATATGCACCTTGATGTTAATACGTTAGCTTCTTGAATTCATCTCATATCAATACACCATTACCTTCTCATTCATTACATAATGACATTATGATTCTTAGTGAGGGCTTCCTATGTGGTGCTTATGTTGTCACTACAAATGCATCCTTACATATTAAATTACTCTTTCTTGATAATAATAAGTTTTTAAATGATGACATTTTATTGATAAGAGTTTAGAATTAATATAAATGGTGAATCTTTATAAAAATTTGACTTACTTTATTTACACTTCTGATGTAAATTTAGTGCATGTTCTCATTCTTTACTTTTCTAAAGTCGGTCTCTTGAGGATATATAGACCTAGTGATAGGTCTTTTCATGCTTTATCTTTTTATTCTTTCTCAACTATTATTTATATGACATAAGCATATCCTTGTCCCATTTTTTGTGTGCATACTTCTAGTGGAGATAAACCTACATTTCAACTCACAGCTAATTCACAAGATTATCACATAGTTGGGCTTCAACATCAAGATTAGCTAGAGGTTGAAATATACCTTTAAAATAACTAGCTTTGTCCCCTAATGTATGAATAAAAATTCAAAGGACTATGATACTATTGATCATCTCAAGAACACACAAGCTAAGATATCCCTTTGGTATCTATTATGCTCATCACAGTTGTATAACAAGGTGGTGAAAAAATCTTTAAAAATATAACAATTAAATTACAACACTCTTCCATAATATATGAATTAATTGATTGAATCTATTTAAAATAAGGCATGTCATTCTATTTAATTTTAAGATGTATAACTCACATGTGATATAATTATTACATTTATACAATGGAAAACGTGACAAGAGAAACATTAAATAATCCCTAGCTTATAATGTCATTTAAAAATATATACTAGAGATTGTTTGGAACAATTTTGAAGTTAGATATATAAAAGTTAAACTCGTATAACCTAGCCTCAATGGATTTGATGTTATTAAGTTCTTCCTACTGTAAACAAACCATGCATATTAAACGGTTTGTCCCATGCAATGACCAAGAAATGATGTTACAAAGCTCTTTTAGGGTTTGCATGGTTGTATGCTGGGAGGACCTACCATATGTGAGGATTAGATGTGATATTCACCTAGAAAATCCTAGGTCTTGTAAATTGTATTTAATTGTGTTACATATTAAATAAAGTTGATCTTCAAACATTATGGAGTAGGAAAAATGGGGTGCCCATGTGAGGGTGAGGATATTATTTATTTATTATGTATTCTCTAATATATAATTGGAATGATATGTAAGAGGACATTAAATAGGAAGGTTACATTGAAAAGGTCAAATTTGGGAGTTATAGAGCATCTCCCTAATTTTGTGGTTATGCAAAACATATTGAATGCCCTCACATGGACTACCTAGATTTGGGAAAGTGATCAATCTGACTATTATGACATAATATATGACATGTAAGAGAGGTATAAGATGTGTAACATGTACAAGAGGAGTTATTATTCCAAATTTATTGACCATGACTATGGGGGTAATGAATTTTTATACGATTCATTGTTTGGACTCATAGTTCAAGATATCACTTGTAGGTTTCTTTAATCCAAATTTTCTATTTATTAGGGAATGGGATAGAAGTTTCTAAATTTACTTTGCAAGTTCTCTTAGGTTGTCAAGTTATTTTCAAAAGGAAAATTGCTTCTATTCATGTACACTCTTATGTGATTAAAATAAGCTTGGGTCTCCTTGAAAATGGAATTATTTTGTGCAAGGGTTTCTCCACATATATCTGGTATTCATACATGGTTTACATGTTTTATATTTATTTCTCCATTGGTACACTAATCTTGTTGGCTTAATCACTTTCTTAATTAAATTCAATATTTGGTATTAGAGCTATGAATTAATTTTAGAAGCTTGGGATACCTTTCTTTTAATCTTATGTTTTTTTTGTGTTTGTTGTAGGAGTACTTTGTTTAGTGATTTACAAACATGAGCATGGTTACAAAATCCATGTGGCAAGCACATCTAGTTCACAAATTAATAAGCTCAATGGATATAGGTACTAGATAGGGAAACTAAATATGGAGGATCTCTTGGATGAAAGAGATCAATGGAGGGATATGATAAAAAAGGAAAGGCCTATTGGGATATCAAATGAAGAATAGAATAATCTTGACAACTAATCTTGATGAACAATATCACTATGTCTCTCCAATTTCATCCTTTGGAACATGTCTCTCAAGAGACTAAAACATATTGTCTATGGAGAAGAATAGGTGAAATCTACCAAACTAAGTCTTTTAAATATATATTGAATTTAAAATATAAATTATATTCCTTTGAAATGAAGGAAGGAGACTCTATCTAGCTATTCACTAAAATTATTTTAATTTATTTAGGAAGTATAAATGCTAAACTTGATGATTATAAATGTATTTTGGTGCTTTTCTCTTTACCTAAATATTGAGAGAACATAATAGTTGTAATTCATGGTGGTATTGTTGAGATTAAGGTGGATGCCTTTGTTGCTACTAATTTTCTCAACAAAGAATTACATAAACATCCATGGACAAGGGTTCTAAGGATGAACTACATGTTGGAGGTTGACCCAATTAAAAATATGGTAAGGAAAAGGGGGGTAAAGAGAGTTTTAAGCCAAAAGAATGACCTAAAACCTCTAGTACGAGTAGAGTGATAATTTGGAATTATGGGAAGCAATGCCATGTAAAGAAGTAATATAAATAGAAGAAGAATTATTTTGAACATTTCTTTGATGATAAATCTCTAATGATGAAAATAATGCTTTGTTCATAAATAAGCTAATAGTGTTATTAATGGTTGATGGTTGATTGATTTAGGTGCATTATATCATGAATTCTTGAAGGAGGGTGAGTGTAGGATCATCATGAACCAAAAAATTGAAATAGTCAAAAATATGCATATTTACTTAACCAAAATATATCACATTTCCACTATCTATTGCCTCTCCCGAAAATCTATAAATTGAGGCACATTCTCATGCATTTCATCACTAATTTTTGAGATAATTTTATGATGTCAAAATAGTTACCTTTTGTTCAAGATTTCCCACATTCCAACCATCATTGGAGCAAATCAAGTCTATAATGGAGTTCTTTGGTAAATTTTCTTTGATTGTTTATGTTATTGCTTTGTTTGAATTCCTTTGTTGAGTTATATTTGAGGTTTTGTATTGAGTTGAACGGAAAATTTAATTCTTGTTTTCTTTCATCTTGTATTTAAAATTAGAGCATTACATTTTGGAAATTTTGTTGGGAAGTTCATTTGTTATCTAACTATATTGTGTTTTTTGTGCTTTTTTGTACTTTTTGGCTAAGATATTTTTACAAGTCTTGCTTCATTTTTAGTGGATTCAAGGATTAATTTTTATAGGTTCTTCTAGGGGTGAAGTTGAATACATAGTTACATCCAATTTAGTTGATAAACAAAATTGGCATATAATACTTAGTATAAATTCTCACATGATTTTTGTGCTTTTTTGTACAGCTCCTTGATTTTTATTATACAAAATTTTGTACCACTATATACATAATATGTATGGTCATACCACTTGTATTATATTGTATAGAAATAATTTGTATGTTTACACCAAAATGTATATACAATAAGAGGAAAATTTATGTGTTGTAGGAATATACTCACTAAAAATATCTTTATATACTCATCGAGCATACACCAACTGCCATATTTTAAACGATTTTACCTAAAGGCATTTAATGTATTCATTGTATATCTATGAATTTATCATGCCTAACATTTCCTTAGGTTTAGTTTGCATGTTCTTGTATTTTTGCAGCGTACATGATATATACATAATTGTATATATCCACAAAGGTCTATGTATACTACATAGTTGTTCCATTTAAAACTATATGTATCAATGGAATATCGAGGTTTCTTATTCAAATCTACCCTTATAACACTTAAACCACTTATGTATCCATAGATACCATAAGTTCTAAATTAAAATTAGCATTATTGGGCCCACAAACCCATGTGTTTTTAGTTGTAAACCATATTTTTCTCAATATAGTAAGCTTGTTGACACTCTAATTGGCTCATCATCACATTCATGGTCATTATATCATTGTCTATAATGAGTTGGAAATACTTTTTCAAGGAGTCTAAGACTGAGATTTGCTATCTATTATTCCCTAGAGGGAAAGATAAATCTTATCAGAAAACTATCCTAGTAGAAGTGCAAAAATGTTAAGCCAATATTTTGACTTGATGTCAGTTGATCTACTAGATTTTGCTTCCTTCTAGGGGTATCACCCATCAAATTGATCTTATTCTAGGTGCTAAACTTCCAAATTAGGCTACTTACAAACTTACTCTAGAAAATGAGGGAATGAGAAGAAATATTGTTTAATTATTATGGAAGGGATTTATAAAGGAAAGCATGAGCCCATGTTCCACACCTACTCTTCTCTCACCTAAGAAAGGGGAGAAATGGAGATTATGTATGGATTCTAGAGCATTAAAAAAATCACCGTGAAGTATCGATACCTAATGTCAAGAATGGATGATTTGTTAGATTGCTTAGCTGGTGCCAAAATCTTCTCCAAAATTGACCTCAAAAGCGAATACCATCAGATTTGGATTCGTGAAGGAGATGAGTGGAAAAATACCTTCAAAACCAAATATGGGTTGTATGAGTGGGTAGTGATATCGTTTGGTTTGTTAAATTCCCCAACTACCTTTATGCAGACAATCAATCAAGTATTTAGATTCTGGACATTGGAAAAATTATCATTGTCTATTTCTATGATATCTTGATTTTTAGTGACAATATGGGGGAACATGTAGAAAATTTGAGGGTGGTGCTTGATACACTTAGAGAAGAAAGGTTGTTTATCAACCCTAAAAAAGTGAATTTTCCAATAATGCATTGGTCTTCTTGGGTAGTGTTATATCAGCTAATGGATTGAGCATGGATCTTGAAAAAATTTAAGGCCATTCTTGAGTGGTCTACTCAAAGTATCATGGAGGTGAGGAGCTTCCACAAGATGTTGAATTTTTATAAGATCTATATTAGGAATTTTAGTGGAATAAGTGAACTTATGACAATTTGTACAAGAGGAAAGACCTTTAGTTGGACCAAGGAAGCTAACCTAAGTTTTGAACAACTCAAAAGAAAGATAATTGAGGCTTTGATTCTTGCTACACTAGATTTTGAAAAAAAAATTACAATTGAGTGTGATTATTCAAGAGTAGCTACTGACAAAGTGTTAAGCCATGAAGGTAAACCTGTGGCCTTTTTCAGTGAGAAATTAAATGATGCCAAAAAGAAGTATACTACTTATGATAAGGAATTCTATGTTGTTGTACAAACACTAAAATAATGGAGGCGTTATCTTCTACACAAGGAATTCATTTTGATGACTGAAAACGAAGCTTTGAAGTACATTAATTCTTAGGGAAATTTGTCCCACAAACATGCAAAGTGGGCTTCATTTTTGTAGGCTTATCCCTTTGTTGTGCAACACATGAGTGGAAAATCTAATGTGGTGGTTGATGCTCCATGTAGAAGGCATCATTTTTTTTGTAATGAGCAATGCACTTGTTTCCTTTGATGAAATAAAATGTGAATATGCACTAGATTCATATTTTTGAAAAATTTATGTAGTTCTAAGTAGTTAGGACTAGATAGGTGTGCATTCTTGTGAAGACTATTTGCTAGAAGATGGTTTTTTGTTTAAGGGACCTCAACTTTTTATTCCCTATGGATCAAGGAGAGTAAAAATAATAAGGGATATTTACTCAAGTGGTCTAGGTGGACACTTTGGACGGGATACGACCTTTGAAAATTGGTGCATGATAAATTATTTTGGTCAAATATGCAAAGAGATATGAATAGGTTTTTTTTTATCAAAAGGAAGAGTATGCCAATAGTATATATTAATATATAAAATAGATATTTACATAGAGTTTATATCAAAAGTTATTTTTTCAAAAGCCAAAATTCTTGGCAATCGGACTGACTTTGTAGATAACTAACTTGAAACCCATACCCATAACCAAACCCAGACCAGAAACCAACCCTTACAAAATTCATGTTTGCATCCCTTTGTAATTGTGCTTACTCACACAGAGACTATCCACGCTCCGGAATGTACATGGCTATTTGAAAAAAATCTTACAGAGCAGATATACATTATCAACAGAGGGTAAATAGCCTGACTGAAGACACAAAATCATGACATTCATATACAAAAGCCCCTTAAAAGATGATAAAATTTAGTGTTCTTCCATGCATGCCACATAATTCTCTCCTTGTCCTTCTTCAAAATTTTCTACCAATTCCTTGCCTTTTCTTTTGCGCCCTAATTCTCGAATGCCATGATATTCCACTATGCTTGGGAAAATATGATTACCCAAAGCAGTGTAAACCCAATTTTCCTTAATTAGCTGGTCCATTCTTGGATTAGAAACAAAAAGCACACATTCATGCGAATGGAGGAAAGACATTGCAAAATATTTTTCTTTGCAATCAACCTCCCTAGCTGGGAAAATAAAATGGGAATTTTTACTCAATGCTTTCATAAAGATCTTGTCGTTGTTATACTCAAATGTCAGCTTAATACCATCATAAATTTCCTGAAACCCTTGTCGTTGCTTGAGGGATTTCCTAGGAAAAGCCCAGCTATGAACCCTTTTCCCTCAAATAGATTATACTTATCAATAGCCAGTTACAATGTAGTTGCTTGAAGAAATTGTTCTTTCACACATTTCCTTGCTATTCTCTCTATATAACCTAATGATTAACAGAAAAACATTAAATTTGAGAAAAATATTGACAAAACCTTGGATGGTTGAAGAATCCTTCTCGCTTTGGGGCTGATGACATGGAGTCTTCAACCCTTGGCAAATTTAGTTTAAACATG
Organism: Sequoiadendron giganteum; assembly: GCA_007115665.2. Taxonomy (NCBI): domain Eukaryota; kingdom Viridiplantae; phylum Streptophyta; class Pinopsida; order Cupressales; family Cupressaceae; genus Sequoiadendron; species Sequoiadendron giganteum. The sequence continues at coordinate 508,247,068 of CM021107.1, read as the reverse complement.
TTAGCTAAATCCTCCCATGCCAAGTAACCCTCAAAAGGCCTCTCCCAAGGCTGTGACTTCAAATGCACCCGAAAGTTCCATGGTTGATAAGACATTATGTCCTTAAAGATCCCACTTAAAGAAAACACACAACAAACTCTGCCACCTTCTCACCAAAAAATTATGCTCCCACTTGCCCAACAAACAATGCAAGATATGAAACTATGAAGACATTATGGCTTAAATAATGAAACCTCCAATTGACGGCATAAAGATTAATGACACATTTTATCACCAACATGATTGCAAAAACCCTATAATCTATGGTCTCCAAATTTGGCATGCTTCGCATAAAAATTTTGTCTGTGCTAATAAGTTCCATCCTACAATATCATTAAAACTCTATCGCCTACAAAATATTGAAAACTGGGCCCTTTTCCTATCATCATTGGGAAGGTACCTACAAAAGACACATGTTAGAACAAAATGGTGGAAAAGATGCCACATGATGATAGAGAAACCTTTTTTTCATGTGACACAAGTTGCCAATATGGATATAGTTCATCTCGACACATAAGCTAGATGGGAATTTGATAAAAATTGTGACAAATTTTGTGTTGAAATTTTAGTGTTGAACTGTAAGATGACCATCCATTGTAGCATGCAGTATGATAAACTTTAGAATACTGAGCAGTAAGTTGACTATTTACCTACCACATGTGTATTAAGATGTCTTGATCTGTACCATGCTTCCCTTTTTGATGACATAATGTGTATATATACTCAACAAAATACACCTTTTGTATCTTTAGACTTATTTAAGATTTAAGGCATCTCGGTGTGTGATTTCCTCCAAATAAGGGTGTTTGTTGATTCGACTAATGTCTTGGGCTAGAATAATTTCCTAATTATTACATCTCATATTTGCTAAGTAATCTAATAACTTGTTACCTTCTCGATATGTATGAGTGATTTGGTAATTCTAAAAAAATTCTAGCAAAGACCAAGATCTTTGAAGAATGTAACCTAAACTCCAATTTGAATGTTTTTTACTTTGTAAGCATTAAAAATTAGCAAAGGGTCGCCTTTAATATGCAACTTTGTAATGCCAAGCTTCAATGCAATTTCCAATCCTATCAAAAGTGCTTTTGACTCTGCTAGATTGTTGGAACCTTTTGGGAGATGATTAGAACTAACCACTATTACCTTTCCCCTTGAATATTTTAAATATATAACCGCCCTTGACTCCTCTAGATTTACTTTTGATGCCCCATCAAAATTGAACTTTATGAAACCATCTTGGGGTTACTTCCATTTAACATGCTTCCTATCACTCTTCACAAAATTTGAATTTAGTAGACTACTTAAATATGACAACTTTAAGCTCTTCCAGTTGTGTAAAATCGGATTATCCCAACTTGTAAAAATTAAACTAAATCCCTTATGCTTTTGAACACTTGAATTTACAAACTTAGAAACTACCTTCTCAATTTTTGCATTTACTAAATCAATTGATGAAGCTACTTTCCTGAAAATGTGTAAGTTACGGTCCCACCATAAATTCTGGATATGATTAAGGCTGGCACCACTTGCCAAATACATGCACAAAAAGAAGATTTAAATAAAAATTGTCATCTTTGAAACAAATCCCATAGAGAATTAGGAAAATGAGTATAAAATTTAAGCTTGTTCAGAACAAAGGCCCAACACTGTTGTGCAAAACTATATTTAAGAAGAAAATGATCTAGCTCTTCTATCTCTTCATCACATAATGGGCACTTAAAAGGGTCTGTTATTTTTAGCTTTGTTAGTTGATCACTAGTTAAAATTCTCTTTCTTAATGCCCACCAAGAAAAAATCCTAGCCTTAGGTAGAATTTTGTTGTTCCAACAAAATGAATAGGCCCTTTGAGGAGCTAGTTGACATGTTTTCTTACTTAGAGCCTTGTAACCTTGCTTAATTGTGTAATTTCCATCTTTTGATGCTGGCCATACAAGTCTGTCTGGCTTTGAAGAAAGAAAAACCACACGTTCATTTAATACTTTTTGAATCCCATTACACTTTTTTATAGAAAGAGAAGGATCTAAGATGCTTTTCCAAATCAATTTTCATGTTATAGCTTCAACTGATTACACATAATCCAAAAAAAATTCCCCCCATGCCTCCTTTAAGGTTACCATTGCATGAAATAAATTAGGGTTAGTCTGCAAAGGAGGATTCTCATTCCAAGAATCACTCCAAAATTTGACACTTTCACCGTTATTTTACATCCCATGAGATGTATGGAGTGATTAATTTCCTATAGGAAATCAGAAAATTCCACATAGTTGATCCTTTTGGGGGATTAGAGATGGTGATAATTCTTAAAGGATTCAAGTTATCCAAATATTTCGCTTGCAAAATTCTGCACCATTTGGCCTTTGGATTTACATACATTTTCCAAATAAGTTTTGCACCAAATGCTTTATTCCTATTTGCTATGTTGTGGATTCTAGCACCACCTTGATGTTTGTCTCATGCCATGCCCTCTAATGAGATTAGTGGCACTTTCTTTTGTTCATCAATGTTTCCTTTCCAGATGAAGCATCTAATAACTTTCTCAATTTCTAATATCACCGATTGTGGAGCTTTGAGAACTTCTAGGAAATAATTAGGAATTAAGGACAAGACTACTTTTACCAAAAGAATTCTCCCTAACAAAGATAGCCACCTGTCCTTCCATATTAAGATCCTTGACTTTAATCTTTCTATTAATTTCACCCAATATGTTGCCTTGTTAGGACCCGAGAAGAAAGGGATCCCTAAATAAGTACATGGTAAGACAGCTTGTTGAAAACCAATAATTTTGACTATCTTTTTTAATGTCTCCTCTTGTGTGTTAAGAATATAAACTGTTGACTTCGAAGCATTTATCTTTTGACCTGATGCTGAAGAATATTTATCTAATACTTCCTCAATCTGCTTTGCTTCTACAATAGTGGATTTCCCAAGCAAATTAGTATCATCTGCAAAAAGAGAATGTGTGACTACTAAACCTATGTTTTCAATTTGGACCCCCCTCCAAAGCCCCTAAGAATGTTTGCTAATAATGAATCTGCTCAACGCCTCGACCATGATTATAAACAAGAAAGGTGAAAGTGGGTCCCCTTGCCTAACACCTTGTGATGCACTAAAGAAATCAGCGGGAGATCCATTGAGTATGATTGAAAAAAATTCCCCTGAAAGATATGAAAGTATCCATCTGCACCATCTTGCACTAAATCCAAACTTTGCAAGCATATTTTTTAAGAACTTCCAATTAAATTTGTCATAAGACTTCATCATGCCTAACTTGGCAATGATGGAAGGAGCATTAGTAGTAGAAATTGGGTGCAAAGCTTCATGGGCTACAATAGCCCCTTCAAAAGTTTCTCTCCCTGGAACAAACCTACACTGTTCTTGGGAAATGATCTTTGGTATAATGGGATGCAATCTTAAATAGATTGCCTTAGTGAAGATCTTATAAATTGTATTACATAAAGATATGGGCCTGTATTCTACAAATGTTTTAGGATCCTTAAATTTGGGCAAGATTTCTATATTTGTTACATTGAATTTTTTTAGCAATGTACTCATTCTTCTTGATTCTTCAGGTGGCCACAACAAATCAAAACACAAATTGCCCCAGTATTTTTGGAAAAAAAGAGCAGTAAAATCGTCCAAATCGGGAGCTTTAACCGGAGCTAAAGAGAAAACAACTTTTTAAACCTCCTCTAATGAGAATGGTCTCATTAAAGATTCATTATCCCTTTAGTAACTATTTACAAAATTTCTTTGAAAAGTTCTACTTCATCTTTATCATTTTTTTCTCCTCTATCTTGTGGTGCAAATAAGAGTTTTGAATAGAACCTAACACACTCTCTACTTATATCTTCTTCTTTAGTAAGCCAATTTCCAGTTGGAATCTCCTGGACATACTGAATTACTTTGGAAGCCATTTTAATCTGAGTAGAGGCATGAAAATACTTGGTGTTACAATCACCCTCCCTCAATCACAACTCCCTTGACTTTTGCCTCTAGTATATCTCTTCTCTTGCACATAATTCTTCCCACTCCTCTTGTAATTTCTTTTGCTTATCATATGAGAAATCATCCAAACCATTTTCAATAATTTGTTCATGCACATCTTTTAGTTCTTTGTGAATTGACTCTTTTTGATGAAAAACATTCTTAAAAACCTCTTTATTTCATTTTATGAGCTATTGCTTAATGTGCATTAACTTTTTACACAATTGAAACATCATTATGCCATGTTAATATGGTGTCTTGGTCCACCAATGACGAATCAAATCCATAAACTTGGGATGCCTAAACCACATACTCTCAAACTTAAAAGAAGATTTGATTCTCAAACAAGAAACATTTGAGATACTGAGAGAGATTGCATAATGATCAGAATCTGCAAAAGGTAAGATCTCTAATAATAAATTATGTTGCAAGCTGAACCAGTTAGATGAGACAAGATATCTGTCTAGCCATACCGCTATGTGGATAAGGCCTTTTCTTCTATTTTTCCATGTAAAATTTCCCTTAGCTAGAATAATATCCCTCAAAGCATTAGTGTTGATGAATGTAGTAAAATCTGTCATTACTTTAGATGGAAGACTAATGCCCCCTTTATTTACTTGTAGTGAAGTAATAGCGTTAAAGTCTCCTACCAGTATAAATTTTTTATCCCCTAAATCAATTCATACTTATTTGATTTGATCCCAAAAAAAATTTATCAGAAGTGGAGGATGGCATGTAAATGTTAAGCAACCAAAACTTTAAGTCAAATTTTGTTACTTTCAACAATTGCCAATTATTCTCATTTTTGCTTGAGAACACACTTACTGACTTTAGATTCCATAAATCCACTAGCCCCCCTAATGCACCTTGAGCAAGTGAGTGAACTGATCTCCACAACTGCCATTTTTGTATTGTAGCTTCATATGTGTCTACTAAAGTTTTTGTTTCCTAAAGAATCACAATATTAGCTCTGCATCCATCCACTTGACATTTGATGCAAGTGCATTTGTCAGGGGCATTAATGCCCTTGTAATTCCATGATATGATGTTACCACTTTTAGGGTGTTCCAAGTTGCAAAAGGAGGACAACAAAATAAAGGCCTCTATATGCCTCTACATGTTCTAACAAAACCATGCACTTACATTTCCATGGATTTTGTCCTGGGGCTTGTTGGGTGAATATTTTATAATCACTTAATTAATTACAAAATGGTTACTTCAACCATGGATATGATGAGATTTAAATCTCTCCTCTCACAAAGGGGATTCTCCCTTCTTACTGCCCACTAAAGCAACTAGTAACTAGCCTAGATTATGTACACTAAATTTATCCATGGGTGTTATATTCATCCTTTTCTCGTTTTTTAGAAAAGATGTTTTTTCTTAAATAAATTACAATAATACCTTGTGATAACTATAACATATTATTCACCACAAAATCCTTGTTTGAGAAATAATAATCGATATCTACTTGATTAAACGAAAGAGTAACCAAAGTGATACCAGTTAATGTTGGTAGCCAGAAAACCCACAAAAGATCAAAGTCTTTTGTTGTCTTCAATGATGATCATAAGGATATAGAATGGTGTATATTGTATCTCAAAGACTTTAATATACACCACCAAAGGATCCATAAAACACAACAAATAACCCATAGTCCAAAGTCTTCGAATTATTAACAAAAGTACACACAAGAACATAAACTTCAAATGTAAAACTGTAGCACAAAGTCTACAAAAACATATATGAATTCCTTTTGAAATATATGATATAATGCCACTTATTTAACCATTTACAATAAAATATAATGAGGACATAAGAACAATATCACATATAACAAAGTAGATCCAAAGCAAAGGTTGGATGCAAGATTTGCCTCTTTTATTGATAGAAATTTGATTTTCACATTAAACACAAAGTTTCAATATGTTTTTCAAACGGGTAGTGCTTCACTTCAAAATATAAAAGGTCCCTATTACAAAAGAGCTCCCTCATATATATAGAGGAGAGCCAAGAGTTTTTAAGTTCTATAGTACTACCTTCAGGTTATTGAATATGAGTTGAATGTCCACCAATTTGTTGATAGAAGCTAATAAAAAAGATTCATCTTGAAACCCTTTATGTATTAATGAGGTGAACTCCTAGATAACCTTATCAAAGGGAAGAACTTCCTGATTGTCATCAAGCACTTGACAAGGTAGATCTTTTATTTTGGCAATGATATATGAACCTTTATCTTCACCAACCTCATGTGCTTCATGTATGTCTCTTATTAAATCATTGATGACATTTAACTTCTACCTTATGGTCTCCCATATGCTGACGAACATTTCTCTATTGGGAATTATCCCAGCTTCCTTTAGCACATCAAACTTGAGCTATTTTATATTTTTCTAAGCTTGGAGGATTTTTTCTATTTCTTGTTGATTCTAGGAAAGTGTGTCAATAGTTTAACTCCATTTTCTCTTTACATTTCCCATATTGCTTATCCCTTTCTCAGAAGATTTAAGTAGTTATGTTCCTTGATCCAAGATCATATCAATCCATTTTGTAACTACTATGCCTCATACATGTTTCCTTTCAACCTTTTGAATGACAAGGTCTTCAATGCTCATAGCGATATGCTCGATAGACTCAGAAGATTGAGTAATCTTTTGAAGCACGAAGGTAAGTTGTTCAACCTTGGCCTTATACTGATCCTTGATTTTATTTTCCTAACTAAAATTCTTAATTAGGGAATCCAATGCTGCTTGTGCATCCTCTTTCACACTTTCATGTGTCATTTTGGGAAGTTCTACCCTTGTGATAGAGTAATCATACAAATCTATCTCTTTTGTAGCTTTACCAACTGACCAAAATCAAAGTCGTTAGGAGAGACGACTTTCTTCTTTCTCTTCGGAGTTTGTGAGGCCAACCAAGGGGGAAGAGGGGAAGAACCTACTCTAGTACCTATCATCATAACTTTAGTGGATGTTGTTGCACCTACAATGGTGGTAGTCACAAGTGGTGGAGTGTCAGTTTGAACAACTTTAGGTATTTCCACACTTGGCATATTCTATGCAGTTTCATCCATGAACTTATCTAACTCAGATTGAGTAGACATAAAAAAATAAGGAGAATATAGACTGGGTAAATTGGGTAAGGAGCCAATTTCTTTTGAAAATTATTTCTAGGACTATAAAAAATAGACCCCAAAATTGGGGATGAATGAATTTATTGAATTGAAATGGTAGGGGCAATAACTATGGTAGCAACAATAGTGGAAGAGGGAAAAGGTTGTTCAATCAAAATAGTGGGAGGAGTGGGAGTCGACAAAGTGGAGAAGATATGGGAAGAAAAACTGGGAGAGTTTTCTGGAGCATCCTCATGTCAAGACTCTTGTACTTCTTCATCCAGACTCTCTTCCGCTTTTTCCTCAACTTGAGTTGACACCTCTTCTATGTGAGTTGATAGCCCTTCTACCTCTTTGCTCTTACCCCCTTTCATTATGAATTTAATCCTAGGCTTAGGGGTTCTACTTGTACCTAGCACATCACCCTTACTCTTAGTTTTGATTTTGCCTTTTTCCCTACATGTCCCTTGGTTTCTTCTCCCTCATATCCAGTGTTAGAATTCTTCAATCTTATGCCCCTTTCCTATAACCAAATTTTAGTGTTAGCAAGAATAGGTTGGAATATTTCTCTGATAGAAGCCACTTCCTTCTTTGACAACTAAATAGGAGGAAGAGGGGATTCGACAATATTATTTCTCTCATAAGAAAGATCTAGGATTTCATCCTCATCTTCCATGTCTTCAAGAATGTTTGTCAGATCTAGATTTAAAATTTGTTCTAAGGCAAGCTAACAATAGTCTAGCTTCCTTATGTCCTTTGTCCTACAATCTATCCATAGGTCCTCCACTCTATGTACATGGTAATAGCTCTTCTTGAGCTTATACTTCATTCCTCTATAGTCAAAGCTAGGTCTCCTTTTGTATGTCTTCATCATGACCCATTGCATCTCTAATTCCATGGCTTTAGCTTTGGAAGATGTTGTGATAGAGTACCTACCTATCGTGAGAGTAAACTTGAACCCTAGCTTGTGAGATTCTACTTGTCTACTATTCACTTCTTGATCTATATACATACTTCCATGAGAACTATCTTATTGTTTGGATACCTTGGGGGCATATACGGATATTTGATGAAGCAACCAACATGAATGTATGTGAAGGTGGAAAATTGTAGGAACATACAATGAATTTTTTTAGCCACCGTTTATGCTTCATCAGACACTCTCCTTTTCTCAAGCTCTTTATCAAACATGTAGAGGTATGGAGCAAAGAAGGCATCATTGACCCTTCTAAAATATTGAATACTTTTATTAAAAGTCAATTTGGGATAGTATTGGTAAGCTAGAACATGCCTCCTATTACCCTTTGATGTCAATTTTGGAAAGTTCCTCATTGACGCAACAACATAAACCAAGTAGAAAGTCATATAAAATCTCAATGATGTGGGCACCTTTATGATTTGATCATGATCACTTATATGTTGACCCCAAAATATTTTTTGTTTCCTCTTCCTTATAGCATGAATGTACAAGTAAATCCACTCTTGAAAATTGGAAGAGTTAGGCAATCCTTTTACCCTACTAAGAAGGGTAATCAAGTTATTTACTTCCTCAAAATAATCACTATGAGGAAAGCTCTTAGGATATCTTGAAATATTTATCCTTGGGTTATTTAACCACCTTGTATTAATTTCCTTCCTACAACTATCTAGATCCTTATCATAATGAGCTTGTGCATTCTCAATAGTAAGATCAGCATATGCATTGATGCTTAGACATCGAAACATATTTTCAACTAATTTTGTGCATCTAGTTTGATTATCACATTCCCATTAGGATCCTTGACACTCCTGGATTCTTTGTGATAATGAGTTTTCATAGATATGTTGAGAAAATGTGTCTCAACCTTGCAATTACATATAAGGTACTTTTGATACATAAGGCATCATTCATCCGATGATGATGGTGGGCATGGGGGATCCACTTTATTATTGTAAATCTCGACTGTTCATTATTATGTCTCATATCTGATGACCAATATTTTTTTAGCTTGACTTGCCCTAGAAGGAAACCCTATTTTATAAGGGTGTTGTATTATGGTTGTGTTTTGTGATGTATTATGAGATTCTAACAATGATTGTCTTGCCTCTGGATCTTTGAGTGGTGATACTCCTATGAGAAGCTTGCTTTGAAAGTATATTGTAATCCTTGTGATTTCTGAATAATATATTGGTCAGCTTTTAGAGTGTGGGGATTTTCTAGAAATGAAAACACCAATTGAATATTACTTTCCACCACACATATCATGCCTGAATCCAATGGGTTCTTCTTTTACCTCTGCACAAATTTATATATATCAACATTTCCTATCTTTGTTTCTTTTATCTCATCAATGTTTGAAGCAATGAAGGTCGTTGTAAAAACCCCTTGATATTTGAACTTCATGGCCTTCTTGCTTGGTGATGGTTCAAACATTTGTAGAGAAGTTGTATGGTGAGTAAAACACTCATACCCTTTCAAGAATTTGAGCACAAATGATGGGAATATCAAGCAAGGGTAATTGTAGAAAGAAGTTTCACATTTCCTAGTGTTAGAGAAAAATCAAGATTCAGTGTACTAACGAGAAGATTTTGAGCTTCTACATGTGCTTTAGAAATTGAAAAGTAAGGGTGTAGAAAAGCTGAGATATTGCAAGTGGTTTGATGATAAAGATGCAAAGGTGGAGAAAAACCCCAACCCTACATGGGGTATTTTACTTGGGATGCAGTAGCACATAAAAATTATGCCACTATATGAGGGTATGGTGAATTGATGTAAGGGATGGGAAAAACCTCACCATACATGGGGGTAGAACTTGTTATATGCACAAGCGAAATTTTTTTTCACTCTTACATATATTTATGAATTTATAAGGATGTAAGTCAACTTTTGAAACCCGCCATGCATCTTTGGTTAATAGCACAAAGTTTGTCGGTTAGGTGTTGGTTGGGGTTTAAACCCTGACCAACATGGGAAGGTCATAGCCCGTATGCGCTCGTGGTAAAATTTCTCGTGGTCACATACATGTTGGAAGGTCGTTGGAAGGTCAATTATATTTTTTGGTTGAGTTTAAATCCTGAACAAAATCTTGAATGCAAGGTGGTAATGAATTGAGAATGGCTGGGGTTTAAACCTTGACCAATACATAAATGCATTATGTGATATAAAGCGATGAATAAATTCCATGATGCACATGAGGATGGTAATGGTTGTTGGTAGAACATAGATCAGGGCTTGACAAACATGATGTATGATATGAAAATCACAAGGGGTCGAGGTTTTAAAACCCAAGAAACCTTGTGACAGTTTATTGAAATAATGATTTCACTATTGAGAAAATGTGTCTCGACCTTGCATTAACATAAGTTATTATTGATGCATAAGGTATTGTTCATCTAATGATGGCAGGGGGGCATGGGGGGATCCCCCCACCAAGGGTTCGGGGGGATCATCCCCCTAGCTGGGGTCTAGGGGCAACACACCTTGGTGGGGGCTCAAGGACAGTGCTCCTGAAGAAAGGAAATTTATATTTATATTTTATTATTGTAAATTCGGACTGTTCATCATTATGTTACATATTCGACGATTGATTTTTTATTAGCTTGACTTTCCCTAGAAGGAAACCCTATTTTTATGATGGAATTGTATTACAGTTGTGTATTGTGATGTATTATGAAAGTCTGATAGCGGTTGTGTTGCCTCTAGATATTTGAGTGGTGATACTCTTGTGAGAAGATTTATTTGTAAGTATATTGTAATCTTTGTGATTTATGAATAATATGTTGGGAGGCTTTTGGAGTGTGGTGTTTTTCTCTCGAAAGGGTTTTCCCAACGTAAATCATTGTGTTGTGGTATGTATGATATTTGTGTTTATTTTTGTTTAAGTTTTTGTAACTATTAAAGATCTGTAAAAGTTTTTCATTATTCTCCTCTCAAGATTAGTGTAGGAAGTTGTTCTAATACCTTATATTCCTTACAATCACGAAGTGCAGAAGACAACATAGGATTCTAACTAAAATAATAGCAACTATTAGCTAAAAAGAAACCAGAAAATGCAAACCCTATAAACTAAAATAGATATTAACAATGTTAAGCAAAGGTAAATGTAAGACAACACAAACCACATAAAACCCTTAACATGTTTATACAAACAAGGCAATGAAATAAAAATAGAAAATGCAAAAAATATTGCATACTTGGTAAACGCAAACCACAACAAAACCTTAGGAAAATACTTGTCCAAATCCTCTCAAAAATCAGTCTCAGATCTTGGAGATGGGTAAACGTGCACAAGGAAGACTCAGTCAACTAAGAATGAAAGGGGATTAATAAAAAATAAAGAATAAAAATGATTCAAAACAACTTAAAAATGTATATCAAATTGGCATTAAAATACCATAAATGAAAAATGTGTGGAAATAGGGGTGTAGTTGTGCTGAAAATCAATGGGAATGCACCCCTTTGTGTATAATACAAAAATCATGTAAGCTCATTTAAATCAGCACTCTTGCATGTACAAGAAAAATTCTCTCTCAAAAACAAAGTTTTTCAAATTTTGACCTTTCGTAATTTTTCAAAAGACGAAAAGGGTAATCACTTGAAATGAATTTTTTAGGGTTTGGACCACACACGAGGGCAAGTAGGATTTGCCTTGTTTTACATGCTTAGAGGGCATGGGCTACGAAACAAAAATGTTGTGTAGGGGTTATCCCATGAATTGAGCACAACTGAATTCAAGGATAACTATTGGCTCTAATTGGGGAGCTTCCTTCGATCATCCTTTAAAATAATTAAAGGGAGAAAAATCCTAGAATCTAAGTGCCTTCATCCATCCATTGAGCCATAGAGGACCAGGCAACAAAAAGACATAAAAATTCCAAAGAAAAATATGAAAAAACTAAACAAATATTTATAAGCTTATCTGAGGCTTCACTAAGTGAAGAGCTTCAAATGTTCGTTGTGAGGCAACAAAAATGGTGTTTCGTCTTGGTATGCCAAAAGAAAAAATTTAAATTTGGTTAATTGTGAAAGGTCCTCTCCATAAGGAATCAAACTTTTTATGCATTCCCTTTGGTTCTCTTCTTTTTCCCCACAATAGAACTTGATCTCCGACTTGGAAATCACGAGACTTTTCCTTTTTATCAAAAAGCCTTTTGACTTGGCTCCGATGTTCCACAATTCCATCCACCACTTGTATGTGCTTCTTCTCCAATTCAGCAAGGAACATGATGCGCTTATCAATGGAGTTGTTAAAAGTTTTGTCTTCAATGGCCTTGGCCAATTTCAAAGAAGGAAATTCCACTTTGATAGGAATTTTCACATTCAACCCATAGAAAAGCTAAAACAAAGACATGCCAATCACTCGTTTGGGTGTAATACGATCTACCCATAATGCATCATGCAATACCTTATACCAAGACCTTTGATTATCATCCACCAACTTCCTAAAAATTATAACCAATTTTTGTTACACGATTCTGCTTGATCATTCCCTTGGGGTTAATAGTCTGAAGAATGAGAGAGAGTGATCCCATATTCAAAGCAAAAATTTATTATCACATTGGATGAGACTTAGAAGAATCATTATCTACAACAATTTTGTTTGGAACACCAAACCTTGAAATGATATTCTCCTTATGGAAATTGCACTTGATGGTGGGTTAACTGCGCCAATGAAATCTATACACCACCACTAGAAGGGTTCTTCAATTACCACTAGCTTGAGGGGTGAAGCTGCCAATTTGGGTTTCCCCACAAACTATTGGCATAACTCACACTTATGTACACATCTTGAAAGAGAGTGGGCCAATAGTATTTTTCTCTCAAAATCTTGTGAGCAGTGAATAGTGCTGAAAAGTGTCCTCCACACGCTAAGTTGTGAAATGATTCCAAAAACTTAGCATGTTGCACTTTATCCATGCAACGTATAAAGGTTCCATCAAGACTCCTCTTATACAAACAATTATCCCAAAGAATAAATTTTGTAGCCTTGAGCATGACTATCTACTTTTCCTTGAATGATAGATGCTCAATACATTCTCCATAGGTGAGGAAGTGTGTAATATTTGAATACCATTCATCAGTCGTGCTTAAAAATAAGACTATAAGAACATCTTCACTGTTTAGTTCCTCATCATCAAATAGTTCTTCTGGTTTATTATCAGCTATCTGTTGGCACAATCCCTTCCCATGAACCAACTTTGTGGGTTTAATTTCCATGTTGTATTCTTGAATTTTGGAAATCCAATTGCCTCTCTTAGTTCCAAACTCCTGTTGAGTCAAGATGGACTTAACTGTGGAATTTGACACTAATGCAACAACATGATAATTAAGGATGTAGAACCTAAAATGCTTAACTTCTTTGACCCCAACATAAGCATGATTTTCCATTGGTGAGTGCTTAAGCTCATGAAATTTCAAAGGAAAACTCATGAATTTTGTAGAAGATTCAATCCCCTCACTGTTATTGCTACACCAGGATAGCAGATACTATATGTTTAAAAGCGTAACTATACATGATAAAGTCTTTTGTGTAGTCTAGGTAGATTGAGACTAGAGAACGAGAAATAGCCTCCTTAATGTCATTGAATGCAAATTTTCCCTCTGCAGTCCAACAAAAATTTGTCTTACCTTTCAACATATCAATGATATGATGAGTCTTCTTTGCAAAGTTTGGAACAAACCTCCACAAGAAATTTACCTTCCCAAAGAAGGATTCAATTGTCATATTAATTAAAGGTAAAGTAAGACTTTGAATTGACTTGATCCGCTTAGAATCAATCTTGATACCTCCCTTAGACACAATTTCCCCAAGGATTTTACCTTTTGTAACCCCAAAGATGGACTTCTTAGGGTTGAGGTAAATACCATGCTGCCAGCACCTCTCGAGAACTTGCTACAAGTGACAATAATGATCTTGACATTTCTTTGAGAATATTGTCAATTCATCAAGATAAACCACAATGAACTTACCCATCACATCATGAAAATCCAAGTCCATTTGTCTTTGAAATATAGCACCAGTTTTGATCAAACCAAAAGGCATTATGTGATATGAAAACATGCCCCAAGGAGTAGTGAAAGCAATTATATGTTGATCTTCTTCGGCCACCTCCACTTGGTTGTAACCTAAAAAACCATCTAACATAAATAGCATTTCAGAGCCCGTCACTATTTGTAATACTTGGCCCATTACCAGCAAAGGGTAATTATCCTTTAGTGACAATTGATTCAAATTTCAAAATTCCACACAAATGCAAATTTCCCCATTCTTTTTCTCTACTAGAATAATGTTTTCTATATCCATGTTGAATTATGTATAGGAAAGATGATCCTTGCATTAAGTATTTTTTAAGTCTCAAAAAGAATAGTGCCTAAAATCTTTGGACTATATTGCCTCTACTTTTTCTTGTGAGGCATAGAACCCACCTTAAGGGGAATTTCATGTCGGGCCTCCTTTGGACGAAAAGATTTTATGTCCTCATAAGAATAAGAAATTACATGTATGTATTGCCACAAGAGTTTAGAAAACTTATCTTTCCTTTGGAGTGCAACATTTACGAATATTTGTCATCTTGGGATCCTCCACTGTTCCCAAATTCAGTTTTTCAACTTCAGTTGAAGATTGAAACCCAAATTGATGCTATTTCTTGACATAATGATCATGTTTGTCAAAAAAATCTAAAGAAAGAAAACCTTTGGGAATCTTATTCCATTTTAATTTTAATATTTCCTCACTAGTATGTTGATCCATCTCAGAGACTGATTCTTGAGAAGAAGAATCACTTCCCTCAAAATACAACTCGCTGAAATTTTCAACCTTCTCAAGAAAGGCCACAATTTGATGGTCATAATTAAATATTTTCCAATGATCAGAATTATCACGAATACCGAGACAAAAAAACTAGCTCAATAGTATATTTGGTTCCTTTGAATTTTTTGTGTGGGATCATAAGAGTAGTTGATACTGCTAGAGAATCAACCCTATCATTGTATTCCCTTGGAACTACAAAAATATCAAATGCATCAAAACCTTCAATGCCATCCCAAACAAGGTTACACTAGTACAAATTCCTTACCTAAAAAATGGCCAACTCGGCATCACCTTGAGCATGAATATTTTTAATCCCTTTCTTATGTGCAACCTCCATTCCTAACAACAAAGCCTCATATTCTGTAGTGTTGTTAGTATTATCAAATTGTGATTTAAAAGAGAAGGGGAATTTTTTTCCTTATGGGGATACAAAAACTATCCCTACACTAAATCCAGTGGAAGAGAAACTATCATCAAATTCCATAGTCCAAACATCATTTGGACTACCTAAATTGACAATTTCAAAGTATGGAGTTTCTTCATCTGAATAGGTATCTTCATCAAAATAAGGTGAACCATGAGTTACCTACTCCTCACTTGAATCATTATTTGAAGACTCAAAAACTTCATCAATTTGTAAGAAGTAAGTACCCATTCTAGAAGATTAAAAAATAATTTGAGATTTAGGATCATCAGATTTTGTTACAAAAAACTTAGCTTCCCTTTCTAGAAGCAGCTTTTGCATAACACCCTTAATGGGTATCATAGCTTCGAATCAATCCATATTGATCTCGCCTCCAACATCTTTGTAAATTTTTCTCCCAACAATATCCCATATGAGGCTAGGATGTTAGCTATCAAAACTATCATTTTGATCTTCTTGTCGAGAAATACAAAAACTACAAATTGTGCATCTTTAATTTGCCAGATTATGGGAACTTGCTTGTTTTCCATTGAAAAGAATTAGTCAAATGTCTTTGTCAAGTTCAAACCAAAATTTTTAGCCACTTTGGATGGCATCATGTTGTCGGAGGCACCTAAATCAATGACACAGTTACTTAACTTATAACCATTAACCAACACAGAGATATAAAATGGATCTATCTTTCCAAGAACAAATGAGGGGATTGAAACCAAATTACTTTGTGAAGGCCTCGATTTGGGAACAACTGTGGTATTCTGGGAAAATAATTAGCTTGGATGAGTTCCTTTATCCATGAAAAACTTAACAAGCCTATCAAATTGATCAAGATTGGGCTGAAGATACTCAACTTTTGACATTTAAACTTTTATCTTCTTTGCATGGTCTATAATATCAAAGGATTGATAAGGATTTACCAAAAAAGATGGGATATTTTCATTCTAGGGCTTATGAATTGAGGTATTGGTCTTAAACATAGAAGAAGATGTAGGAGGATTTGAGGTACTTACTTTCTTATTTCCTATTTTATCTATTGGTTGGGCTGGAAAAGGAGTCCCCCTCTTAGCGATTATAACCGTCAAACATGGGGGATCTTTTTCCTTAGCTAAATCACCTTGTTGATGATCAAACTAATTTTGTGAGTGAGTGAGTGAAAATAACATAAGTATCAACAAAATTTTCTTCTTGTTCAACTCCTTCTTCATAGTTTAAAAACCCAATATTAGAGTCGCCAACCGAATCTACTTCCTCCTCTTGGAAGAGATTGGCACCTACTCTAAAAGATATTCTGATTGAGGAAAATATTCTTGCTTGGATCCATAATATCCCACTACTACATTTATAGGTGGTGCTTCAAGTGCAAGTCTCCTTACAGTGCAGGAAGTCGATTTTGGTTCCTTGCAACATTGCTGGGATAATTTGAATTATTCAAATAAGTTCTCCTTGGAATGTCCTTGTATGAAGGAACTGATGATCCTTGAGAAATTTTCTTCTTAATAGCTAGCAATTCATTTACTAACTTTTGCACCATAGGATTTTTGGTGCTTGATGAAGTTTGGGTTGAAGATGTCTGTCATTTTTTCTTATTTGATTTATTTCTTAGCTTTCCAACGAGGATCAAATAATCCTCGACTTCAATAGCTAGTGCTTGAGCAGCTTCAAGAGTAGTTGGGTTAGATCTATATAAAAGGAAACTTACCTTGGACAACTACAAATTAATGAAGAGGTGAGCAACTACATATTAATGAAGAGGTGATCTCATCCTTATGTGTTGAAGAGGTGATCTCATCCTTGAAGGAAGAATATCCAAGTTATGTTTCCTCAGCAATTCAAATGTAAGATCAATATTCCCTTGGTCCATTTGACCGTGTGTATAGCTTATTTCTTCCAAAATACAAACTTGGCAAGAGAGGTAGATCAATAATGAAAGAAATAATGAAATAATTATGCATCTACTCTGATGATCACATTCCCATCAAGATCCCTGAAACTTTTGGATTCTTTGTGATAATGAGTTTCCACAGTTAGAACAAACTTAGAATTGTGTTCGACTACTAGAAATGTAGCCACTAATTAAATATTACTTTCCACCATACATTTCAAGCCTGAATCTAATGGATGCTTCTTTTTACTCTCCAAAAATTCAGAATATCAACATGACCTATCTCTATGTCTTTTATCTCATCAATGTTCAAAGCAACAAAGTTCATTGCAAAAACCACTTGATATTTAAATTTCATGGATTTCTTGCTTTTTGGTGGTTCAGACATTTATGGAGCAGTTGTATGGTGAGTAAAATTCTTGTACCCTTTCAAGAATTTGAGTGTAAATTCTTGAAATAACATGCAAGGGAAACTATAGAAAGAAGTTTCATGTTTCCCAATGTTAGAGAGAAATCAAGATTTTTTGCACTAGCAGGAAAAAAATGAGCTTCTACATGTGCTTTGGAAATTTAGATGTAAGAGCGTAGAGAAACTTAGATACTGCAAGTGGTTTGATGGTAAAGATGCAAAGGTAGAGGAAAACCCCACCCCTACATGGATTATTTTACTTGGGATGCACTAATGCAAAAAAATTGTGCCACTGCATAAGGGTAAGAGGAATTGATGTAAGGGCAGGGAAAAACCCCGCCCCTACATGGGGGTAGAACTTTTCATATTCACAAGCATTAAAAATTTCCACTCTTACATATGTTTATGCATTTATAAAGATACAAGTCCGGTTTTGAAACCTGACATGCATCTTTGGTTGATAGTGCAAAGGTTGTCGGTTATGTGTTGGTCGGGGTTTAAACCCTAACCAACATGGGAAGGTCATAGCTCATATGTACTTGTAGTAAAATTCCTCGCGGTCACATACATGTTGGAAGGTCATTAGAAGGTCAATTATATGTATTGATCGAGATTTAAACCCTGGCCAACATATTGAATGCAAGGTGGGAATGAATTGAGGATGGTTGAGGTTTAAACCTCGACTAATACATAAATACATTGTGTGATGTAAAGCGATGAATAAATTTCACAATGCACGTGAGGATGGAAATGGTTGTTGGTAGATCACAGATGAGCGTTTGAGACTCGTGATCTATCATGTGCAAATCACAGGGGCATCGAGGTTTTAAACTCGTGACACCCTGTGATAGTTTATTAAAATAATAATTTCACAAAGTGCAGAAGACAACATGGGATTCTAACTCAAATAAAAATAACTATTAATTCAAAAGAAACCAAAAACCATAAACCCTACAAACTAAAATAGATATTAATAATGCTAAGAAAAGGTAAATATAAGACAATGCAAACTACATAAAACCCTAAACATGTTTATACATACAAGGTGATGAAATAAAAATAGAAAACACGAAAAAGATAACATACTTGGTAAGTACAAACCATGACAAAACCCTGGGTAGATACTTGGCCAAATCCTCTCGAAAATTAGTCTTAGAGCTTGGAGATTAGAAAACATGCATAAGGAAGACTTAGACGACTGGGAATGAAAAGAGAATAATAAAAATGATTCAAAATAACTTTAAAATGCATATCAAATCATCATTAAAATGCCATAAATGCAAAACATGTGGAAATAGAAGTGTAGTTGCACTGAAAATCAGTGTGACTACACCCCTTTATGCAAACTAAAAAAATCATGTAAGGGTGGTAAAATTCAATGCTCTTACATGTACAAGAAAAATGACAACTCTTAAAACTAAATTTTTTCTAGATTTGACCTTTCGTAATGCTTCAAAAGACGAAAAGGGTAATTGCTCGAAATAAATTTTTGAAGGTTTGGACCACACACAAGGGCAAGTAGTATTTTCCTCTTTTTGCATGTTTATATGGTGTGGGATATGAAATAGACAAGTTTCATGGGTGTTATCCCACTAATTGAGTGTAGCTAAATTTGAGGATAATAGTTGGCTCTAACTAGGGAGCTTCCTTCAATCATCCTTTAAAATTATGAAAGGGAGAAGAATCCAAAACTCTAAGTGCCTTCATCCATCCATTGGGCCATAGAGTTAGTTGACAAAAAGACACAAAAAGACTAAAGAAAAAGATGCAAAAACTATACAAATATTTACAAATTTATTTGAGGCTTCACTGAGTGACCAACTTCAGATGTTCATTGTGAGACAACAAAAATGGTGTCTAGTCTTGGTATGCCAGAAGAAAACTATCTCACCAAAAATTTGGTGAATTTGAAAGGTCCTCTCCATAAGGAATTGAAATTTTTGTGCATTCCCTTTGGTTCTCTTCTTTTGTCCCACAATAGAACTTGATCTCCAACTTGGAAATCATGAGACTTTTCCTTTTTATTAAAAATCCTTTTAACTTGGCTCTAATGTTTTGCAACGTGATCCACCACCTATATGCACTTCTCCTCCAATTTAGTAAGCAACATGATGCACTTATCAACAGAGCTGTCAAAATTTTCATCTTCAATGGCCTTAGCCAATTTCAAAGAAGGAAATTCCAATGTGATAGGAATTTTCGTATTCAACCCATACAATAGTTGAAACATAGACATTCCAATTGCTCATTTGGGTGTAATATGATGTTCCCACAATGCATCACACAATGCCTTATATCAGGACTTTTTATTCTCATCCACTGGCTTCTTGATAATGGTAACCAAATTTATGTTACTTGATTATGCTTAACCATTTCCTTGGGCGTAATAGTCTGAAGAATGAGAGAGAGTGATCCCATATTCAAAGTAAAACTTTTTTATCTCATTGGATGAGAATGAAATAGAATTATCTTGAAAAATCTTGTTGTGAACACCAAACCTTGAAATGATATTCTCCTTAAGAAAATTGCATACCTCTTCTGAAGTAGCATGCTTAACTGGAATGGCTTCCACCCACTTGGTGAAATAGTCAGTAGCTATGAGAACATAGCTATTCCTTGTACTTGATGGTGGGTTAACCGTGCCAATGAAATCTATACCCCATTCATGGAAGGTTTCTTCAATTACCACTGGATCGAGGGGTAAAGCTACCAATTTTGGTTTCCCCACATATTGTTGGCATAAATCACACTTACGTACCCATTTCTACACATCTTGAAAGAGTGTGGTCCAGTAGTATTTTCCTCTTAAAATCTTGTGTGTAGTGACTAGTGCTGAAAAGTGTCCTCTGCACGCTAAGTTGTGAAATAATTCCAACAACTTAGCATGTTTCGCTTTATCCACACAACATAAAAAGGTTCCATCAAGACTCCTCTTATACAAACCATTATCCCAAAGAACTATTTTTGCAACCTTGAGCTTGACTATCCTCTTTTCCTTGAATGACATATGCTCAGGACATTCTCCATAGGTGAGGAAGTGTGCAATATTTGAATACCATTTGTGGACACTAAATATTGTCCTAGGCCTAAGAGTTATAAAAACCCCTTTCATCCTTGATAATTAAATAATTTTGATTATTCAATTAATTCATTTCTATCTTTATATTTCCTCTTTGATTAGTTAAATAAATTTTATTTAGTTAATTACGTCACTAATGTCCTTTCTCTCCATGATAAAATAATTTTTATTTATTTAATTATTGGCGTATTTTCTAATATACTAAAATAATTAATCATTTGGCCTTTTCTACCAGAAATTAATTAAATTTTATTTAATTAATGACTTACTAATTTGTCTTTTTCTCCCACTTTTTGAATTAAATTGCTATTTAATTAAAAATTCAGCTTACCTTTTTCTTCTATAATTAAATAATGGAAACATTATTTAATTATTTAGTTTCCCTCTCAAACAAAATGATTTTTAGAATTATTTAGTTTCCTCATTTCCGTGCTTTTTCTCTCTATCAGTCTCATCCTTATCTCTTCTTGTCTCATTTAATCTCGACCCTTGATTGAATTATTTTATTCAATCTCAGCCATTCATTTCTTATGTTTTCCCTAACCCTATCGAATTTCATTCTTGACCATTGATTAACATAATTTAATCTCAGTCATTCATTCAAATTTGGCCTTCTATAAAAGATGCCCATCATTGTCATTTCAACATATCGAGTTTATGCACAAGTACATGTTGCTTAAGGAGAAAACTATCTTCAATATTTTTCTATCATAGACATTAGGCTACTATTGCACACTCAAATTTGAGGGCATCAATCACATTCAAGCAAAATAGAGAAGGACAATGAAGGTCAAGCAACCATGGCATAGGTGATATTTACTTCATGTTATAATTTCTATGTTAGATTGTGCTCTATTATTGATTTAGGGATTTCTAGGTTTAGTTTTCATGCTTTAATACCTCAGCCTGAATCTTATCCTACATTATACCATTCATCAATCATGCTTAAAAACAAGAATGTAAGAACATCTTCAGTGTTTACTTCCTCATCATCGAATAATTCTTCTGGTTTATTATCAACTATTAGCTGGGACAATCCCTTTCCACAAGCCAACTTTGTGGGTTTAATTTCCATGTCGTATTCCTATATTTTGGAAATCTAGTTAGGAATAAGGTGTCTCAACCTTGGATAATTCCTATTCTTATTATTTGTTTTATAAATGTATTTCTTTCAAATAATGTAATTAAGTGTGAGTGTACATGTCTAGTTTGCATGTTGATGTGTCAGTTAATGTGTCGGCATCTTGAATTGTGTGTAAGGAGATCATAAACGGTTATGTTCCTATGACACGTAAGAGCTATGTCTGGAAGATTCAATGACAGGTGAAGACATGTGGCAATTGATAAAGTTGAGTACTGTACACTCTTCCACGATAGAGTTCCTATTTTCTCGGAGAATGGTAAAACCCTAATACAGTTATCTTCGGAAGTTGCCCTAAAAGGGAAGCGCATGATATAAGCGTTTTTTAGGGTTAAGATTTGTGATGTGAGTGTATTGTTGGAACGTTTTTTCATGCTTTTTGTCTTCACTCAAAGAACTTGCATTGCAAGTGTGTTGTAAGTTGTGTTGAAGATAATACATTGTGCAGGTTTTGGAGTGCTGGGGTTTTTTATTGGTGAGTAATTATGCTCATGAAATTAAGGATGTAGAACCTAAAATTATTAACTACTTTGACCATATCATAAGCATTCTTTTCTATTGGTGAGTAATTATGCTCATGAAATTTCAAAGTATAACTCATGAATGCTATAGGAGATTCAATTCCCTCATTGTACTGTTGCACCGAGATAGCAGATAGTGTATGTTCAGAAGCGTAACTATATATGATAGAGTCCTTTGTCTAGTCTAGGAAAACTAAGAGTGGAGCATGAGAAATAGCCTTCTTAATGTCATTGAGTGCAAATTTTCCATATGCACCCCAATAAAAAATTATCTTACATTTCATCATATCGACAATATGAAGAGTTTTCTCCGTGAAGTCTAGAACAAAATTTCGCAAGAAATTCACCTTCCCAAAGAAGGAGTGAATTACCATCTTACTTGATGGTAAAGTAATAATTTGAATTGACTTGACCCACTTGGAATCAATCTTGATACCTTCCTTAGACACAATATGTCCAAGGAGTTTACCTTTTGTAGCCCCAAAGATGGACTCCTTGTGGTTGAGGCAAATATCGTGTTGCCAGCACCTCTCAAGAACTTGTTGCAAGTGATGATAATGATCTTGACATTTCTTTGAGAAGATTATCAAGTCATCAATCTAAACCAAAATTAACATATCAATCACATCATGAAAATCCAATTCCATTACTCCTTGAAACGTAGCAACAACATTGATCAAACCAAAAGGCATTATGCGATAAGAAAACATGCCCCAAGGAGTAGTGAAAACAGTTTTATGTTGATCTTGTTCACTCACCTCCACTTGATTATACCTTGAAAAACCATCTAACATAGATAGAATTTTAGGGCCCATCATTGTTTGTAATACTTTGTTCATTACTGGAAAGGGGTAATTATCCTTTAGTGACAACTGATTCAAGTTTCATAAATCCACACAAATGTGGATTTCCCCATTCTTTCTCCATATTGGAATAATGTTTGCTATCCATGTTGAATGATGGATAGGAAATATGATCCTTTCATTAAGCATTTTCCGAATCTCAAAAAGAATAGTACCTGAAATATTTGGATTATATTGCCTTTGCTTTTTCTTGTGAGGCATAGAACCTGCCTTAAGGGGAATTTCATGTTGGGCCTCCTTCGAATAAAAAAATTAAGTCTTCATAAGAATAAGAAAGTACATACATGTACTGACAAAAGAGTTTAGAAAACTTATCTTTTTCCTCTGAAGTGTATCATTTACCAATATTTATCATCTTGGGATCCTCCACTATTCCCAAATTTAGTTGTTCAACTTCAGTTGAAGACTCAAACCCGGATTGTTGTTGCTTCTTGACATAATGATCATGTTTATCAAAAAAAATTTCTAAAGAAACCAAACCTTTGGGAATATTATTCCCTTTTAATTATAATATTTCCTCACCAGTATGTTGATCCACCTCAGAGATTGATTTTCAAGAAGAAGAATCACTTCCCTCAAAATACAACTCTAAAATTTTCAGCCTTCTCAAGAAAGGCCACAATCTAATTGTCATCATTAAAGATTTTCCAATGATCAAAATTATCAAGAACACTAAGATGAAAAACTAACTCAATAGTATATTTGGTTCCTTTGAATTCTTTGTGTGGGATCATTAGAGTAGTTGATACTACTAGAGAATCAACCTAAGTCAACACAATGAACCAGTCATTTAGGCAATGACTCATTACCTTCCTTCTATGCACATTCATTTATTTTCCTTACTTATTCATATATATATTTTTCATGATTTGTATTGAATAAGAAAAATTCAATCTCACGGCTTGTGTGAGACAATGAACATTCTTACATTCAATAAATATTACTTTTTAGAAAGATTTGTGTAAATATTTTCTCTGTTACATGCACTTGTATAAATGCAATGATCTGCTATAATAATCTTGTAATCTTTTTTGATTTTTTATGTTTATACAATTAAATTTAATGTAGGAAAGTTAATAAAATGTACCTCATTTTCTTAGTTTAAAATCAACAAGCTCCACCTGATTGAGCTATAAGTGAAAATTTGGTAACACCTCTAAAACATATTTTCAATAAAATAGATTTATCAGGATGCTTGGCTAAATGGGTTATGTTGTTAATAGAGTTTGACCTTAATTTTGTTTCAGAAAAAAGAAATTAAAGGAAAAGCCTTAACCGACCACTTAGTTGATGCTCCTTCACCCCTAACATTACTTAATGTCGAAACATTTCCTGCTGAGAATGTGTGGACTATTCAAAAAGATGACGAAGCATGGGAATTATATTTTGATGGATCTAAGTGTAGAACAAGCTCCAATGCTAGATTTATAATAGTTTCACCCACAGGAAAGCCTATTCCCTTATCATATCGCTTAAACTTCTTATGCACCAACAACAGGACAAACTATGAAGCATTAATTGCTAGGTTACACACAATTTTAGCTCTAGGAGTTTGAAATGTTAAGATATTTGGTGATTCACATTTAGTCATTAAGCAAATAAATGGAACATATCAAGCAAAGCATGAAAATTTATCAAAATACAAGGATCTCACAATGAATTTGTTGGAGAAGTTTGAATCATTTACCATTGACAACATCCCACGAAAGGATAATCGACATGTAGATGCAATGGCAAGTGTAGCCTCTCTTATATCACCTCAAGACCCTTCAAAGGATTTCACATTTACTGTTCACCCAATTATGAAACCATCGATTGAGTCCAAGATCGAATATGTATTAATATCAACTATGGAAAGCTCTAGTGAATGGTATTCAATGATATTTAATTATTTAAAAGAGGGCACATTTTCTGAGCCGACAACTAAAAATACTCGAGATCATCTTTGCAAGCTTACAACTAAGTATATCATTCTCACTAACATCTTATATAGAAGATCCTTTAATGGATTTTTATTGAGATGTCTTACAGAATTTGAAATCCCCATAGCACTCAAAGAGGCTCATGCGGGGGCCTGTGGAGGTCATTTTGGAGGAAGATCATTAATTCAAAAACTTGTTCGCATGGGATATTACTAGAGACATATGGAAAAATATTTCTTTTAATATGTTAAGAGATGTCACAAATGTTAGGAGCATAGCAATTTGATTCACGCTCCCACTTCTAAGCTTCAGGCCCAAATTCCTATTTAGCCATTCTCAGTATGGGGACTGGATCTAATTGGAAAAATCTCACCACCTTCCTCTACTGGACATACCTTTATAATTACTGCGATAGATTATTTCACAAAATGGTTAGAAGCTATCCCTCTACAATCAATAACGGTTGATGTAATATTTCATTTCATATTGGAACACATTATTGCTCACTTTGGACTTCCTTCCACATTGATTTTAGATAATAGGACACCATTTAAGAGTAATGACGTGAAGAAATTCCTAGAAACCTTTAATATCCAACATTTATTTTCAATGCCTTGTTACCTGCAATCTAATGGCCAAGCTTAATCAACTAATAAAAATCTCGAACAAATCTTAAGGAAGACAGTAAACAAGCACAATAAGGATTGGCACACACAATTGACAACATTATGGGCTTATCGTACTAGTATCAGGAAATCCATTAGGACTACTCCCTATCACCTTATCTATGGTACCAAGGCGATTATGCCCTTGGAGTTAGAAATCCCCACATCAAGGATTGCTCTTCAAGGACTTATTGATGACAACACTTATAGAGAACAACGATTGCACCAGCTGGAGATGCTTGACGAATAGTGCATTAACGCTCTTGAACATCTCCAAGCTTATGCTAGAACATTACAACGTAGTTATAGTGATCATGTCATCCCTTAGGCATTCACCAAAGGTGACTTAGTCTTACTTGAAAATCAACATAACGTCAATTTTGACTCGACTAAAAAAGGGAAATTTAGTCCTAATTGGTTAGGACCTTACATAATTAATGAAAAATATGGATTTGGTGCATACACGCTAATAGAAATGGACGGAACACACCTCAAAGACCCTATTAATGTTGCGCATTTGCACCAGTATTACGTCTAATCCTCTTAAATAGTATGAACTATAAAGTAGTGGTGTTAGAGAATGGATAATATTCTATGTTCTCTCACATTGCTTCGTTATTGACAAACAATTATTTGTGTGTCTTGAATACTAAAGTGATTATTTAATTCCTTTTAAGTGATTACTTTAGGTTTCATGCTATTCAAGTTCCTTTTGTATGTTGTGTTAGATTAGATCCTTATATGCATTTAATTTTCTTTAATTAGATCATAGGTGCATTTAATTTAGCATAACATACTTAATCAAAATGTTACATCTAAGAGAAACTAGTATAATTTTTAATTAGATCACATCAAACATGTTAAATCATGGAGACATTCATTAAATAGTCTTACAAAGACTATTTAATTAGATCACATAAAACATGTTAAATCATGGAGACATTCATTAAATTTCTTACAAAGACTATTTAATTAGATCACATAAAACATGTTAAATCATGGAGACATTCATTAAATAGTCTTACAAAGACTATTTAATTATTCATTAAATAGTCACTATTGTCATTTCAACACACAAATAAAAGTAATAAAACATCAAATTCTCATATATATATATATATATATCAAAGTTTTGTTTACATGTCATTAATATATACAATGCTACTAAGGTCTATGACTGCCAGATCCCTTAGGACCTTGTGCTTGCATCTGCCTAGTGGCAGTCTGTTGGGAGATGGTGGGATGTGATCGTGATCATGATCCGCTAAGTGTACTAAGAGCAAACTATAAGCCTTGTACATATCCAAGGGCCTCTTGACACTCCCCAAATATCTAATATCTCTCTGCCTGTAGTCTAGCTACCTCAGATTGTAGTCTCTCAAACTTTGTTGTAGTCTCCAGAGGCATATCATGATCTGAGTACTCAGAGTCACTGTAAACAACATCCTTGACAGTGAACCGTCTAGAGTCACCACGTCTCAAGGAACTCTATACTGAACTCCTAAAAAAGGGTCATGCCCTGGGTGTTATCTGAACCTAACCAAATTTACACATGACACGATCATAGTAGAAAGGTTGTACTATGTAATTGTGTCCTCCAATCAAGAACCTGTCCAGCTCTAATCTCCTCATCTATCGAGTGTGATATGGCCACTATAGCACAAGATGATAAGATCTCCAAAGGATCTCATCCTCCTCCAGTCAGTCAAAGAAGACTCTCCAAAAGTGAAAATCACCACACTACCAAAGCTGCCATAGAGGATAGTTGAAAGCTCGAGGATACCGTAAGGCTATCGGACATGGGAACCATGCCAGCCTAGTACACGTGATATGCTCTAAGCACCAAACTTGTAGAAGTGTCTAGTGTACCATTTTGTGCACCTCCCAAAATAAAAATCACTTGAGATCATAGTACAGGTGCTCTAGGATGTTGCGCCCCCAAGCATATATGGTCCTCTTCTCTACCATCCCATGAATCATATGCACTAGTCCTGCCTCCAAATGTGCCCCCTAGTCATCAGGGATGAGTACTAGAGCTACTGTCAGCATCATAATCCTCACCACCAATGGAGCCCGTGAGTATAGTAGCATCGTTAAATCTATCCCCTATCTCACCTTCTCATCATGTACTGGGCCTCCCAAGTAGAACTACATGTCGTATTTTATCTCGTGAAATGATTGCTCCACTTGGAAATGTACTCACTCGCCTTGAATTGACACTCGGAGTATGTGGTGTACATCCTCCAACGTGATGGTCATCCTGCCGGTAGGTAGATAAAATATACACGTATCTGCATCCCATCACTCTGTTATAGCCATCAACATCAAATCATGGTACCTCATGGGGGGCATGAGGTATGCCCAATATAATCCTACAATCTGCAAAAGCTATGTATCCTTCCATGAAAGAGTGGGGGCTAAGTCTCGAAGGAAGCTAATATGTCTGCCACCCAGATGATGTTGTGAATGGGTGGGAACCTAACAAAAAAGCTAAAATATGTCCTATAAGCAGTCTAAACTCTTAAATTTTTACATCAACAATCATAAAAGTGTACTAAAGTTGTTCTAGTGTACTTTCCTAGAGGTCCTAGATACTTTAGACCCCTTTTGGGATAGTTCGTGAAGAAATGAGACTTTGCGAAAAAGTGGGACACTTTGCGAACAAAAGGGACACTTTGCAAAAAAAATTTCCAAGGCCCTAAATTAACCTAAAAAATGTCTAAAAATAATCAAATAAATGCGTAAGGACAAAGCTAAGGCAGAAAAATCAACTCACCTCATGATGGTACTCACCATGAGCCATCTGGTCTCGCAGGACATCCAGTCTTGCAGGCCAGTAGTCTGGGTAGCTCGACATTTCACCTACTCTTCAATCACTCTCAAGCTACAAAATGGTAAATGACAAAATAGTTACACTTTACTTCACTTTTTTCTCCCATATAGGTAAAAATTAGGGTTTTTACTATATCAAGGTTAAAAAGTGCCTTTCATTCAAATCAACATAATGGGTGCTAGAGAGCTTTGTTTTTGACACCATTTGTTGCGTTGGAATCGTGATTTCACTCTTGTCCTCATTAGTCATCTCTCATTACATGGTATGGTACTTGGAAATACCCTATAATATGACTTATCCTATTCGACATGGCTAGATTGCTACCTTGATTTCACCTTTGTAAAGCAAGCAGAATCAAGGGGGGCATACATCTACCCTCAAATTTGATTTCTAAGAGAAGTTAGATAAGAGGATTTTTGAACAACTAACAAATTTGTGTTGCAAGATGTGGTTCCTAACATTATGGTTGTTCAAATAGCTATAGTGGGGGCTTCATTCTCTCGTACTATGATTAAACATATATGTATCCTTTTATGAAATAGAGGTTATTTTTGGATTCCTTTAGCTTGCATATGCACTTAGAGTCATACGGGCGCTAAAGTGGGGGCTAAATGTAGTGTAGAAAATTGTACGCTCTTGAAAGCAGTGTAATTTCACACTTAATTTGAACCTATTTTGGCACCCTTGTATTAATTAATCTTTTAAGATCATCATTAATAGGCCCCTAAGACCCATTATCTCGGATCTCAAGGCTTATTTCACTTAAAAACTTGACAAAATCACTTAAAACATTGAAAATCCTAAAAACCCACCTCAAAAAGCTAAGGTGGGATTCATTCGCCACCTTTGGTGAATGAGCCCCCTTAGGTGGGACCCATTCGCCAAGGGTGGTGAATGAGTCCCATTTGGGGTCTTTTTCAATTTTGATAAGAAATTCACCATTTTAATTCAAATTTTTGGTGGATGTCGACCTTTGAGATCTAGATAACGGTCAATTAGGTGTTAATGCCTATATAAGAAAATTTCTAAGTCATTTTTATCACCTAGATAATCTATCCAAGCATTCTCAAGAGAAATTTTCAAGATCTAGGCATTCAAAATTCTTCACAAGAGCATTCAAGAGCAAGTAATCAACAAAGTAGAAGCTTGGGAGCAACATTAAAGTGTTTTTGCAGGTCTTCAAGCTCACTTTCATCCAAGAACTATCATTGTCAAGGGTTGATCATGGTTTTCTATGGTGAATCATGATGGATTCTAGGTTGGGGAGATGCAACTAGCCATCAAGCCAAGCCCAAGGACTTGTTTCCTAAGTGATTCCATCCTCCATTATCACTCTACATTCAGCCTAAGAAAGGTATAGACATCATTAAGGCTTGCTTGTGGTGATTAGAGATCTCTCCAAGTGAGTTATTCATCATCATATCTCCATTCTTGTATCATATTTTTGCACATTAGAATAGGATTGTATCATGCTTCAAATTTCTTAGTCCTAGACACATTTAAGGCTAGGGTTTTCATGCACATTTTGTTATTTCTATCAAGGTTTACATACCAAACTAGGGGTTTGACCAAGGCAAACCCCCCTTTAGAAAATCAAGTTTATATTTTGTTTTGTAGATTTTTTCACAGATTCAGATCTGGAACTCAAGTTGGAAGGAAAGAGAAGGTGTTGAATTGCAGATCAGAACTTTAATTTCCCAAAAAAGTGGAACAAGACTGATTCACCACAAGTGGTGAATGAGTCCCGCTATAGGTGTTTTCTAGATTTGTTTGTATATTCAAATACCCTTTTTCCCAAAATAGGCTCTCGTGCAAAAATCCGAATCTAGGACTGATTCACCCAGGTTGGTGAATGAGTCCCAGTTGATCAAAAAGTCAATTTTTTTAGTTTTTCAAAGTTGCTTCCAGTCACTTCCAAGTTTCCAGGTGTACATCATTCATTTTACTGCTTTTTTATTCTATTTTGTTTGCATTTCTAAGGCATTTTCGAGGTCATTGCATTGAGTTAGGGTTTTACATTTTATCTTGTATTTTTTTTATCTTTTCCAAGTCTAAACTTGGTGGTGAACCCCTTATTAGATCACATTCAGTCCCTAGAGCAGCCCTCTTGCAAGATCTATTTCTCCTTTGCAAAGAGATCTCAATGGTTTTCTCTTGAGTGAAAGTTAGTGAATATTGTCTTTTTTAGGCCCTAAACCACTAGGGAAGAGAAACAAAATAATTTTCTTCCTTTCAAAAGTAAAGGAAACCCTAGACCATATATGAAGAATATCATCTAGGATATGAATTTGATGTCCAAATTTATGAATTAGAGTAGGAAAAAGAGAGGAGAGGTATGAGTTGTTGAGTTTGAAGCAACAGAGATAGAGAGAATTCGTGTAGAGAAGCATAACAGAGTATGAGAAATTGCAGAACATGTATGTAATATTGAATTGGATTTATTTTGAACCATGTGTAATTAAGGAGTTGTTGCTCCATAATTTTAAGTGTAATTTTGATTGGTTGGTGCCATAAGAAATCTAGTTTGGTGCTTTGTTAGGGAGTAGGTGCTTCCTTAGAGTTGGCGCTCTTAAATAAGTGGATTGGTGTCTCCTTATGGTTGGTTCCCTTAAACATTATAACCAATAAGATTTTATTGTGAGGCTATATTAGGATAGTAGATTCTAATAGTTATTCACCATATTTTTTTCCATATTGGGTTTTCCATGTATATCTGGTGTTATGAGTATTTGTGTGTGTGTGATCTTTGCATGTTCTTTAATCTGCATTAAAAGGGTTAGAAGATAAGTTTTAATTGAACTACTAATACACCCCCCTCTCAATAGACATATGTGTTCCAAAATATAGTATTAGATCCATGGTTCCTTTAGAGAAGCTTAATCAGCTCAGGTAGATCTTGTTTAGGTGAACACAATGGCTAGTCAAGAAGGATCATCCTCAAACAAAGAACCTCCCTTTGATGGATCAAACTATGTATTTTGGAGCATTCAAGTGAAGCATATTTATCTTCATTATGGTTTGATGTATGGATGTTTGTTGTAAGAGGATATACAATTCCTATTACTCCTACTGACCAAACTGATGAGAAAGCATATGAGAATAATGCTAAGGAAAAGAATGCTATTTTTAGTGGATTGTCTAGCTCAGAGTTTGTCAAAGTAATGCAGTGTCAAACTATCAATGAGATTTGGGTCAAGTTAAAGATTGTCTATGAAGGTGATTATAAAGTAAATTAGGCCAAGATACAAAGGTAGGTTTGAAATCCTTAAGATGATTGATGAAGAAAAAATTATAGATTACCTTCTCATAGTAGATGAAATAGTTAATGCAATAAGAGGCCTTGGAGAAGAGATGAAAGAATTGGTCATTTTCAAAAAGGTTCTAATATCCCTACTATCCAAGTATGACTCCAAAATCTCTACAATAGAGGAAGCAAGAGATTTGGATAAACTCACTAGTGATGAGTTACATGGCATCTTAACCACCTATGAAATGAGAATGGTAGATGAAGATACTTCCAAGAGAGAATTTACATTCAAAGCAAGCAAAAAGGAAAAGGTAGAAGCATCTACATCTAAATCAGAGAAGATTGATGAAGAATAAGCCAACTTTGTCAGGATATTAAGGAGAGGATCTAGAAAATACAAAGGTAAGTTACCCTTTAAATGCTTTAATTGTGGTAAGATAGTACATTTTTTTTGCTAAATTCCCTTATAGAAAAGAGGATAATTCTTAACAAGAAGCGGAAAGTAAAAAGAAGAAACTCTACTCCCCCAAGAAGAGTAACTTTTTAAAGAAGAAGAAGAGATGCTACACACATGAAGAGAGTGTTTCTTCTGATGTTAGTGATAGCTCAGATGATGACCATGATTGTGCCTTTATGGTTCAGGGAGATGAATTCTTATTCATGGACAAGGTTTTGAGGATCAATAAAATAGAGAAGTTGAAGCATCTAATGAAGAAGAAGAATGAGAAGTTGATCTAGAAGGCGAACTTATTTATGCTTTAGATGAAATTGACAGTTTCAGAAAGGAAAACAAAAACTAGAAGAGGCATGCACAAAAGGATATTGAAATTATATCTAAGAAACTTGAAGAATCTGATCAGATGGTAGTTAGCTTAAAGACCCAAGTTGAAGAAGATAAAAGGATAGAATATATAGTCAAATTTGAACTACAATTCAAATTTGATGAATGCATGAAGCTAGAAGTAGAAATAGTGGCTCTAAGAAAAGAACTAGAAAAGTCTAAAGAATAGATTGATATAGGTTTGAAGCTAAAAGGTGGTTCTAAAATTCTTGATGAGTTGATTAACTCTCAAAAACCATCAAAAGAAAATTTTTTTGTCTTGTTTTTGAAAAGGGGAAAAGTCCTATAGCCTGTACATCTGTAAATTTATATGATAACTTTAAAGCAAAAGGAAAGTCTAGAACAAAGAAGGAGAAGCCTTGCTCTAAATATTCTAAGAAGAATTCCTTTAGAGATGAAAAGGTAGACACAAGCACTATTGAGGTAAAGAAAGTTGAAGAAAAAGGGAGCCCATAGAAGATAAGAAGATACATAATACAAAGGGTGTTGATGCAGATGTTTTCATAAAGGTGAGAGACTTGAAGAATCAAAAGACAAGAAGACCTCCTCATCCTGCAAGAAGAAATGCTATGACCAGGTATTTCCCATCCTTCTATGATTATTGCTATACCTACAATTAGTTTGGTCATAGGGCTAGTGAATGCAAATTTGTACTTAAAAGGAGAATAAATTTTGTGAGTAGAAATCCATTTTATCCTTTGTTAGATAAAAATGTTGATATGTTATAACTGCAACAATTTTGGTCATATAGCTAAGAAATGTAGAAAAAATTGTAAGACCAAAATTTCAAAATGTAAAGAAAGGAAAGTTCCCCAAAGTGAACCAAGGTTCACAAGCTTCTACAAAAGAGAAAGATAATACGAAGAAGAAGCCCAAGAAAATGTGGAAAGAGAAAAATTAGAATGTTACACAGTCAATGATTTCTCAAATTGCACTCCATGCCAAGAAGAAGAATTTGTGGGTAATGGACAGTGGTTTCTCTAAACACATGAATGGTGATAAGAGAAATTTCATAAAACTAAAAACCTCTAAATAATGATCTGTTAGTTTGGGAGACAATATTGCAGTGAAAATCTAGGGTAAAGGAACTCAAAGCATAAATGAAAAATTACCTACACATGATGTCCTTAATGTTGAAGAATTAAAGCATAATCTTCCCAAGTATCGACCAAATGTGTGACAATGGATATAACGTCTCATTCAATGCAAAAGGATGCAAGATGAGGAAATCAAGGAGATTAATTATAGAAGGAAAAAAAATGAAAGTAACATTTACAGTCTTTGTAAAGTGAATGGTGAAATTTATCTAATAGGACAAGTTAATGAAAATTGGTTGTGGTATAGGGGAATGTGCCATGTAAATTTTGGTAATTTGGTATAAGTGAGTTCGAAATGACTTTTTAGACACATGCCTAAGATAATCAATACTACAAACACTACTTGCAAAGAATGTCAACAAGGAAAACAAACAAGGGTCAGATTCCAAACCAAAGAGTATGCAAGTACAAAGCCTTTAGAGTTAGTTCATACTAATCTTTGTGGTCCCAAAAAGACAATAGGATTGAAAGGAGAAATATACTTCATGTTGTCAATAGATGAATATTTAAGAATGGCATGGGTAAGCTTTTTGAAGGATAGGTCTCAGGTATTTGAAAAATTCATAATATTTAGGGTCATGGTTGAAGGAGATTGGACAAAGAATCAAATGCTTAAGATTTGATAGAGGTGGAGAATTCACATCAAATGATTTCATAGAGTATTGTGAGTAGAATGGAATCAAAAGGAAATACTTTGGAACAAGGACTCCACAATAAAATGGAGTTGTTGAATGAAAGAACACAGTAGTCAAAGAGATGGCCAGAACAATGCTAAATGAGGCAAAGTAACATGATGTGTACTAGAGAGAGGTAGTACATACAACAATATATACCTTAAATAGAGTTCAATAGAGGGTAAAAAATGGGAAAATCCCCTATGAATTGTGGTATGGTAAACCTCCATCTATTAAGTACTTCAAAGTGTTTAGTAGAAAAATCTATATCAAGAGAGCAAAAGATAACTTCAGAAGCTTTGAATCAAGATGTGATGAAGGAATATTTCTTGATACTCCACTCAAAGAAATGCCTACAAATGCTACAACAAAATTCTGCACAAAATTTTAGGGAGTATCAATGTCAAGGTTGATGAAGACCTAAAACATGTTAAAAATGATAGAGATATCTATGAAGAAGAATCTGAATTTGAAGAAGAAACTACTAGAGGAAGTAAGTGAAAAAACACCTACAAGATATATTCAAAAGGATCATCTAGTAGAAAAAATCATTGGAAATATAGATGAAGGAGGTTAGAAAAGGAGAAGATCTGCAAAGAACAAAGAGCAAGTAAATTTTTCTCTCATGTCTCAAATTGAGCCTACGAGCTATGTTGAAGCTAGGAAGGATGAGAATTGGATAAAATCTATGGAAGAAGAACTAAGCCAAATTGAAAAGAAAAAAACTTGGGAATTAGTTCCAAGACCCCCAAATATGAATTTAATAGGTATAAAGTAGGTCTTTAGAGACAAGCTCGATGAATATGGAGCTATTGTAATAAATAAGGCTAGATTGGTGTGCAAAGGATATGCACAGGTGGGAGAAATAGATTTTGAGGAAAAAAATTCTCTAGTTGCTAGATTGGAAGCCATAAGAATGTTTCTAGCATTCTTTATTTATAAGAAGTTCAAAGTCTATAAAATAGATTTCAAGTCTAATTTCTTAAATGGGAACCTATAAGAGGAAGTTTGCATAGAACAACCTGAAGGTTTTTAGCTATCAAAAGAGGAAGATTATGTTTGAAAAATGAATAGAGCATTGTATGTTCTAAAATAAGCACCCAAAGATTAGTATTCAAGACTAGAATGGTACCTACAATAACAAGGATTCAATAAAGGATGTGGAGACGACAATTTCTACTTCAAATCAGAAGGTGAGCATATGATAATAATAATTTTTTAAGTGGATGAAATCATTTTTGGTGATAGCAATAATAAGATGTGTAAAGAGTTTACTACTCAAATGCAAAATGAATTTGAGATATCAATGCTTGGAAAACTTTATTTCTTCATTGGTCTACAAATAGTGTAAACTAATGAAGGGATTTTCATATCTCAAACCAAGTATGTTGAGGAAATTCTCAAGAAGTTTGTAATGGAAGACAACAAACCACTAGGTACCCCCATGATAACTAGATGTGAGTTGAGCAAGACAGATGAATCCCCTGGTGTAAATTAGACCATATATAGATCAATGATAGGTAGCTTTCTATACCTAACTACATCAAGAATTGATATCATGCAAGCAATGTGCATGGTTACAAGATTTTAAGCTACTCCTAAAAAGTTACATGTCAATGCAATGAAAAGAATGCTTAGATATACCAAGAGGACAGTTGACTATGGACTATGGTATCCTAAAGGTGAAGATTTTACTTTGGAAGCATATACAAATGTTGATTGGGAAGAAAATGTGGATGATAAAAGAAGCACTAGTGGTAGTGGATTTTTCCTTAGAAACAAACTTATTTCATGGCTAATCGAAAAGCAAGAGTCGTTTACTATTTCTATAGTTGAAGTAGAGTATGTTGCAGTAGTGGTGTGTTGCACTCAAGTATTATGGATGAAGCAAACACTTAAAGACATCAAGGTAGAGTACAAATAACCTATCTCTATTCTTTGTGACAATTCAAAAACCTCGATATTCCATTGATATAAGTAGTTTTAAATGGAACAACTATGAAATATACATAGGTTTGTGGATATATACAATTATGCATATATCATGTACCCTACAAAAATAAAAGAATATGCAAATTAAACCTAAGGAAATGTTAGGCATGATAAATTCATAGATATACAATGAATACAATAAATGATTTTAATAGTAAAATTATTAAAAATATGACAATTGGTGTATGTTCAATGACTATATAAGGATATTTATAGTGAATATATGTCCGCAACACATAAATTTTCCTCTCTTATTATATATACCTTTAGGTGCAAACATACAAATTGTGTCCATATAGTACAGTACAAACTATATGACCATATAAATTATGCATAGCACGTGAAATGATGGAAAATGGTGATCCTAGGTCCTAAGTATAAAGAACCTAAGATCAATTTCCCTTTTCTAACGATCTCATTAAGATTTAGATCAAAAAGGTGCATAGATTGACTTTCAACCTCAATAGTGAGCCAATTAGATTTAGATCTATATCTAAATGGGGATGTAAATGGATTGGAAATGATTTGAAATTATTAAGCTAATTAGACTATATGGCCTAATATGATAAATGCAATATTTCATAAATAAATAGACTGAACAGTGAATTGCAGGTGGATCTAGGAGAGACAAAGTGATGTGTATCTATTACCAAAATTTGGATTCAGTATTCCAAGAGGGACTCAATCACCAATGGGTGACTAGGTCTTTGTTAGGGCTTCCAAAAATTGACTTTACAGTTCTCTAATATTGAATCCGA
The DNA here is from genome assembly GCA_007115665.2 of Sequoiadendron giganteum. Lineage (NCBI taxonomy): Eukaryota > Viridiplantae > Streptophyta > Pinopsida > Cupressales > Cupressaceae > Sequoiadendron > Sequoiadendron giganteum. Next base: position 508,209,795 of record CM021107.1, on the reverse strand, counting down.
GCTTCTGATTTTTGGCTAGAGAATTGTTGGAATGTCATAAATAAATTTTGTAGGTGAGTTTTCGTGGCTTGAAATTTTTTATGACAACAAATGCAACAATAAAAAATTGATCTTTAAGCTCTTTGTAATCTTCTTTGAACCCTTTACTTGCACATTCACAAAGAGGGAAAATATTGTGCCATATAAGGGTTTGCTTTAGTCAAACCCTAGGTAAGTGTTCCCACTTCCACAATGGAAAAATGCCAATGATAAATGATAATGGAAAGGAAAGACTGATGAAATCACAATGTGTTGCAACTCACCACCCTTTAATAGCTGCCTTGAAGGACTGAAGTCATACACTTCTCCTAAAGGGATTAGATCTTGCTTGCTTGAATGCTTTTGGAGACCTTCAAAAAGATGTAAGCCTTCCCAAAATAATGACAACATGAAAACACATAAGCTTTGACATGATGTTAGATTTTGAATTGTTGTAATGAAGCTCTGAAATGCTACTCTTGACTTGATCAATTATGCTCTTGAAGTTCACTTCTAGCTTGTTAGATTTAAAATGATCAAAACACTAGGTATTTATAGGTATTTATCCAATTTATAATAAATTTGATTCCAAAAGTTGACACTTCAAATTTGAATTTTGGATGTTAAAATGTCACCAACAACATATTTGAATTTGGGTCCTGGCTAAGAAGGGGGACCCAATTTCCCATGGGCAACTAGGCCCTAACCCAAATTTCTAGGGCATTTATTCTAGAGAAAAATAACAATTTTAGATGTATTTATTCAATGCTTGCAACCCTTTGGAAAACAGTAAATAATAGGCTTTAGAATGCATAATTTGGAAAATTAGATGCTTAATTAGGACCAATAAAATAGGGGATAAAACATAATATGAAATTTTTAGGGTATACAATTTTCTACATTACAAGTGGTACAAAATTTTGTACAATTAAAATCAAGGAGTCGTACAAAAGATTAAAAAATCGTGTGAGAAAAACACTGAGTATTATATGTCAAATTTTTTTATCATCTACTTTGGATGTGACTATGTATTCAACTTCACTCCTAGAAGCACCTATAAAAATCATCCCTGAATCCACTTAAAATAAAGCAAGAACTTATTAAAATCTCTGAAATATAGGGAGACAGAGATCCCTAAAGTTGGGGTGTGGAAAGGGGTATGCACCTATCTTCCCTATTTAATTAGGAAAAAGAGATCCCCTAGGGAAAGATTGACTTTTAACCCTTAGGTGAGTCAACCTTAATGGAGATCTTGTTGTTTTTCTTATGACTGAGGATAGGGTAAATCAGCTTGAAATGCACTTTGGGGAGAAAAACTAAAAATAGTAAATAAACCCAATTGTGCAATGTAAAACTTGAAACATCAATTTAAAACCTTAATCTAACAGAATCCACAAAGTTCCGACAGATATGAGAAAGTTCTGAATTTATGCACCTATCACAAAAAGATCTTGTTGAGTGTCCTCCTAGGACTGATTCGCCCTAGGGTGAATGGGTCTTGCTATAGGGGTTCAAAATATTCTTTCACAGTCCTCTGCTCCTAGATCTACACTCCTAATTCCTTTGGATTTCATGGTCGGAAAGTCAGAATTAAATTTTGAAAGTGAGTTTTTGTGGCTTGACGACAATGTTGACAACTTTACAGCTTTTACAATTTTGCACTTTTGATCAATCTCCAATGCTTCTTCACCTACAAAATTGCAACACACATATAGGATAAAAATTGTTTGTTTTTGGTGAATAGAGGTTTGCCTTGGTCAAAATCCATTTTGGTAACTAAGCCTTGAAATGAAATGAAACATGAATGGAAGGAATCATGAATGAACAATGCTATATTGCAACTCACCAAACCCTCGAATGGAGATTTTTGAAGGAATGAAATCTAACACATCCCTCCAAGGTATTGATCTTGCATGAAATGGCTTGATTGGATGCTTGATTTAATAGCTTGAATCTTGCTTGAATGCTTGAAACCTACACCACAATGTTAGCTCCAAAAACATGCAAGAATGAAGATAACTTTGACATGATGCTTGAGATCTTGAATGCTACAACAAATTATTGAGAAATTTTCTCTTGAAACCTTTAACAATAATCTTAGCTCTTGTGAAAATTGGATAAAAACTCTAGGATTTGAATTGATAAAAAGACCTTGTATTTATAGATATTTTTTGATTTCCCAAAAATTAAACGTCAAGGACCAACAATTACAAACTGAATTTGAATCGTAAAATGCCACCAAAAACATATTATTAATTGGGGTCCTAAAATTAAGGGGGGCCCATTCACCCTTGGGAAAATGGGTCCTAGGACCTAAATCCAAGACAACATGACGTATCCCAACTCTTCTTTGAATTTGTTTGGAGATATTTTGGTTTACCAACTAGCATTGTTTCTAATCGTGACTCACATTTTTTGGGCCATTTTAGGCGATTTCTATGGAAGATTTTGGGAGTTTCCCTTAACTTTTCCATTGATTTTCATCCTCAGTCAAATGGTCAAACTGAAGTTGTGAATCAAACTCTTATACAAAGTTTGAGGATTTATCAACACAATTCTCTTGCCAAGTGGGATTTGAGCTTAACCCACATAGAGAATGCATACAATCGGGCAGTTCACTCATCTACAGGTCACTCACCTTTTGAGTTATGTTTTGGTTTTCAGCCTTTGGCTCCATATGAGTTGCCCTTATCTTTTCCATCTCCAACCACTATGCATATTCAAAAAGAGCAAGATAAGGCCCAAGCCTTCATTCAATGTTTACAAAATCTTCAATCCAAAGTAGTTTAGATTCTTCAGAAGACTCGAGAAAAGCAAAAAAAACTTATGGATCATCATCGTGTCCCTCATACTTTTCAAGTTGGGGATAAAGTTTGGTTATACTTGGGCAAATGTCGTTTCTAAGAGAAATCACATAATAAGGTCGAGCCACTCTGTTATGGGCCTTACATCATTCTTCAGAAGGTATACGATAATGATTTTCGTCTTGATCTTCCAACTTAGTTGGGCATCCATGATTTTGTCAATGTTGATCTTCTCAAACACTACCATGAGTCAACACTAAAACCTAACCCTCCTATCAGCCATCCTGCAAATGTTGTTCCTGATATTTAGCTTCCGCTTGATTTATTTGTATATTGTTATTGTATTTTCTATTTGGTTTATTTGTTATTTGGTTTCCATCTCTGGTTGAGATTTTGGAAGATATAACAAATAATGCAAATATGACATATATGCGTATATAATTGTATTTTCTCCTCACATAGGGGGATATTGGAGAATGCAAGTCTGCAACTTATTTTGCAGATAATATTATCTTTCCTTGAATTTTTTCTTTGATTGCAAAGATTATTGTCTCTTTGAAGAATTGAATCTCGGTTTGCTGCCAATTCACTTGTTTCCATATCAACAAAGGCAGTTGTGTAGGTCTTAAAAGTCATTTGGTGCATCACCTTATTAGAGTAGGTTTCATTCTATGTTTTCTTTCTTTCTTTTCTCAACAACAACAATAGGTAGTTTAATTTAGGTAATAAAACCAAGGGAGCCAACCCTCTCTAGAGATTGATCTCCACCATCTGAGTCCACACTCACGGATATCATCCCATGTTTCACAAGGTTGTTGAGTGATTTTATAAACTTAGCAAGGGTGAAAAATTTAGTGTTCATAGTTTTTGGCACTATTGGTGGGATTGTTTGAACTATTATAATTCAAAATTTGTCCTATCTTTGTTGGTATTTGGTGTGTATCTTAGCGATTTATGCCTTCGGAGGTAAAATCTTCACACACTCGACAACTCTAAGTTCGATCTATTGGTTTCAAGTGGACTAAGTGTTGGTATGTACTTAATTTTTGCAAAAAATTAGAATTGAATATCTTTGCTTTAAGGGATATGTCAATGAATTTCCAACTTGTTTTAATGTTCTATCATGTCTTCATTTCATGGAGGTATGTTTTATAACCCTTCATTCCATGAAAATCTTAATCATGTACCTTCCTACCAGCCATACCAAACATAACATACCACTAGTTGTTTCCCAAATGACCTTGTAACAACAAGTTATCAATATTCTTATCATGCTTACAACCCGCCCATCCCTGCTCAATCTTCTAGGAAACCTGCATATGCTCAAATTCAACCCCAAGAAGACCATGTTTTTTCAAGCCAACATAGCTATTTTCATAGTCAACCTCCAAATGTTGATAACATAATTGTCAAGGATATAATGTTGGAATTTCAAAGACAATTGGTTGAAATTGAAAGAGACCATGAATACATCTTGCAACAAGAAGAGTTGGCTTATCAAGCCTACCAATGCAAACAGGAGTTGGATTACCAAAGGGAGAAATATGAAGTGTCTCTTGCAAAAGAGATTGTTGCCAAACAAGAGTAGATCGAGCTTTTCTTATCCAAGCACAAAGGATAGAAGACCAATTAGCCTCTTGCATTTTGGATCAACATGCAAAAGAAGAGCTTCCCAAGTACAAGTTTCCAAGCTTTAAGCAAGGTAAGCCTTTTGGGTCTTCAAGTCATTCTTTTGAGCTTGAAATTCCAAGTTTTAGAGACCTTCATCCTTTGCAAAACCTTGAACATAAGCAAGAGTAGTTTTCTACCAAACTTATGCTTCCTCAAGAAATCCAACAAGACCCTTATAGTCAGTCTTCTTGTCCTAGCACCATTTTCCTTTACAAAGGTGGTCCCATTATCTACCAAGATAATTGGTTGAGTTAAAAAAAAGAGGAATTTTTTGGGGAAGAACAAAAAGAGTCTTTTTTTGTTGATACACTTGCACATGAGGTGGAAGAGGAAAAATCAGACTTGTAGCAAGAGGTTGATGAGCATGATCAACTAGGGCGGCAGGTTGAAAAACAAGTAAAAAGTATTAAACATGAAGTTTTAACTGATTTATTAAATGAGCTCCAATTTTTTGTTAAAAATGAGGAAAAAGTATCAATGCCTATATTAATAGATCATTTGGGATAACAAGATAACAAGCAAGAAAGAAGTAATGTGAATGAAGATTTGATATTCTTATGTGATGAACTTCCTTCTTTCATTGAGCAAGAAGAAGAGAGCATACAAGCTTCAATACCATCACAAGTTTTGAAGCAGATAGAAAATAAAAATGAGCATGAAAAGATGTTGGTCTATGAGGAGACAAGTGAGGGCAGCCTTGTTTTGCGAGATAGAGATAAAGTTGGCACACACAAGGAGAGTTTCTATGAAGTCAAAATCAGGCCTCTTATATAGAAAAGCAAGGAAGAGGTTGAAGAAGACATGTTTTCTAATGATTTAGAAGCTTTTTGTTCAAGCTTAGATGACAAGCCATCACCTTTAGAAGAGAAATATCATGAATAGTAGGAGCATAGTGTAAAAAAACACTGTTTCTATCAAAAAAACACAAGAAATGGTATTCACGAGTCAACAAGATGATGAAGAAGTAGTGCGCAAGAAAGAAACTAGCAAGGAGAGATCAAAGTTTATTCTTTCATGAGGATGTCTTATTAGACATCTAGCCAGGATGGAGGCCACCAAAGTACCACAAGCCATGCTTACACCCAAGCATGAAGTTGTAGCTGAAGAAGAATGCATTCAACCTACTTATCAACTTTAAAACAATAAGTTATTGCAAGGAATGGGTGCAACTACTAGTTAAACATTTGTTAATTATCCACATCTTTTGGGCTGCTCATAAGCATGTGAACAATTGTAAATTGATGAGAAAAGTAAGCTGCTTCAAGGAACTAGCTAATGGTTTTGTTTGAGTAAGCCTTGTTTCTGGTTAAGGTAGGTTAGGATAGGCTTTCTTACAAGCCAATAAGTGTTGTTTCACATAGTTATTTTTCCTTTTCTCCAAGTGTTGAAGCATAGATAGTTAGGTGTTGAGTTAGTTCTAAGGTGTTATACTTGTTGTCAAGTCTGATTTTTAGTTTGTTGCAAACATCTCTTGAATCTTATGCCCAATGGATATGCAAGGCTACTAGTCTCATAAGTTTTAGAAGGAAAAACATTAGCAAAGGTTTCCAAAAGTGTTACATATTTCAACCCTTTGGTCTAATAGTTACACTAGGTAGTTATTTAAGTTTTTTTTGGAATGTTAAAATATTTTGAAGGGAAAAACTTAAATAAGTTCCTTTTGTTAAAAAGAGTTTTAGATTGCTAAGACTCTAAGAGGCCTTGACTTAGCCTTATTCACGTGCATGAAATTTTGGAGGGAAGCTAATTTTATGAAGTTGAGTTGAGCCTTTTTAGGGTTTTGGTTATATTTGTCTTGAAAGACCACATTGAGAAGGAAAAAGAGAAGCATGATAGGTTCAGAAAAAGATGATTTTTTAGAAATTCATGGTACACTTGTCTCATATGTTCATGCATATTCAGAATGGTAGTTGGCGTGGAAGTTTCATTTTTTGGCTTGTATGGAGTTGAAAAATCCACGTTGCAAGAAAGGAGTAGAAGTTTATGGCACATTGAAGGGAATTTGAAAGAGTCCTACTTTTCATTTATATCCATGTTACACATTTTGCATGAGTATTTCCACAATTTTGTCTACACTTTCAAGCTAATATGGTGTCTAGGGTTGTGTCAAACACCATGTTGAAAGGCGATACACATAGAGTTTTAAGAATTTTTGGTGCTCAGTTTTGAGTATTTTAGGTATGAGACTTGGATTCTCAGTTCATTTCAGTTTATGAGCTTTAAACAACACTACTATGAGAAAGTCACACATTGAAATTTATTCATGTTGAGTTAAGAAGATGTTAAGAAGGTTCTATGGTCCCTATGTTATTATGTTTTCTTCCAATGAAAGAGATACACGTGGAGTTTAATGAATGAGACAGGTTTATCTTCGATAATGAAACCCTATTACTGCCATAAGGAAATGCCTAATCCAAATACCGCACCTACATAAGATATTTGACAAAGATGAATCTTGTATTAAGGCTAAAGTTCATGTTCCATATCCTAAAGCCCAAATGATTTCTATAGAATCACCTCCACAATCTAAGGCAACTAAAGAACTTGTCAAAAGTTTTATGTAGAGATTTCTATCTTGGAACACGAAAAGGGAAAATGATTCATGGGTACAAACTAGTGGTGTTTGGTTTGGCCTTCATCTTGTAGAGTTAATTGTTCTTGCCTACCAGACCAACACTGGCACCTTTGAGTAGATGCAACCACTAAGGGTAACATTGCTAAGTACAAGAGTAAAAAAATTTGAGAAAATGGAATATCCAGAACTCCTTGGGCACTTAATGATGGACCAGTGTCAGGCACAACTTGTTTTTGTTGTTCAAATAGTTGTAGATGCATCTGCTGGACCAAATCTCTTGGATACAAGTATTCAGCTGGCCACTAAGTTTTTAAAAAGAAACATCGCAAGAAAGGAGTCATAAATAGATCATCACCATGCTTAGATAGAAGTGAAGCTATATGTTTACTGCCACTTCAAAGCTCACAAGAATAAATTTAAATTGACTATGCAAAATTATATGTTTTGATGAAAAGAACCAACAAAGGCATCCTAGGGTCTTTTCCATTAACTGAGAAGTATTTGGGAGTGAGTCTATTACAACCTCTAATTTTTTGGTAGATAAAAGATTGGGAAGGATACTAAAAACAAGAAATTTGAATTGGATGTGCACTTTTAATAAGTGATGGGTAGCCAAGTTCAAAGTACAAGGATGAGCTTGAGCCTTTTTATAAAAAGTTTTCACATGAAGTATTTACATAGATTTTTGCATGGTCTATTTGAGGTAAAAGTTATACAGCTTGGGAAATTTTGTAGCTGTCAAGATGGATATGCTGTGAGATCTTCTATCTTCTCGTAAGGAAAAATATAGAATCTTATGTCCTTTTGGAAAAGGATTTTTCACCTTGGTCAATCCCCAACACTTATTCTTCATGATGAAATAATCTATCTTGAGTTTGAAAGGAACAATGTTGGTGGTGACATGTTGATTAGGTCAATGTCTTGATAGTTGCTTTGATAGTTCTATTCAATGTGTTGATGGGAAGGATTGTAATTCAATTTGTAGTTGCTTTGACAAGTCTACTGAATGTATCTTAGGTAGATTTTAGTCTAAAGATAGAAGTGACTATTTAATTAAAGTTGTTCAAGGAAAGAAAAAATTATTTGATTATGGCTTTGAAACTTTACTTGGTGGATCTTCATGTTCACACAATGCAAGATAGTGAAATATGGGAATGAAGTAATTAAAGTCACAATAAGAAAGAAGAGATGCATGCTGAAATGCATAGTTTCATATAGAAGACAACATTGTGCCTTTTAAAGCAATATGTGGTAGTCCTCATACATAGACAATGATAAGAGGCTTGAACAATTATTGTCAGACTAGAAAAATATGAACAAGCAAACTCAGAATAAAAATTTTCTATGCCAAGTTGTTAGCACTCAAAGCTTTTCCATTTTTGAAAAATCAACAGTTTTGCAACCCAAGACAAAATGGTCTTACTGTATGATGGATTTGGTGATAGAATACCCATGGAGTCAAGAAGATGTCATGACTAAATTAAGTAAAGTGCAAAGTGTATAGAAAGTGATGGTGAAATCTTTGCACAACAACCCCAAGATAGCATACACATTCTAAATGATTTCCAAAAAGGATACATGAGACATTGATTTAGTACCCTTCACTATGTGAGACATTAAGCATGAATGTGGCATTCAACATATGAATATAGGCTGTAAATTGATAGAGAGATAGTATTCTAACAACTAATGATGATGGTCAAAAGAAAAATATGATATATGTATGACAGTGGATAAAAGTTAGTGCCATAGAAAAGTAGATAGTGCAAGTTAATATGATAGAGGTATAGAGACTATAAAAAGATAGTCCGCATGTCTTAAATAGAAGACACAAGGAAATATTTGTAGGAAGAGATTCAACATAAGTCATATGCCAAGAGAAGGGTAGTCCATGAGAAAAATAATGAATATCAGTCATGAAATGACCTAAGGGTGACAATCTAAAGGTGTCTAGTAAGCTGGATAGATTTACAGAAGCCTAAAAGGTAGGGTACTTTCAAATAACCAAGAAAGAGTGGTCATCCTTCTAATGATAGTATATAGTGAAAATTACATAGTCATTTCAAATGATATTCAAGGGTTCTCCATGACAGTGTAAACAAAAAATGGCAGGGAAACAAAGGTTTCATAGTGGCATAATCAGAAGGTTTTATCAATGCATAGATAAACCCTTGATCATAGTCCAATGATGAGTTGATAATCATTTGTAAAAGGGCGATCAAGTACATGATGGCTTGCAATATTTTTCCTTGATTCATGCATTGTCAAGAAGTGGGACAAACCTTATAGTCCACATGTTGAGTCTTAACATGACAATCATATAGAATTTTAAGGACAGGGGTAAATAAAGTTCCAATGGACAAACTATAAAAACATTATAGACCACAGTGTTCAATGAAAGGGGAAGTCAATATTTTCAATGCATAGGACAAGCCAAAGGTGATAGTGAATGGCTAAAAGCTAATCAAACTCACTATGTGTATGCATGCACCCTTATGCTTCCATGTTTAGAGTAAATGAGGCTACAAGTCATGATGAGTACCATGCAAAGAGTAATGTTTCTTATGCAACATATGTAATAGTTGCAAGAAGGAGCAATTGGAGGTTAATCTTGAACAAATTTTAAGGTGGATGGAATTATGGTGGTTGGAATTGATAAATCTACACCTTCTTTAGTTGATCTTGAGTAGCTTAAGCCTATGCCAGATCAATCAGGTGTAACTCCACTTTCTTTAGTACTCTTGACTGAGATTGCAAAAATCCAATAATACGAAGGAAAAGGTCATGGTCAAAGTCAGAGCTTTAGACAACTTAGCCAAATATCTACCTTTAGGTCCTTGGGATGTACTAGAAGAGGTTGCAATAGGTTACCAAGAGTCCTATTGTTGAGTTGGGTATAAAATTTTTGACCCTTGGCACTATGATTTTATAATGGGTACTATCATTCAACTTATAGTAGTTTTCTCAAACGGTTTCAAGGGTAATCAAATACATTGTGATTGTGCCTTTGCAAGGTTTTTGATTTAGAGAAAATTATTTATATGTTGATGTGGAAAGGAAAATTATAGAACCATTAGTTGAAATGCTTAGTGAGGGGTTTGAGGAAAATAAACAAGCTAAACTAGTGCATTAATCAAGCTATCATCTCAAAGTTCTATAAAGGATTTAGCTATTGTTGATGTTGAAGTCAATCCTATAGAGGTTCTATACATGATTTTTTTATCACCTTGTTCCCTTGGAATTAAAGGAAGAGATGACTAGGTACTATTATAAATAATTTTGTCAAGCCAAAAGATTGTCCTGAAGTACATAGTGCATAGCATATGTTATAGTAGTCATGAATGATGCAAAGGATAGTACCTTAGAAAGGTGAACAAGCTTTGCCACAAAAGTGACTATCAATGGTGCCAAGAATACCAAAATGGACAGTAAACAAAGGTCAAATAGTTCAGTCACCAAGGAAGAAAGGACAATGAGCAACCCAAAAGAAAATAGCAGAATTTAGATGACTCCTAAGGACATGTAGCACAACATAAGTGATGGGGAAGAATGTAGAGGTTTTCCTAGGCATTAAGTTAGTTTACATGCTCAGTGTGAAATATTTTTTAAGATAATGTGAACAACGGAAACTACATCTAAGTGTAATGACAATAGCATGAATATCCAGGAGGAGTGATTGAGATCAACATTAAAGAAGTTTTAGGACATAAAACATGTGTCATTCCTCAACCCTATAATCATTTCTAAAACCTTTTCCACATGTCCTATAATATGGTAGACAAGGTCAATGCATTTTAAAGTAACTAATGAGAAATCATGAGTAGTTGGCAAGTATCTAGGAGGTTGAATGAGCTATGCAACAAATTGAGAAAATATAGGGCAGCTTGACCCAATTTAAGGTAGTAGAGGGCATCTAGGAGTTGTCTAAGGAGCCTTGGTTGGTAGATAAGGTCAATGAAATAATTTTTCTTCATTTAAAAAAAAATTCAGAGATTTTTAAGGGGCTACAAAGTAGGGATTACTATTTTGGAAACCCAAAGAAGTTTGACCCATGTTCCTATCATCTAGCAAGTTGTTGAGCAACTTATAAAGAAAGCTTAAGGAAACTTTTCTCTAGTTCTTGCTCTCTTAGCTATTGTATTGTAACTTTTTGAAGTTTCTTTCAAGATAGGAAAACCTTGCAACTCATTTTGTAGGCATGTTCAACAGTATGCAAACACCCTTTTAATCAATAAATTTAAGTATTTTGGCCTTCTCAGATGTTGTTTTATTGTGTGTAATCAAATGATTGATCTAGTTTCTTGTGATGTATGTGATAATCCTTTATGTTGTGTCTTGGTATCAACACCTTTATGCATAAAATGTATGCATTATTGTAGGTCGTAGGTTGTGTAAATGATGAAAATAGTCCAACGATGTGATGAGATTTTAAATTTTCCTTCTAAAATTGTGAATATCATAACCTTCTTACAAAATATTGATGCATGGGCATATTAAACCTTTGATTTGTGCATGAACCGACCTTATTATTGATCAATTATGTGTGCATAGGTAGATGTGCAGGTCTCAAAATTCATTTGGTGCATCACCTTATTAGAGGTTTTCATTCTACATTTTTATTCTCTCTTTTCTTAGCAACAACAATAGGTAGTTTAGTTTAGGTGATAAAACCAAGGGAACCAACCCTCTCTAGAGGTTTCTATCCACCATTTGAGCCCACACTTAGGGAGATCATCTCATGTTTCACAAGGTGGCTGAGTGATTTTATCAACTCAACAAGGGTGCACACTTTAGTGTTAACGGTATTAAAATATCCTTTCTTTTAACCATATATCTTAGATACCTAATTATTAATGAATTTTTTTATATCCCTATTTATTTATACCCCTCACAAGTTCAACTAAACATTTCATTTTCACTACTATTGCACCCATCCCCAAATAAAAAATCTTGAATGAATTTCGATAGGAGATAATAAAAATAAAATACATTAAAAATATTTTTATGCTATAATAATTTAATAATTTAAAATTGATCCCTAATGGAAAATGTAAGTGAAAATAATTCACTCATTGTAACTACTTGACATGAATATGTGGTCATTCTTAACCTCATTTACATGTTTGGGTCAATAAAATAAATTAATACTTAAGGATGGGGAAAATAACATGAAACTAGAAAATAGTTCACTCATCTCATATCGATTGGTCAAAACTGAAAAATCCTTCTTTTGTGTTATTATATTGCAATAATTTCAAATTTTAATAAAAGATATCTTAATATGTGTAGAGTAGGGGGATTCGTCACCCCCAAGGCTTCAGGTCAAGAGAGAGCCCCAAGGAATGAACTACCCTAAACTACCTCAAGTTGATCAAAAGGTAAAGAAAGAAGAGATAGTTTGAAAAGTAAGGGCAAACAAAGCATTGTTTCCCTTCTGCTAAAAATAGGTGTTTCCAAAATCAAGTGAGTTAGCCATAGAGGTTTCAGACTGTAGACCAGATAGCTCACTATTTAAGGATGACAGTGTGGGAACTAGATTCCAGTGCACCATGTTGGTGTGTCAGGGACGCACTGACATCTTGTATCAACAGAGGTCTAATAAACAGTCAGAAAACATAAAGAGCCTACTTGTAACCTAATCATTGAGGTTTTACAATATAACAAAGAAAATATAGGAAGTATAAACTACAAAAAGAAGAATAATCAAAAGTTATTCTGGTATGAAAATTACAAAGAAAGAGTAGGAAAAAATACCATTCATGCAAAATCCAATTCTTCAGCTATAACTCCAAACGGACAAACCAACACCTACACACACGGAAATAGAAAAAGTGTTGGGTTGTGTTTTAAGGTATGCCTCAGTCCGACCCCCATTTTGGTGTTCCCACCTCTACGAACAACCAAGATGACATGATATAGAGAAAATTGATAAAGACATAATGAAAAAGACATTATGAAATAGAGTGAAAATACAACCTGAATGCTACTCTATAAGACACAATGATGCAAATAAGTAAAAAGAGCAATATCACCTTCCCTTCTGCTAGCACTCAAGGCTGAGAGGAGAAGATGATGAGAAATGACGCATTTCCAAGAGAATGGAGTTTCATAGACCCTACAAAAACAATGGTGTTGCAACAAGATAACATTGTAGAGTCCAAGAAGAGAGCTTGTAACAACAAGAAGAGGTAAGAATGATCGAGAAGAGAGCAAGAGAGTGACAATTAGAAAGAGATCAAGAGAGTGAAAATAATTAGCATGAGGAAGTGAAGGAATGACTTTGAATGATAAAAAAAGAGTTAAGGAGTCATTTTTCGTTGGTCAAGACTTGACAGAGGACGTTACCTTCGTGACCAACTAAGAAACGTAACATTTCTTTGAATCTCAGAGGAAGGAATATGTCTGGACAACAACGTGGCACGTAAATGTCGATGTAGTGCGTGTGCGTCCCTGAAAAATATTCCTCCATCGACACAAAAAGACAAGGCTACGTGGAAGGAATGAGAAGACAGTGACAAGTTTGCATCATTGAACTTATAGTTTCTAAAGTACGGGTAAAATAAATGGGAAATTTGCCTAGGGTGCAAATGTGTGCCATTACAATATGATAAAAAAAGTTCTTTTATTATTTTCAAGTGAGACACTAATTTGATATATGAGACCTTCTTGGTGGATTCCACTAAGGAAGGTCCTTTCTCATTTACTTTACACATTATCTTAAAAGGTGTACATAGGTCAAAACTCTATTTTAAAAATAACCTTGTATCTCCTAAATGGTGTACAAAAACCTTTATCATTTCACTTACATACAACTAAATAAATTTGTATGCAACCATTACTAAATAACATAACTAATTCCTTTCTCTAGCCTCATGATAGATAAAATTAAAGAAATATTAATATAAACTTATAATTTATTAACCAACTTCCTATCCCTGAGATCCAATCTCCAACTCCTTCCATTCTCTTACCCTCAATACCCAAGAAAAATGTTAATATAATTACCCTCTTCACCCCTAATACCTACTGATATATTTATCTATTTTTTTTAGTATTAAATACCCCATTATGAGCTCATGTGATATAATATTGCTTATCTAGTGATGTCCTCAAGGTTGGTCCAAACCATGGCCTCCTATATTTTCATCATCTTCCTTGTGACACTAGGCCTTGAGACCACCACGTTCTCTTTTAGTTGTAGTTTGGAATTGTAGGGGTTTAATATTCTTCATAATAGGTTCTATAAAAGATATAATCCATAATTTAAACATGATCTTAGTCGTAGAAACTCACGATACTAATGAGAGACTACTTCCTACTTTCTTAGGGTACTCTTGGATATTGGTGCATAGGACTACACACCACATTGGCTCTAAGGGATTTGATGGAATTGCATGTATTCTCCATATGCAATTTCAAACATTTATGACCCCATTTGGGGATCTATGACTAAAATAAGAAGTTTTTCCTTTCTTCATGATATCCTTTTGATTGGTGATTTCATTGCTCACACCAAGTGCACATATTCCTTTAGATATGCCATATACTTATATAGTATGATGAATCAATAAGTGGACATACAAAGTGAAGGCCTTCAACATAATTCAAACTATAAGAAATTTTCCTCATATGGGAAGCACTTGAATAGTTTGGGGAACACACATGGATTGGTAATCTTTAATGATACTAGCCAATTTTTGTGCTCTGGTGGCTTCAGATGCTTCTCTTTTGTTCGTGGATCTTCAACTATGGACTATATCATTATAATAGGTATTTTTCCTAGAAATAATTGGCCTTAAATTTTTATCCTTTCCCTCCTCTTGTTGACCATTTTACTTTATCTTTTTATGTTATTAATTTGACCCCCCTATTGTTCCTAATTTTGTTAGACCCCAACAAATTACCAATATGCGTCTTAACAACTAATTTGATGAGGAATACACTAATATCCTCAAAACATGACTCCTTTCCACCTATACTATTCATAATCCAATCGAGTGTTCTAGCTTCTTCAACCATGTTATTTTTAATTGAAACCTTGTAGGCCTTTCTCCATTGCAGATCTATTTTCCCCATAAAGCTTGTGTTAGCCATTGCCCTTTTGGTGTTTTCTTTTACTCTAATTATAGGAATATATAAGCTAACCAAGTATATTATGATAAAAATATTTGCACAAATATAAACATATGCAAAAAAATCCATCACCACCCAAGGCGGTATCATCCCAAAAACACTTCACATTGACTTTACTTCCACAAATAACATATCAGAATATGAAGCATTCATATATTTTCAAACAAAGTCATTATAAACTAGGGGAAATTGAATATACCACTTGTTATATTTTTCATTGTTTAAATGTAATAGTTCAGTTTAATAATTAAATCACATGCCCGAGTCACACATCATAAAATGAAATAACTCGAGACTACTTTAAATCGATTCAATTTGAAGTCACATATTGTTGAAGAGTGTTAGGATTTAATTGTTATCATTTTAAAGGTTTTTCATGACAATATTATACAATGGTGATATGCACAATAGATACCAAAGTGATATCTTAGCTTGTGTGTCCTTGAGTTGATTAATAGTATCATAGTCCTTTGAAGTTCATTCATAGATTATGGGACAAAGCTAGTTGTTTTAAAAGAACATTCTAGTTCCTCTTGCTAATATTAATGTTTACAATGAGAAGATGTGGTGAATTTATAAAAGAAATGTAAAGAAAATAAGATGATTCAAATCTTTGCAAAGATTCACCATTTATATTCTAAAATTGTTAGGCTCATCTAGATAGCATAAAACATCATGAGTATCAAGGATAGAAAGATCATGTGTCAAAAAGCATAATAACATGTCAAAATTAAAAATTTATGCATGCATATCAACCAAGGAGTAATTTAATAATAGTTGTGATGGTGAATTATCCCAGGGTAGGTGGGTAGGATCAAAGATATGCATCACTATGTATAGTCAAAGTATGATAAAAATATGCAAAGAAAAGTTGATGCAAACCCCAAAAAATCTAAAATGAGAGGATAAATTATATTCTAGGAAGACCTAACATAAAATCCTAAGGTGAAACTCGAGGTTGAATATAAGAAAATGTCAGGTTCATAAAAAATATAAATAGATACATTAGTTTTAAACATAAATAATCTAGGAAAATTAAATAAGTGTGATTTGATGAATAAGAAAAAAATATCCTAGATTAAATCAGTTGGGTTAGTAAATGAATAGAAATAAGTGATATATATTTAAATGAGAGGATAGGGCTCTTAGTTCTAGACTAATGATGGAATAATGTTTTTGATTAAGGTAAGAACAGGTTTTGAAGGGGCCCCGAAACCCTTTACAAATAGATTTTGAATGGATCTGGAACCCTCAGCCAGAAGGTTGTCAAAATAAAAAACATGAAAGCACAGACAACCAAGGAAAAAAAGGCCAGCAGCCAGCTGCCAGCCAAAAACCAGCCCCCAAACAAGAACCATCAAGATTTATATTTAGAATTACTCTTGTGGGAACAGAGAGTCATATCAAAAGGAGGCCTAGAGGACTTATCTTTCTTGCCCTTTACAGTAATCCAACCCTCTTCCACTTGCGCTACCTTATCAAGCCAAGCTAGCGCACCATTATCCTGACAAAGAAAGCCTGCTATCTTTGAGATTTGATCTGTATTCCTCCCTATAGGCGTGACCAAATCAAGAGAGCCACCTGAACAAATAGCCGGAGCACAATCAACAGAAGTGGCAGCCAAACGCCCACTCTCTTTCTCAATAGGAGTTTCAACTTTGTACTCTTGCAAAGCATCAACTACCCCACCATTCGATACATCCAGAGAGGATGCCCTAAGGCCTTGTGATTCCAAAGAAACCACCTCAGAAAAACTCCTAGGTTGCTCAACTTTCTTCTCAACTGTGTAATGCTGCTGAGAAGCACCTTTCCACCATGTAGCCTTCATGGTTTTTTTTCTCAAAACCACATTTTGCAGCAGCATGACCTGTTTTAAAACATCTTCTACAATGGAAGGCAATCCCTTTGTAGTCCAAAGCTTGGACCCAAGAACTCTTAGAAGTTTTAAGTAAAATCTCGGCAGGCAACCCTTTTGAAACATCCATTTCAACCAATATGCGGGCAAAGGTAGAGTGAAACATATCAGAGGATGCATCATCCACCAACAAAAAATCTCCAAGAGCCTCACCCACTTCCTCTAAAAGGGAATCGGTCCATAAATGGAGAGGAAGGTTAGGGAGCCGAACCCAAATCGGGATCTTATTGAAAGTTTCAGAAGAAGGGTTGAAATCAGCATTCCAAGGCTTGATAATCAGCAAATATTTATCCTCCTAGCTAAAAAAGTGATCACATAAAATTTTGTTTCTATCCAGATCAATGCCAAATTTAGCAACAAAAAACCCCTTGGCCATGGGAAAAATATGAACTTTACCAATAATTAAAGGCTCTCATTCTTTTGAGATCCAAGAGTGCAACTGAGGAAGGAAAGGCCAAAAACCCTTGAATCGAAAGATCACCCCATGTGAGGAGAAGGCAAAAGCATTATAATCAATTTAATGATGGAATAATGTTACTAATGTCATGAAAAATCCATTTTCTTTAGTACATAAAATGATTGTCCTCAGTTAATTGAATGTGTTAGATTCCATGAGGTCTTAGGATTTTGTGTTGCATCCCCTGGGTTCAATCTTGATCCACATTATTTGATTTTATGCATGAAACTAAACTATGCCATGAGCGGACACAAAAATAAATGAGGGAAATCTAAAAATTTAGCTTTTCCACTATGTAGAGCTCCAAGTAGATATTCCAACAATTGTCAAAATCAAAAGATTTAATTAGAAATATAAAAAAAATTATGTGAATTTGAGTGGTATGTATTTTTTAGAAAACAATAATGGAGTGTGGAAGGCCTTAGCCACCTATGGATTAGCCCTAAATCAACCATGTGATCTAGTTGGGCATTGAGGTCTTAAGCACCTAGGTACTAGAATTAAGTCCCTACGGGTTGGTAAGAACTAGAGGCTTGAATCCCATGTGACTCGTATCTTGAGTGAGCATAATTCCACATATCCACTCTTTGGAAGGGGCACTAACTCGTATAAAGGCACACATAATAGAAGGTTACAAGTGTTAACACCTTTCACATAGTCAATATTACCTTGTACAAAATAAATATAGGTGTAGTAATTCCCACACCATTAAAGAAGAATTGGAAGGTATTCAAGCACTTGCACCTCTACATGATAATAAAACTGGACCTTAAGAATTAAGCATCCATTCTCATGGTTGTATATTTGGTGAAAAAATAAATGACCTTGAGATACTTGGTGATAGGTCAAAAGTCACGACAAGTATCTTAAAAGTAGGTGGGTGTTACCCAATGTTGCACTCAACTAGAGAATTAGCATGACTAGGAATGTGATGATGAGCCAACTAGAGTGTCAAAAAGCCTACTATATATTGAGAAAAATATGGTTTAAGTGTTATAAGGGTAGATTTGAATGAGAAACCTCGGTATTCCATTGATACAGGTATTTTTAAATGGAACAACTATGTAGTATACATAGGTTCGTGGATATATACAATTATGTATATATCATGCACCCTGCAAAAGTATAAGAACATGCAAACTAAACTTAATGAAATGTTAGGAATGATAAGTTTATAGATATACAATGAATACATTAAATGGTTTTAGTAGTAAAATAATTTAAAATGTGACAGTTGGTGTATACTCAATGAGTATATAAGGATATTTTTAGTGAGTATATACCTACAGCACATAAATTTTCAATTTTTATTGTATATACCTTTTGGTGCAAACATACAAACTATTTCTATACAATACAATACAAACTGTATGACCATACACATTATGTATAGTGGTACAAAATTTCGTATAATAAAAATCAAGGAGTTGTAAAAAAAACACAATTTAATCATGTGAGAAAAACACTAAGTATTATATGTCAATTTTGTTTATCAGCTACTTTGTAAGTGACTATGTATTCAACTTCCCACCTAGAAGCACCTATAAAAATCAATCCTTGAATCTACTAAAAATGAAGCAAAAACTTGTAAAAACCTCTTAGCCAAAAAGTATAACAAAGCAAAAAAAACACAATATAGTTAGGTAACGGATAAAATTCCCAACAAAATTTCTAAAATGTAATGCTCCAATTTGAAATACAAGATGAAAGAAAACAAGAATGGAAGTTTCTATTGAAATCAATACAAAACCTCAAATATAACTCAACAAAGGAATTCAAACAAAGCAATAACATAAACAATCAAAGAAAATTTACCAAAGAACTCCATTATAGACTTGATTTTCTCCAATGATGGTTGGAATGTGGAAACTCTTAAATAAAAGGTAACTATTTTGACATCATAAAATTATCTCAAAAATTAGTGATGAAATGCATGCTCGAATGTGCCTCAATATATACATTTTTGGGACAGGCAATAGATAGTGGAGATGTGATATATTTTGGTTAAGTAAATATGCATATTTTTTCCCATTTCCATTGTTTGGATCATGATAATCCTACACTCTCCCTTCTTCAATAATTCATGATATAATGCACCTAAATCAATCAGCCATCAATCATTAATAACACTATTAGCTTATTTATGAACAAAGCATTATTTTCATCATTAGATATTTATCATCAAAGGAATGTTCAAAATAATTCATCTTCTATTTATATTACTTATTTAAATTCACTCTACTCTTAATAGAGGTTTTAGGTCAATCTTTTGGCTTAGAACTCTCTTTATCCCCCTTTTCCTTACCACATTTTTAATTGGGTCAACCTCAAACATGTAGTTCATCCTTAGAACCCTTCTCCATGTATGTTTATGTAGTTATTTGTTGAGAAAAGTAGCAACAAAGGCATCCACCATAATCTCAACAATACCACCACCAATTACAACTATTATGTTCTCTCAAGATTTAGGTAAAAAGAAAAGCACCAAAATACATTTATAATCATCAAATTTAGCATTTATACTTCCTAAATGAATTAAAATAATATTTAAATAATTTGAGTGAATAGCTAGATAGATTCTCCTTTCTTCATTTTAAAGAAATATAAATTATATTTAAAAGACTCTTAGTTTGGTAGATTTCACGTATTCTTCTCCATATACAATATGTCATAGTCTCTTGAGAGACATGTTCCAAAGGATGAAATTGGAGAGACATAGTGATATTGTTCCTCAAGATTTGTTGTCAATATTCTTATAGTCTTCATTTAAAATCCCAATAAGCCTTTCCTTTTTTATCATAGCCCTCCATTGATCTCTTTCATCCAAGAGATCCTCCATATTTAGTTTCCCTATCTAGTACCTAAATCCATTGAGCTTATTAATTTGTGAACTAGATGTGCTTTCCACATGGCTTCTATAACCACACTAATGTTTGCAAATCACTAAACAAAGTACTCCTAATACAAACACAAAAAAACCACAACATTAAAAGAAAGGTACATACCAAGCTTCTAAAATTAAGTCATAGCTCTAATATCAAATATTGAATCTAATTAAGAAAGTGATTAAGCCAAAAAGATTAGTGCATCAATGGAGAAATAAATATAAAACATGTAAACCATATGAATAACAGATATATGTGGAGAAACCCTTGCAAAAAATAAGTCCATTTTCAAAGAGACCCAAGCTTGTATTAATCACATAAGAGTGCACATGAATAGAAGCAATTTTCCTTTTGAAAATAATTTGACAACCTAAGAGAACTTGTAAAGTAAATTTAGAAACTTCTATCCCATTCCCTAATAAATAGAAAAGTTGGAAATTAGAAACCTTCAAGTGATATCTACAACTATGAGTCCAAATCATGAATCGTATCAAAATTCATTACCCTCATAGTCATGGTCAAGAAACTTGGAATAATAACTCCTCTTGTACATATTTCACATCTTATACCTCTCTTACATGCCATACATTATGTCATAATAGTCAAATCGATCACTTTCCCAAATCTAGGTAGTCCATGTGAGGGCATTCAATGGTTTTTGCATAACTGCCAAATTAGGGAGATGCTATATAACTCCCAAATTTAACCTTTTCAATGTAACCTTCCTTTGTAATGTCCTCTTACACAATATTCCAATTATATTAGAGAATAAATAATAAATAAATAATATGCTCACCCTCACATGTGCATCCCATTTTTCCTACTCCATAATGTTTGAAGATCATAAATTATTTAATATCGAATCTCCACAATTAGATATAATTTACACAACTTAGGAATTTCTAGGTGAATATCACATCTAATATGATAGGACCTCCTAGCATACAACCATACAAACCCTAAAAGAGATTTGTAGCATTATTTCTTGGTCATTGCATGGGACAATCTATTTATTATGCATGTTTTGTTTGCAATAAAAAGAGTAATAACATCAAATCCATTGAGGCTAGGTTATATGAGTTTAACTTTTATATATCTAGCTTCAAAATTGTTCGAAGCAATCCCTAGTATACATTTTTAAATGATATTAAAAGCTAGGTATTATTTAATGTTTCTCTTGTCACATTTTCCATTGTATAAATATAATAATTATATCAAATGGGAGTTATACATCATAAAATTAAATAGCATGACACCCCTTATTTTAAATAGATTCAATCAATTAAGTCACATATTGTGGAACAATGTTGTAATTTAATTGTTATCTTTTTTTTTTAAAATCACCACCTCATTATACAATTGCGATGTGCATAATAGACACCAAAGGGATATCTTAGCTTGTGCATTCTTGAGATGATCAATATTATCATAGTCCTTTGAATTTCTATTCATATATTAGGGGACAAAGCTAGTTATTTTAAAGGAATATTTCAACCTCTAACTAATCTTGGTGTTGAAGCCCAGCTATGTGATAATCTTGTGAATTAAGTGTGAGTTGATATGTAGGTTTATCTCCACTAGAAGTATGCACACAAAAAATGGGACAAGGATATGTATATGTCATATAAATAATAGTTGAGAAATGTGTCACCAAAAAGTGAGGACTTTGTCACTTTTTCGCTCATTTGGACTAGGGCCTAAGGATTTTGGACCATTTTCAGCCTCTTTTTACCTCTTTCCAAGCCTTGTGTAGAAGTGTTGTAAAGTGTTGCAAGAAATTTTCATGCTCTCCTAGGCTTGTCATCACTTAATCAATACAAATTATTATGCCA
Source organism: Sequoiadendron giganteum (assembly GCA_007115665.2). Taxonomy (NCBI): domain Eukaryota; kingdom Viridiplantae; phylum Streptophyta; class Pinopsida; order Cupressales; family Cupressaceae; genus Sequoiadendron; species Sequoiadendron giganteum. The sequence continues at coordinate 508,187,505 of CM021107.1, read as the reverse complement.
AAATGACCCCTTAATCCTCATACAAGACTTATCTTAGAGTGTTTTATGAAGAAAATCCCGACAAACACAAGTAATAACATAATAATTACTGACAACCACTTAAAAATGCCCAGGTGGAATAGGTTGCCACCTTGGGAAACCTAGTCCCATGTGGCTTAAAATAACATTTTAAGTTAATATCTGTCAGGATTTAGATCTCTAAAACCTTAAGGTCAGTCAGTATGAAGTTATTTCGGGCAAGTTAGGGCATAACTTGTATAAATAACCTCCAAAACCCTAATTTCTCATTAGGTACCCTCATTTCCACCTCTCCTCTCAATCTCTCTTCTCTCCTCCTTAAGCAAGCTAGGGTTTGATTCTCCAAGTCAACAAGACATCATTTCTGAAGCATTCAAGGGCTGATTGTTGCAACAACATAAGATCAATCATCAAAGGCAAGGTAAAATCCATCACTCCATTGTTCTATGCTTCATTATTTCATTTCTATTTCATTTGGTTTGATTACTCAAAAGGGGTTTGACCAAGGCAAACCCCTAATCTCTAACCCTAACCCTTGTCTCTTCTTTGCATGTGTAATTTACAAGTTTTTGTATGCAGGTTTGTGAAGAAGAAAGGTGTTAGGAAGGTGCCATCAACCCATCACAAGCATTCAATTCAACCAAACCCTAGTTCAAGCTTGGAGGCCTCTTTTTGCCCGTTTTCAGCAGAATCTGAACAAGATATCTGTTGGGATCCAGAGTGCAGATTGAGGACTCCCATATCCTCTTTCAGGTTCCCAAAAAACCAGAAGAGGACTAGGTCGCCCATAATGGCGACCTAGTCCCTCTGAGCTTGTGTTTTGGGCTTTTCACATTTTTGAGTACCCATTTGGTAGAACCTGTTCCGACAAAGTTTCCCAACAAGAGGACTACGTCACCCAACTTGGAAGGAATGTCCTTGTGAAGATTTCATACAATCTCCAAAGGATTTCAGAGCCTTTCGTCTGCAAGTTTCCATTTCTAGGTGCACAAGCTTCTATCTTTCCCATTTCTTTTCTGTTTGCAAGTATTTACGTTATTTTCTTTACATTGTATATAGTTTAGATTTACATTTACTTCATGTTTCATAGTTAATTAGATTCATTATGTTACAACACTTAGCCACTCATTACACACACATTCACAAACCCCAATCCAATCCTTCTTTGAATGAACACCCAAAAACACCAAAACCACTAGGTGAAAGAGAGCCATTCATCCAAAAGTTGGCTTCTACGGTGAAAAACCCTAGAAGCTCATTGGGGAATCCTCTTTCCCTTCTTGTGTCCATGTTTTTGGCGGTTCAAGAAAGAATCAAAAGATAAAGCATGAGAAGACCTATCACTAGGTCTATATATCCTCAAGAGATCGGCTTTAGAAAAGTAGACAATGAGAACATGCACTAAATTTATATAAGAAGTGTAAATAAAATAAGTCAATTTTTTACAAAGATTCACCATTTATATTAATTATAAACTCTTATCAATAAAATTTCATCATCTATAAACAAGTATTATTATCAAGAAAGAGTAATTTAATATGTAAGGATGTAGTAACAACATAAGCACCACATAGGAAGCCCTCACTAAGAATCATAATATCATTATGTAGTGAATGGGAAGGTAATGGTGTATTGATATGAGATGAATTCAAGAAGCTAACGTACTAACATCAAGATGGATATTATTATCATGCAAGGTCTCACTATGCGAAACACTATTATGAGCATCCATAGGATTAACTTGAAATGTACAAAAAAATATTATAAAGGATATCATTACATATGAAAGAAGTTAATTCACGATAATAAAATGAATATATGGACATGGGGCTATTATGATATACAATAGATGCATCGTTAAAAGCTATAATAATGTCCTAAATACATGAAGAGATGCAATGCCATCAATGGTTGTCACACTAGTTGTATGTTTAACACATGGTATATTGTTACTAGGTATGTGCTAATCATTATTACAAGACATGGGATAGACAAAATCAATATAAGACTCGTGTCCACAAGTGAGTTGTATTTAAAATAAAAGGATATGTACCCAAATCAACTTAGTGGAGGGAAATGCTAATACATGATAAAATCACACCTCCATAGAAAATCTTCATCCTCATCTAGATAGCATATTTAATATCATGAGAGTATCAAGGATAGAAAGATCATGTGTCAAAAAATATAATAACATGTCAAAACTAGAAATTTATGCATGCATATCAACCAACGAATAATTTAAGAATAACTGTGATGATGAATTATCCAAGGGTAGGTGGGTAGAGTCAAAGGTATGATAAGTATATGTAGATAAAAGTTGATCCAAACCTGAAAAAATCTAAAATGAAATCTAGTAAACGGATAGTAATAAATGAGATCTATTTAAATGAGATGATATGGTACTTGGGTCTAGACTAATGATCGAATAATGTTACTAATGTCATGCAAAATCCATTTGCTATAGTACATAAATTGACATCCTCAGTCAGTTGAATGTGTCAGATTCCATGTAGTCTTATGATTTTGTGTAGTTCAATCTTTCATCCCTTGGGTTCAATCTTAATCCAAGTATATTTGATTTGACAACAGAAACTAAACTATGCCATGTGTCCAAGTGATTTGACAAAATGTTTATTCAACAAAGCTATATTTGTCTTTGCTCCTTTGGTAGCTAAATGTGGTCAATACGGTCTTCATGAATAGCTTTTGAAACATGTTATCCTAGGTCAAACCATTATGAGAGTGAGTTAACAATGAAGACTAATGTCAAAGACAACATACACAAGCATACATGTGGATTATATGTAAAACAAGTGGATTTGATTATTTGACCTTTAAAAATTGAAGCATGCTCTAATGATTCCACCCTAATAAATTACATATAAATTAGTGTAACATTGAATGTCTCTAAATACCCGTAAGTGATACAATAATACATCACATAAACTTATGTGTCAACTTAGCTCATAATGACTAGTATAATTCAGAACTAAGAGATTTAGACTTTCAATTTGGAATTTGAAAATTTGAATTCTTTCGATCTTAAACCAAGTGACAACTATTTGAAGACCACCATTCCAAGACATGTAACGACCATGTGCAAATGAGTTCAAATTCGACCGTTGTGAGGGAGATCGGGAAAAAGCAGATGAGGGTAAGAAAAAGCATACTTCTTCATAACCTCCATGTTCTTCAGACTTTGCTCTCCTCAACTAATAATAGGTGGGTTGTGGATGAGGGAAGCAGTTGAAAGGGACGCCATCACATCTGGAAAAACCCTAGAAGGATCCAACTCAAATCATAAAGATCCTTAGAGCATACCACAAACAATTCGATTCAAGCAAATGCAATTGGCAGGTGTGAAGCCAATCTATGCAACCTTTACCAGCATCCTCCCAGCCTGTGACAAATGAGAGCTTTGGAGCAGTATATGGGCATCCATCAAATCATAAATGAGAGAAGAATTTCGTCAGATGTTGTCGTTGCTACTGCTCTGGTGGACAATGCACCTGAACTGTTCGACAAAATGCCTCAAACAAATGTGGCCTCGTGGAATGCCACGATTGCAGGATAGGCACGGAATGGTTTTGCTGACAAGGCTTTAGAAGCCTTCAAGCAAATGAAATTATTAGGATAGGCACATAATCTGTTTGCTACGTCTTATTGAACAGAGAGCGTTCCTTTTTTGAATCGTTTTTTCTACTTTTTCTTGTTATAATTTTGTTTTGTTTTCCTTCTGGTAAGGGTTTTGTAAGTGTGCACGCTGGTCATTGATTTGTTTTGCTTTTTTGTTTGTTCTGTGTGTTTTTTTATTTGTTTAATTTGATGATATGTTTTTCATATTTCTTTTGTTTTTTTTTTTTCTTGGTTTCTTGGTATTTTGATTTGTGGAAGCAGAGAAAGAGGCAGAAAAAATGCTGGAGGCGGCAAAATTATTCTTCTAGGTAATTCTTTTTACACATTCTGCTTATTATGTTGTTTATTTTGATAGAATGAAAATTAATTACTTATTATTTTGTTCCCAATGATCTGACTATACAAATTCTAGATCTCTCTTCGGGCAATCTACAGAAAAGGATCCTTTAATTCTAGTTCGGACATTCCGCATGCGGTTTTTGGGGCAGTCTTTCCTGAATCAATTCTTTGGGTATGGAAGGAGCCTCTGATCATTACACAGATATCAGTCCAGGTAGCAGCGCTTCCCCTTGGACGCTTCATGGCTTCGATTCTGCCCACTACAAAATACAGAGTGCCTCTCTTGGGTTACTTCTCGTTGAATCCCGGCCTTTTCAATATGAAAGAGCATGCTCTTATTACAATCTTTGCAGATGCAGGCTATGCGTTTTGCAACTTTACGCGACCTAGGTTGTTAATTATGCTTATTGATTGCTTTTAATTAATGGTTAAAGTGTATTGAATCTTCTTACGAATACCCAGTTTTCTAAAATTTAGAGGGCATTGCTTTTTAATTTGTAATTATGTTTCTATATAACACAATTTAAACCCAACTGGTTAGTTTATAGTATCTGGAAAAGAGAAGTAAGTGTTTCTTATGAATACCCAAGTTTCTTAAGTTTTCTATATCTAGATATAATATTTTAGTTCATGATGTATCAAGTTGTGACAGCAAATTACTACTGCAGTTTTACTGTTTAGGCTAAACTGAATTGTACAATCTATCAAGTTGTATTCATTATTCGTATGAGATTTTAGATTTTCATACTTTATTTTAGTTTTGTAAAGTTGTTTTTGCTGCAGCAACTATGGCTCCATAGGATGTTTATGTCAACCAACTTTCTTTATGTTCGACTTGTATAGCAGATGATGATCCTTCCACTCAATTTTTTCTGAATTGTCAGTGGGTTATTACAAATTGATCTAGTATTTTAAATTCGTTTGATCTTGAGCATGCGTGGAATTTGTTGAAGGGAGGGACTAGTCAAGTAGGAGACATCATTACAGGATTGCTTTGGGAGAGGTGCAAAGAATGATTTTCATAGGCAGTTCGAATTTCTTTAGTTGTCTGGTGTACTTTGTTTTAAGCAAAATAATCTTTATATTTCAGTGAAATTTATTTTTTCCATATGCTAGATGTGGCTAATGACATTGCCAATTCGCTCTTACATTTGACAATAAGTGATAATTTCATGTTTTTTCTTTGTTGAACAGAGAATCCAGTGAAGACCAAGCATTTGTTGGATCTACCAGAGGCTACTGAGAGATTGCCACTTTGGAAAGCAGATCTGGATGATGAAGGAATTTTTGATGCTGCATTTGATGGCTGTGAAGGTGTTTTCCATGTTGCCACTGCCATGGATCTTGAGTCTGAAGGTAATTTTTTCGTAAAGAGGGCGTTATGGTTGTGTCTGAAGGGCACCCAATATTTTGCCTTTGGTTTTTGACACAACAATGTTTTGCTTTGTTTGGCTGTCTCTTGTTCAGGGAAAGCTATTTCTGAATTTTCTTAAAGAGATGCAGAGAAGTTGGTGGACATTGCTCACTTGCCTGGGAGGCACCCTAGCTCGTAGTGTCTAAATGCTGCAGGAGATGAAAATAGCATCTTGACGAACACCTCAGGGGAGAGAAGATTAAAATTGCAGTTGATTATATTGAGAAAAACAATAAAAATTAAAAAGGTGTTGTTTCCTTGAAGCTGTAAACCTTAGTTTATTTATTTTTAATATTAATATTTTTCTTTTTCAGTTTTGTGTTTCAGTAATTCTCTATATCATTATCAGTTATTCCCCACAATTGGACTGCAATAATAGACCATCTGCATGAAAAGCAAATCTTAAATCTTATATAATGCTCCTATACCACAAATTATTTGATCTTGGAGATAAAAGCCCAAGAATGTCCATTCTTCTTCTTCATTTGTATTCTATGATAATGCTACACACTAAATAGCCCAAACGAAAGAGAATGACAAAGCACTCAAAAACCAATTATTAGGCTGCCCTTCCTCCTCCATGTGGAAATACAAATGTGAATAAACCCAGGCAACCAATAGATCCTTTAAAAGACATCTCTAAAGAGAACCACCCAACTCCCTGGTGTTGACTTGCCATGGATCAGATATATACAGCATTGATGTTATTCTAGAACCTAGACCTTAAATGAAAAGCATTGTTCTTCTGTCCAGGCCGATTGTATGTAGGTCTGCCACATAAAAAAGAGTTGCTAATCCCGAGGACAAATCCTAAGAAAAATCTCCTACTCTATGTTTATAAGCAATAACTATGCGTGTGTGCATGATTATATATGCTGGTACTGCTTGTCAATGAAGTGAAAAGAAAGGACAGAGGGTCCAAAGCACAAATACACAAGTAAACAATATGTGCAGCAAAGCTTAATAGACTGATTATGTGCAGCCCTACCTGACTATACATTTTTCTCACAGTCCAGGAAGAGAAACAAAGATATGGGTATTTTTCAAGTAAACAATATGTGTAGCAAGCTTAACAGACTGATTCATTAATTCATGGTCTTTGAGAGGTCATTTTTTATCTTGATTTTATTTTTCTTAGCAATAAATGTTTTGCTATATTTTCATTTCTAATAGATTGATTTGTATTTATTTTTATGTTCTTGCAGGCAAAATTATGAGGAAAATTCTGGAAGGAAAATTTAGGTTTGTGGTTTTCTTTTTTCTTTAACTCTCTCTTTATTTTGTAAGCTTTGAAATTTTATTAAGTAGGTACCGTTGTTTCAAATTGCAAACATGTTTAGGTCATTATATTTTAATACATTATTTATTTAACTACTTTTAGTCAAGCTGTGAAATGTTGTGACTGACAATTGAGAGAATTTGTAGCTATTATGATTGTTCGTGGGTTGATATTATACAAAAAATCTGAAATCATTGAAGTTGATGTCCTTGGTGAGGTTGGCAAGAATATAAAAAAGAGGCATGGTATGTACATGTGTTTGATGTTTTAGATTGTTTTGATGACCATTTTCTTTGACTAATTGCCTTTGTTTTATGTGTTTCTTGCATGTTGCTCTTGGAATAGACGAGTTGTCAAGTAATTTGCTAACAAGGATCCCAAAAGAGCTAAGCAACTTTTTGAGTTAGTTAATTTCACCATCACGACGGGATCAAGGGTAGGAGTGAAGTTGTTGGTGTATATTTAGAGCATTATATGTAATATATTTGTCAATTACATTGACCTAATAGCTTTGTAATATGTAAAAATACAATGTATAATAAAAAAAAGTTATTGGAAGGGGTTAAAACCCCCTTTCGAAGACCAATGGGAATGGTCATTGGCCATGGCCATTCCATAAGGTCGCATTTTTTTGACAGCTTAAAGAATGGTCAAGAGGCCAAGACCATTCTTTAAGGTATGTCTCTTGTGTCTCCTTTGCATTTTTGATTTTGTGTTTTGGTTAATGTTTTATTTTTTTAATATTGCCATTAAAGTTACAAATCATATATTACTAATAAATTTCATTTATGAGTCACAACATGCCACCTCATCAAATAATTGATAATGGACAATCATAAATCACCTTTACAAAAATAATATAAAGTATGGACAATTCGCACGACATAACCATACCATAATGACAAACTAGATGAAAACAACATTTAAACGATAGAAATTAACCCACTTTATGAATGCAATTCACATGACATAATTGTGTCTCCATATTTATAAAATGCACATTTGACCCACTACATATTAATATTATTGAAAATGATGTGTTTTTTCACATAATAAAACACATCTCATGTAAATATTATTGTGCTATTTGACCATCACATATAAAAGACATATCTAATAGCTTTTATGACTTCAAAATATTTTTCTTTTTTAGTAATGTATCATAATAAATTATTAAATATGATGACATGTAATATAATTTTTATACACATCAAAATTTAAGTTGAATAATTAAAAGTATGTAAATAATTTTTTTATAAAAGAAAAAAATGAATTTGTTGTGTTGTGTTGTTTTGTGTTTTGTATAATGTTGTATGTGTCATTATGTGTGATGTTGTGTTGTGGTTCTTAGGTCAATTAGGGGAGGCCATGCAAGCTTCCACCTTCACGTGGTTGGCCTTGTTAGTAGAGAATATTTGAATAAATATTCTTGAAGCTAAGAGAAGCTCTTTTTATAAATTTTATATTTAATTATAAACATTCTATAATTTTGAGTTAGTTCATATTAAATACGTGGTGAGATTCTAAAAATTAAAAAATATATATGATTGCAATAAATTATAAAATATGATGACATGTAATATAATTTTTATAACCCTCAATATTTAAGTTTTTATATTTAAAAGTATGTAATTTTTTTTATAAATAAAATAAAATGAATTTGTTCTTTTGTGTTTTGTGATGTGTTGTTATGTCCACGTTGTGTTGTGTTGTGGTTGTCTTGGGTCAATTAGGGGAGGCGATGTGAGCACCCACCATGTAGTTGACCTTGCTAGGAGAGAATATTTGAATAAATATCCTAGAAGCAAAGAGAAGCTTTTTTAAACAATATTCATATCATTTAATTATAAACAATGTTTTACAAATTTAAGTTGGTTCATACTACATAGATGGTGAGATTTTGAAAATAAAGAAAATTGTGATTGCAAAGGTGAAATTTCAAAAAAATAAATAAATTGTCAAATTGAGAAGTATTTTCCTAGTTACTACAATTATATCATATAATTCAAGACTTTTACAAACGTTCACAATTTGTTTGTTTTTCGAATGAAAATAATTTATTAGAAATGCTCCTTAAGAGATAACTTTTGCATAATAGTTTTAATTATAATAATTTTTCTTATAATTTTAAATTTTCTTTTATCGCCTAAACATAGAAAAATATTTTAAAGATTTAGAAATATATTTTTTTTCACTATCCCCATTTTTTATTGGAACAAGGTGATTGACTCAAGATCCTAAAGGTGTTTTTTCGCACTACTTTCCCCATAATTTACTTGTCATCTAGTAGAGGTGAAATATTTAGAGGCAAGTACCAAATAGTTAAAATTTTATTATACTAAAGAAGATTGTGGGGGAGTCCTACATAGAATTGTAGGTGAAATCACATCAAATTATAGTGTAGAATCTATTTAGACCCCTCTAAAATTTGCAAAATCAAACTAAGTCCTTGAATTTTGATAGAAATTTTCCTTGTATGTGTAATCCCCTCATGATGGAAGCCTTATGGTTTTCTTTTCTTAAGTGTGTTTCATGTTTTTGAGAGTCTATGAGTTCTTTCTTAGATTGTGAGTATGTGGGCAAACTTGAAACCAAGTTCCAAGATCTCGTCAAGTTGAGGAAGGCCTCAGACTTGGAACATCCTGAATCCAAATTGTTGCTTGACCCCCATCTATTGTGCCTCCTTAGATCTTTATTTATCGTGATGTCCAAGTCCTCACCTCTTTTGGTTCTAACTTCCTCTCTAACCTCATCCCTCCGTCCCCTTCTATGTTTTCTCTCACAAGTCCAAAGTCCTCAATTTGTTAAGCTCTCCAGCTCCCTAGTTTTGTGTTCTTCCATATCGACCTTGGGATTATGGAGGAACTTAGAATGTTGGCACCCAAGTTCTAGGTGCCAAGTCCATCTTGTTTCTTGGTCCTTGTGACTCCTTTGGTCCCAATCCCCATTCCTTTCTCGAATCCATGACTTGATCCTTCCCTACATTGTAATTCCTTGTTTTGTGTTCCTCCTTGGTGTCTGATCCTTAACCTTCTCCTATTATGTTGAACCTTGGATGCTCGCATGGACTTATCACTCACTTCATTGATTCTTTCTTGCATTTCCCCTCCCATCATTGAGTCTTGCTCACTTCATCCTCCAAGTAGTCCAAAGGTTCCTCTTAGATCCGAACTCCCACTAGGCACTAGATAGCTCCATTTTTCTACCAAATCCCCATTTCAAACCAAAAATCCTCGAGACACATTTTCACCTATCCTAACAACTTTTGAAATTCACCTTTTTCCTCCAAAAACACATCAATTTGATGTTTGGTTGCAATTCCATTAGTCAACTTGAAAAGCTAGAGTTTGGTCACCCATATTACCATTATGAGGGTTGTTGAGTTTCCTCCTCCCGAATTCTCTTGTATCAATTCCCCATTTTTTTAAAGGTTCTAATAACGTGTTCCTCCCTTGCATGTGATGTTCCACATTTTGCTCAATTTTCACATGTTTGGTGCATGTTTCCTCTCCATCTATGAGATCCATCTATGGCAATTGAATGAAGACCATAAATATTACCTTACAACTTATTCTAAAATTGGTGTTAGTAGTTTTTAATTCAAGGAGCCACACAAGTTCATAAGTAATCCAAAGTTTCAATCCACACTAGTCCTAGTTCATTTTGATGGTAACAATTCTACAAAATTAATAAGAGTCATATTTTGTAGAGATTTATGTAATAGGGTGTCTACATGATAGTTTCTACAAGTCCAGAAGAGCCTTTTGGTCATATCGAGGATTTCTTATTTGCCACATTTTCTAGCACAAGTCTAATATTGAGTTTGATGAATGTGACAACATTCTAAGGCTTTATGAAATTTTTGTAATGATCTCTATCAATATCATACATGGATTAATGTAGTTCTATGATGGATTAATAAGCATATCATGCTCTTATATGACATATTTGATGCATATAAATTGCTAGATCATTAATATTTCTAGTTTCAATTATTTTTCATGTATTGAGTGTGATTATGATTCCTAATAAACAAGCACTACTCTTGACCTCTAGTGATACATTCATCAAAACTATAAAGAATAAATCATTCACCACCTTTTTCGTAGTAGATTTTTTATTGTAGTTTATGATTCTAGTAGTTAACTATGGAAACACCACTGATGAAGCATACCAATTCATTTAGCCTTGTTGATCATGTCAATTTTCTTGTGCATTACACTTCTCACAAAGATGATCCTATCAACTATATAAGAGGTCATTGAATAGTTTGTTCGTTTTAACCTAGTGATGCCCTTTGGAGGTTGGACTAACATTGGATACAATTGTAGTAATCTAGATTTTCCTTATATTTTAGTGTTTTTAATCTTGTTTGAGATACCTCTAGGAATACCTTCCTATGTCTAAGTTGAGACCAACATATAGAGGAGAATATCCACTCTTGGCTCTAAACCTTTCTTAGCTTGTTAATGACCTTTGTTTTACCTTCTTGATGACACCCCCTAGCCCTAAAGGTGAAAACACATTCTAGGATTTTGGACCACTAGTTATAGGACCCAATAGAATGATGTTATTAGGGGAGAATCTAAATGTGGTCCCACCTAACGAAGAACATTCTCCCCAAATAACATCTAAATGTGGTCCCACCTAACGAAGAACTTACTGGCTCCTTCCAAAGCTAGAAGTTACTGTATCAACCATCCATGCAACCAACAAGATCCTCAGCTAATGCTTCCATGCTCCAATAAGACACATGAATGAACATCTAAGATGTCCACCATCTCAGGCAACAATTCCCACAATCCTCGAAAGGAAAGGAACAAGCCATGGTGAATATGCACCAGTCTTAAATTCTAAAGGAAAAAAATCATAAATTCATACTTTGATATACAAATTTAATGCCTACCTATTCTATAGTGTGGTATTGTGGAGTTGCTTCTAAATTTGCAAATTGCAAATGTGTTCTGGAGAGCAAAAGGAGGAAAGGGTGAACTGAAATTCATGGTTGTCGGTTGCAAAATGAGGGCATAATTTTGTGTTTTTATCTTAATCTTGATAAAGTGTATATACATATATCGATAAGTATATATACATAAAGTGTATATATATCCACTTGATTTCCCATATGTATGATATATCCATGTATGAGTGTACATAGGAATTTCTACCTACACATGCTCACACACACATATGATCATATAAATGAGCTATTATATATATATATATATATATATACGTACATATATACATTTAATGTATATACTTATCCATTCACATATATATGTAATACACCAAGTATAACATATACTCAATACAAAGACTTAAGCACTATGGTACAAATCATCTTAACAAACATAGAGAATAACAAACAATCACCCAAGCATTCCCATTAACCCAAAACTATCACCAAAGTTAACTTATCGACACTTAGCCCAAACCGACTCGACAAAGCTTGTCTAACCTAGGTCGTGAGTGTGTACATTAACTCAGGTAGGTACATTAGTGGTTTCGATTCCAAATTCCTCTCATGGGTGTTACTCTCCCTCTCCTTACTATAGGGCATGATTCTTTCCTGCTTCCAACTAAGTGCATCATAATGAAGTTATCCAATAACATAAAAACCATATTCATCATATATCATTTGCATCATTAATTTTTTTGAAAAAGTAATCACATCATAATACATATTCATTCATCTCATTCATCCATTGAACATATCAAATTCATAATCTTGCATTTAAAATCATATTTACTCATAAAACTAAAAGTAACTCGTAAATACACAATGGGGTGTAACATACCCTCCCCCTTATCAATCATCCTCCTCAATGATTTAAAGTATCAAAAAATATAGATAGTCATATAAAGGTGGTTTTACTTTCAATTTCCCTATCATGCATGAAATAAGTAAATCTCTATTAATAACAAAATAATCTTCCCTTGTACCATTGTGCTCTGTAATCTTGTCCTTCCTGGACCTTGCACTAAGTGACCCTACTAACGCATTGGAAGAACTTGCATGCTTCAAGAAACTCTCTCCCTTGAGAACTATACATCATAAATACATTAAAATAATGACTCAATAAGTACATCATAAGTACGATAGTGATTGACTAGAAAACACATTCATATTGGCTAACACAAAACTGCCCTTAGTGCAACCCAAATAGAAAAGGAAAGTCAGTGCATTGCACACTACACCGTGGGTCCCATCCTTACTCTGGTCTTTACACCGTCGAACAATTTAGAAGCCATGAACAACCACCATTGACACTAATGCCCATGTTGAGCATCGTAGTACTAGTTATTGACTCGTGCTTTGTATCACCAAAGCTTTCCTACCTACCATTCTTCCTCACTTATTTCTTCCTTGATGATCTTGATCTACTCTTCCATTTTTGACAACATTTCCAAACTAAGGCTAATCCTATTTCCTAGCTTATCCCAAAATATAATAATTCAGCCCTTACTTTCATATAATGCTTCGTATGGATCAAATCTAATTGTGGACTGATTTTACAACTAAAGCATATCCATATGGATGAAGTGGTTTACAACTCTCTATCTGGTGGTTTCTATCATAAAGAGTAATTTTTAAAGTTTGAAACCACTTTTCAAATCTAAGGGAATATACTAGAAATTAGGGAATATACTAGTGACCAAGTATATTGAAATCAACATGATGTCAACTACCTCTTCCCCCAACTTGCCTCTCTACTCCAATTACATTTTTGATTTGGTACTCAAACTTCAAGGGCTACGTTCTCAATCATATAGGCTCCATTTTACAGGATATTTTTAATAATATACTTGTCAATAATATAACTATAACCACAACACATAATTGTAAACCCTTGGTTACGTAGCTTTTATGATGTTCTAATTCCCTACAACTTGGAAACAACTAATTCATCCTCGTGAATGAAGTCATTTTGTTGAAATAAGTTGTCAACCTGCAAACTTCTACACATAAAAATAAACAATGTATACCATTAGTAATGATAATAAACCACATTTAGATTCTCCCCTAATAACATCATTCTATTGGGTCCTAGAACTATTGGTCCAAAATCCTAGAATGTGTTTTCACCTTCAAGGCTAGGGGTGTCGTCAAGAAGGTAAAACAAAGTTCATTAACAAGCTAAGAAAGGTCTATAGCCAACAATGGATATTCTACTCTATATGTTGGTCTCATCTTAGACATAGGAGGGTATTCCTAGAGGTATCTTAAACAAGATTAAAAACACTAAAAGATAAGGAAAATCTAGATTACTACAGTTGTATCCAATGTTAGTCAAACCCCCCAATGGGCATCACTAGGTTAAAATGAACAAACTATTCAATGACCTCTTATATAGTCGATAGGATCATCATTGTGAGAAGTGTAATGCGCAAGAAAATTGACATGATCAACAAGGCTAAATAAATTGGTATGCTTCATGAGTGGTGTTTCCCTAGTTAACTACTAGAATCATAAACTAAAATTAAAAATCTACTACTAAAAAGGTGGTGAATGATTTATTCTTTATAGTGTTGATCGATGTATCACTAGATGCCAAGGGTAGTGCTTGTTTATTGGGAATCATAGTCACACTCAATACACAAAAAATAATTGAAACTAGAAAGATTAATGATCTAGCAATTTATATGTATCGAATATGTCAAATAAAAGCATGATATGCTTATTAATCTATCATAGAACTACATTAATCCACGAATTACATTGAGAGAGATCATTAAAAAATCTCATAAAGCCTTAGAATGTTGTCACATTCATCAAACTCAATATTAGACTTGTGCTAGAAAATGTGGCAAATAAGAAACCCTCGATATAACCAAAAGGCTCTTTTGGAATTGTGCAAACTATCTCGCAGACACCCTATTACATAAATCTCTACAAAAGATGAAACTCTTATTAATTTTGTAGAATTGTTACCATCAAAACGAACTAGGACTACTGTGGATTGGAACTTTGGGTTACCAATGAACTTGTGTGGCTCCTTGAATTTAAAATTACTAACACCAATTTTAGAATAAGTTGTAAAGTAATATTTATGGTCTTCATTCAATTGCCATAGATGGATCACATGGATGGAGAGGAAACATGCACCAAATGTGTGAAAATTGAGCAAAATATGGAACATCGCATGCAAGGGAGGAACAAGTTATTAGTGTAATACCCCTCCGTTTTGTATTTTGGTTGAACAGTGTTAGGTTCTGTTATGTTGTACTTTCTATTTGTACCTTGACTATGGTACTCGGTTTCTATTTGATCGCTATCTGTAAAGCGACGTTATTGTAATCTTTTGATGTGATGATATTTTAATATGATGTTATCTTATGGCATGTTTTGGATTAACATTATGGATATTTGAATTAATGATGATTATGCTCTGGATTATACTAGCATGTTAGAATTGTCAGTTATTTGTAGTGTATTGGTGGAGGGGACGGTATCGTATCACTCGCTTGCGAGTGCCCTACGATTCTAAGATTTCCTCTTCACGGTGTGTATTTTATGCTGTTTATACTACATGTTGTTATTACTTAATTTGCAGGTTGATAGGTACAGGACATCGACTCCACCTGGTTTCACAGGTGGGATCGTGTTCAATGCCCAATAGTATTCGATTGGGAGATAGTAGCTAGGTTTCTGTGTCAGGTCGTCACCCTAGTCTTGTGTGTCGTCTGGTGTTGTCGGGTTGCGTGGCGGGGCGTTACAATTAGAACCTTTTTTAAAAATGGGGAATTGATATAGGAGAATTTGGGAGGGAGGAAACTCAACAACCCTCATAATGGTAATAGGGGTGACCAAGCTCTAGTTTTTCAAGTTGACTAATGGAATCGTAGCCAAACATCAAATTGATGTTTTTGGAGGAAATAGATGAATTTCAAAAGTTGTTAGTATAGGTGAAAATGTGTCTTGAGGATTTTTTATTTGAAATGGGGATTTAGTAGAAAAATGGAGCTATCTAGTGCCTAGTTGGAGTTTGGATCTAAGAGGAACCTTTGGACTACTTGGAGGATGATGTGAGTAAGAATTAATGATGGGAGGGGAAATGCAAGAAAGAACCAATGCAGTGAGTGATAAGTCCATGAGAGCATCCACGGTTCAATGTAATGGGGGAAGGTTAAGGATCAAACACCAATGGGGAACACAAAACAAAGAACTACAATGTAGGGAAGGAGCAAGCCATGGATTTGAGAAAGGAATGGGGACTGGAACCAAAGGAGTCACAAGGATCAAGACTCAAGATGGAATCGGCACCTAGAACTTGGGTGCTAAAATTCTAAGTTCCTCCATAATCCCAAGGTCGATATGGAAGAACAAAGAACTAGGGAGTTAGGGAGCATAAAAAATTGAGGACTTTAGATGTGAGAGAAAACATAGAAGGGGAGGGAGGGATGAGATTAGAGAGGAAATTAGAACCAAAAGAGGTGAGGACTTGAACATCACGATAAATAAAGATCTAAGGAGGCACAAGAGATGGGGATCAGGCAACAAATTTGACTCAAGATGTTCCAAGCCTGAGGCCTTCCTCAAGACTTGAAACTTGAGGAGATCTTGGAACTTGATTTCAAGTTTGTCCACATACTCACAATCTAAGAAAGAACTCATAGACTCCCCAAAACATGAAACATGCTTAAGAAAGGAAAACCATAAGGCTTCCATCATGAGGGGATTACACATACAAGGAAAATTTCTATCAAAACTCAAGGACTTAGTTTGATTTTACAAATTTTAGAGGGGTCTAAATAGATTCTACATTACAATTTAACATGACTGCACCTACAATTCTATGTAGGGCTCCCCCACAATCTTCTTTAGTATAATAATTTTTAACTATTTGGTACTTGCCTCTAAATATTTCACCTCTACTAGATGACAAGTAAATTATGAGGAAAGTAGTGTGAAAAAATACCTTTAGGATCTTGAGTAAGTCACCTTGTTCCAATAAAAAATGGGGATATTGAAAAGAATATATATTTATCCTCTACAAGTGCATATTTTTTTAGCATTAATGTACTTCCTATATTTTAAAATATTTATAAAATTCATAATAATGAGAAATACTCTAAATTAACTCGCTTATAATCACTCTATATAAAATGAGTTGTAAGAAAAACATCAACTCTATTATAATTTTATTAATATAATAACTTAGTTTTATTTGATTATTCTAAAATCAAATACGCCAACAATACATAAAATCTTTAAAATATTTTTCTATGTTTAGGCTATAAAACAAAATTTAAAATTATAAGAAAAATTATTATAATTAAAACTATTATGCAAAAGTTATCTCTTAAGGAGCACTTTTAATAAATTATTTCATTCGAAAAATAATCAAATTGCGGACATTTGTAAAAGTCTTGAACTATATGATATAATTGTGGTAACTAGGAAAATACTTATGATTTGGACAATTTATTTATCTTTTGAAATTTCACCTTTGCAATCACAATTTTCTTTATTTTCAAAATCTCACCATCTATGTAATATAAACCAACTTAAATTTGTAAAACATTGTTTATAATTAAATAATATGAATATCTTTTAAAAAAGCTTCTCTTTGCTTCAAGGATATTTATTCAAATATTTTCTACCAACAAGGTCAACTACGTGAAGGTGGGCACTCACATTGCCTCCCCTAACTTACCTAAGACAACCACAACACAACACAACATGCACACAACACATCACAACATTACACAACAACACAAAAGAACAAATTCATTTTATTTTATTTATAAAGGAAATTAGATACTTTTAAATATAAAAGCTTAAATATTAATGGTTATAAAAATCATATTTTACAATTTATTGCAATCATATATTTAAAAATAAATAAAAATCTCACCATGTATTTAATATGAACTAACTCAAATTTGTAAAACAGTGTTTACAATTAAATATAAAATTTATAAAAAAAAAAGCTTCTCTTAACTTCAAGAATATTTATTTAAATATTCTCT
This sequence comes from Sequoiadendron giganteum, assembly GCA_007115665.2. Classification (NCBI taxonomy): domain Eukaryota; kingdom Viridiplantae; phylum Streptophyta; class Pinopsida; order Cupressales; family Cupressaceae; genus Sequoiadendron; species Sequoiadendron giganteum. The sequence goes on along the minus strand of CM021107.1, from coordinate 508,169,839 downwards.
ACTAACAAGGCCAACCACGTGAAGGTGGAAGCTTGCATGGCCTCCCCTAATTGACCTAGGACAACCACAACACAACATCACTCATAACAACACATCACAAAATTACACAACACATCACACATCACAACATTGCACAAAACATAAAACAATATATCACAACATTACACAAAACACAAAACAACACAACACAACAAATTCATTTTTTTCTTTTATAAAAAAGTTATTTACATACTTTTAAATATTCAACTTAAATATTGATGGTTATAAAAAATTATATTACGTGTCATCATTTCTAATAATTTATTATGATACATTACTTAAAACATATATATATATATATATTTTAGAGTCATAAAAGCTATTAGACATGTCATTTATATGTAATGGTCAAATAGCACAGTAATATTTATATGTGATGTGTTTTATTATGTGAATAAAAAACATCATTTGCAATAATATTAATATGTAGTGGGTCAAATGTGCATTTTATAAATATGGAGACACGATTATGTCATGTGAATTGCATTCATAAAGTGGGTTAATGTCTATCATTTAAATGTTGCTTCCGTAAGGGTAATTTATGTTGTTTTCATTTAGTTTGTCATTATGGTATGGTTATGTTGAGCGAATTGTTCATACTTTATATCATTTTTGTAAAAGTGATTTATGATTGTCCATTATCAATTATTTGATGAGGTGACATGTTGTGATTCATCAATGAAATTTATTAGTAATATATGATTTGTAACTTTAATGGCAATATAAATAAATAAATAAAAAATAAAACATTTACCAAAAAACAAAAACAAAAATGCAAAGTAGACACAAGAGACATACCTTAAAGAATGGTCTTGCCCTCTTGACCATTCTTTAAGCTGTCAAAAAAATGCGACCTTATGGAATGGCCATGGCCAATGACCATTCCCATTAGTCTTCGAAAGGGGTTTTTAACCCCTTCCAATAACTTTTTTTTATTATACATTGTATTTTTACATATTACAAAGCTATTAGGTCAATGCAATTGACAAATATATTACATATGCTGCTCTAAATATATACCAACAACTTCACTCTTACCCTTTGTCCCACTGTGATGGTGAAATTAAGTAACTCAAAAAGTTGCTTAGCTTTGTTTGGGATCCTTGTTAGCAAATTACTTGACAACTTGTCTCTTCCAAGAGCAACATGCAAGAAACACATAAAACAAAGGCAATTAGTCAAAGAAAATGGTCATCAAAACAATCTAAAACATCAAACACATGTGCATACCATGCCTCCTTTTTATATTCTTGCCAACTTCACCAAGCACATCAACTTCAATGATTTCAGCTTCTTTGTATAATATCAACCCACGGACAATCATAATAGCTACAAATTCTCTCAATTGTCACTCACAACATTTCACAGCTTGACTAAAAATAGTTAAATAAATAATATATTAAAACATATTGACCTAAACATGTTAAAATTTCAAAGCTTACGAAATAAAGAGAGAGTTAAAGAAAAAAGAAAACCACAAACCTAAATTTCCCTTGCAACATTTTCCTCATAATCTCGTCTGCAAAAACATAAAAATAATACAATTTAATCTATTAGAAATGAAAATAGAGCGAAACATTTATTTCTAAGAAAAATAAAATCAAGATAAAAAATGGCCTCTCAAAGACCATGAATCAATGAATCAGTCTGTTAAGCTTGGGAACAAAAGAACAACTCTTTTGTATTTTTTTTGGGCCTGGACAAAAGAACAATGTTTTTCATTTAAGGTCTAGGTTCTAGAATAACATCAATGTTGTATATATCTGATCCATAGCATGTCAACACCAGGGAATTGGGTGGTTCTCTTTAGAGAGGCCTTTTAAAGAATCTGTCGGTTGCCTGGGTTTATTCACATTCGCATTTCCACAAGGAAGAGGAAGGGCAACCTAATAATTGGTTTTTGAGTGCTTTGTCATTCTCTTTCGTTTGGGCTATTTAGTGTGTAGCAGCAGTTAAATGAGGTGTAGCATTATCATAGAATGCAAGTGAAGGAGAAGAATGAACATTCTTGGGATTTTATCTCCAAGATCAAATAATTTGTGGTATAGGAGCATTATATAAGATTTAAGACTTGTTTTTCATGCAGATGGTCTGTTATTGCAGTCCAGTAATAACTGATAATGATATAGAGAACTACTGAAACACAAAACTGAAAAAGAAAAATAGTAATATTAAAACTAAATAAACTAAGGTTTACAGCTTCAAGGAAACAACACCTTTTTAATTTTTATTGTCTTTCTCAATATAATCAACTGCAATTCTAGTCTTCTCTTCCCTGTAGTGTTCGTCAAGATGTTATTTTCATCTCCTGCAGAATTTAGATACTATGAGCTAGGGTGCCTCCCAGGCAAGTGACAGCAATGTCCACCAACTTCTCTGCACCTCTTTAAGAAAATTCAGAAATAACTTTCCCTGAACAGGAGACAGCCAAACAAAGCAAAACATTGTTGTGTCAAAAAGGCAAAATATTGGGTACCCTTCAGACACAACCATAATGCCCTCTTTACCAAAAACTTACCTTCAGACTCAAGATCCATGGCAGTGGCAACATGGAAAACACCTTCACAGCCATCAAATGCAGCATCAAAATTTCTTTCATCATCCAGATCTGCTTTCCAAAAGTGTCAATCTCTCACTAGCCTCTTGTAGATCCAACAAATGCTTGGTCTTCACTGGATTTCCTGTTCAACAAAGAAAAAACATGAAATTATCACTCTATTGTCAGCAAATGTAACAGCGAATTGGCAATGTCATTAGCCACATCTAGCATATGGAAAAAATAAATTTCACTTAAATTTAAAGATTCTTTTGCTTAAAACAAAGTACAATGAAGCAGGAAGTACACCAGGCAACTAAAGCAATTAAAACTGCCTATGAAAATCTATCGTCAATTCAGCCTCTGAATGCAAAATCAATCTTTGCACCTGTCCCAAAGCAATCCTGTAATGATGTCTCCTACTTGACTAGTCCCTCCCTTCAACAAATGCCACACATGCTCAAGATCAAAGGAATTTAAAATACTAGATCAATTTGTAATAACCCACTGACAATTCAGAAAAAAAATGAGTGGAAGGGTCATCATCTGCTATACAAGTCGAACATAAAGAGATTTGGTTGACATACACATCCTATGGAGCCATAGTTTCAGCAGCAAAAACAACTTTACAAAACTAAAATAAAGTATGAAAATCTAAAAACTCATAACTGCAGTAGTAATTTGCTGTCACAACTTGATACATCATGAACTAAAATCTTATATCTGGATATAGAAAAACTTAAGAAAATTGGGTATTCGGAGGAATATTCAATACATATTCAAAATTTCACTATTACAAACATGAATCAATTTAAAACATTCAACGCTCTTTTACAGGTCCTAGAAACCCATCAAATTTATTAAATAACTTAAATTCAGCACATCAGGTTATGTAAAATTGTCCAAAAGAAGGGAATATTTTGAAAAAGTGGTTGTTCATAAGAAACACACTTCTCTTTTCCAGATACTATAAACTAGCCAGTTGGGTTTAAATTATGTTATAGAAACATAATTACCATTTAAAAAGCAATGCCCTCTGAATTTTAGAAAACTGGGTATTCATAAGAAGATTCAATATACTTTGACCGTTCCTTAAAAGCAATCAATAAGCATAATTAACTACCTGGGTCGTGTACAGTTGCTCTAACAGTTTATCATTTCTCAAGCAAGCGCATAATAAACCCTGATCCTATGAATCCAGCAGCCCCAGTGGCCTCTGCTACTGCCTCTGACGTCACATGGGAAATCTCCTCACCAAAAGCCATTTCACCAAGAAAGTACTTAGTTCTCGAGCTCCAAGTCCCTTTCTGTATATGCCAGATTATCTACTTGTGTTTATATCATGCCCGCACACAGAAGATCCTATCTACAAATTTCATAGTTGTGACGATTAGATACATGCTCCAGCTACTATCGCTTCAACCAAAACCCCAACAGTTCACTTCCTGCAGGGTTTTGAAAAAATGGCTGTTCATAAGAAACGCTCACTTCTCTTTTCCGGAAACTATAAACTAACCAGTTGGGTTTATTTTGTGTTATACAAACATAATTACCAATTAAAATCAATGCCCAGTAAATTTTAAAAAACTAGGTATTCATAAGAAGATCCAATACACTTTGACCATTAATTAAAAGCAATCAATGAGCATAATTAACAACCTGGGTTGCGTACAGTTGCAAAACACATAGCCTGCATCTGCAAAGATTGTAATAAACACTTACTTCTCTTTTCCAGATACTATAAACTAACCAGTTGGGTTTAAATTGTGTTATAGAAACATAATTACCAATTAAAAAACAATGCCCTCTAAATTTTAGAAAACTGGGTATTCGTAAGAAGATTCAATACACTTTGACCGTTAATTAAAAGCAATCAATAAGCATCCAAGGGGAAGCGCTGCTACCTGGACTGATATCTGTGTAATGATCAGAGGCTCCTTCCGTACCCAAAGAATTGATTCAGGAAAGACTGCCCCAAAAACCGCATGCGGAAAGAATTAAAGCATCCTTTTCTGTAGATTTTGCTGATCTAGAATTTGTATAGTCAGATCACTGAGAACAAAATAATCAGTAATTAATTTTCATTCTATCAAAATAAACAACATAATAAGCAGAATGTGTAAAAAGAATTACCTAGAAGAATAATTTTGCCGCCTCCAGCATTTTTTTTCTGCCTCTTTCTCTGCTTCCACAAATCAAAATACCAAGAAAAAAAAAAAACAAAAGAAATATAAAAAACAAATCATCAAATTAAACAAATAAAAAAGACACACAGAACAAACAAAAAAACAAAACAAATCAATGACCAGCGTGCACGCTTACAAAACTCTTACCAGAAGGAAAACAAAACAAAATTATAACAAGAGAAAGTAGAAAAAACGATTCAAAAAAAGGAACGCTCTCTGTTCAATAAGATGTATGAAACAGATTATGTGCCTATCCTGAGAATTTCATTTGCTTGAAGGCTTCTAAAGCCTTGTCAGAAAAACCATTCCGTGCCTATCCTGCAATCGTGGCATTCCACGAGGCCACATTTCTTTGAGGCATTTTGTCGAACAGTTCAGGTGCATTGTCCATGCTTTCACTTTTTGCATACACGTCTACCGCAACTACAACATCTGACCGCAACTACAACATCTGACGAAATTCTTCTATCATTTATGATTTGATGGATGCCCATATACTGCTCCAAAGCTCTCATTTGGCACAGGCTGGGAGGATGCTGGCAAAGATTGCAGAGATTGGCTTCACACCTGCCAATTGCATTTGCTTGAATCGAATTGTTTGTGGTATGCTTCGTGGATTTTTATGATTTGAGTCGAAGACCTTGTGCAGATAACCTCTGTGAGAGCGCTATCACACGAAAGTCTGAAGAACATAGAAGTTATGAAGATGTATGCTTTTTCTTACCCTCATCTGCTTTTCCAGCTGTGATGGCGTCCCTTTCAGCTGCTTCCCTCATCCACAACCCACCTATTATTAGTTGAGGAGAGCAAAGTCTGAAGAACATGGAAGTTATGAAGTATTCTTTTTCTTACCCTCATCTGCTTTTTCCCGCTCTCCCTCACAACGGTCGAATTTGAACTCATTTACACATAGTTATCACTTGGTTTATCCTAGTTTAAGATGGAAATGAATTCAAATTATATTACTCATTAAGAGCTAATTTGATGTATGTTTATCTGATGTGTTATTGTATCATGGTATTTAAAGGCATTCAATGTTACATTAATTTGTATGTAATTTATTACAGTGAAATCATTAGAGCATGCTAAGGAGAGCGAAGTCTGAAGAACATGGAAGTTATGAGGAAGTATGCTTTTTCTTACCCTCATCTGGTTTTTCCCACTCTCCCTCACAACGGTCAAATTTGAACTCATTTGCACATGGTCTTGGAATGGTGGTCTTCAAATAGTTGTCACTTGGGTTTAAGATCGAAAGAATTCAAATTTTCAAATTCCAAATTGAAAGTCTAAATCTTTTAGTTCTGAATTATACTAGTCATTATGAGCTAACTTGACCCCTGTTTATGTGAGCTAACTCACGGGTATTTAGAGACATTCAATGTTACATTAATTTATATGTAATTTATTAGGGTGGAATCATTAGATCATGCTTCAATTTTTAAAGGACAAATAATCAAATCAACTTGTTTTACACATAATCCACATGAGAGCTTGTGTATGTTGTCTTTGACATTAGTCTTCATTGTTAACTCACTCTCATAATGGTTTGACCTAGGATAAGATGTTTCGAAAGCTATTCATGAAGACCGTATTGACCACATTTAGCTACCAAAGGAGGAAAGACAAATATAGCTTTGTTGAATAAACATTTTGTCAAATCATTAGTCTAGACCCAAGTACCATATCCTCTCATTTAAATAGATCTCATTTATTACTATCTATTTTTTAGACTTCATTTTGGATCAACTTTTATCTACATATGCTTATCATACCTTTGACTCTACCCACCTACCCTTGGATAATTCATCATCACGGTTATTCTTAAATTATTCCTTGGTTGATATGCATGCATAAATTTCTAGTTTTGACATGTTATTATCTTTTTTAACACATGATCTTTCTATCCTTGATACCCTCATGATATTAAATATGCTATCTAGATGAGGATGAAAATTTTCTATGGAAGTGTTATTTTATCATGTATTAGCATTTCCCTCCACTAAGTTGATTTGGGTACATATCCTTTTATTTTATATACAACTCACTTGTGGACATGAGTCTTATATTGATTTCATCTATACCATGACTTGTAATAACGATTAGCACATACCTAGTAACAATATACCACGTGTTAAACATATAACTAGCATGACAACCATTGATGGCATTGCATCTCTTCATGTATTCAGGACATTATTATACCTTTTAACGATGCATCTATTGTATATCATAATAGCCCTATGTCCATATATTCATATTCTTATAGTGAATTAACTTCTTTCATATGTAATGCTATCCTTTATAATATTTTTTTCTACATTTCAAGTTAATCCTATGGATGCTCATAATAATGTTTCACATAGTGAGACCTTGCATGATAATAATATGCACCTTGATGTTAGTACGTTAGCTTCTTGAATTCATCTCATATCAATAAACCATTACCTTCTCATTCATTACATAATGACATTATGATTCTTAGTGAGGGCTTCCTATGTGGTGCTTATGTTGTCACTACAAATGCATCCTTACATATTAAATTACTCTTTCTTGATAATAATAAGTTTTTAAATGATGACATTTTATTGATAAGAGTTTAGAATTAATATAAATGGTGAATCTTTATAAAAATTTGACTTATTTTATTTACACTTCTTATGTAAATTTAGTGCATGTTCTCATTCTTTACTTTTCTAAAGTCGGTCTCTTGAGGATATATAGACCTAGTGATAGGTCTTCTCATGCTTTATCTTTTGATTCTTTCTCAAATATTATTTATGTGACATATACATATCCTTGTCCCATTTTTTGTGTGCATACTTCTAGTGGAGATAAACCTACCTTTCAACTCAGTTAATTCACAAGATTATCACATAGTTGGGCTTCAACATCAAGATTAGCTAGAGATTGAAATATTCCTTTAAAAAAAACTAGCTTTGTCCCCTAATGTATGAATCAAAATTCAAAGGACTATGATAATATTGATCATCTCAAGAACACACAAGCTAAGATATCCCTTTGGTATCTATTATGCACATCACAGTTGTATAACGATGTGGTGAAAAATACCTTTAAAAATATAACAATTAAATTACAACACTCTTCCACAATATGCGACTTAATTGATTGAATCTATTTAAAATAAGGAGTGTCATTCTATTTAATTTTATGATGTATAACTCCCATTTGATATAATTATTATATTTATACAATGGAAAATATGACAAGAGAAACATTAAATAATCCCTAGGTTATAATGTCATTTAAAAATGTATACTAGGGGTTGCTTGGAACAATTTTGAAGTTAGATTTATTAAAGTTAAACTCGTAAAACCTAGCCTCAATGGATTTTATGTTATTACTATTCCTATTGCAAACCAACCATGCATATTAAACGGATTGTCCCATGCAATGACCAAGAAATGATGCTACAAAGATCTTTTAGGGTTTGTATGGTTGTATGCTAGGAGGTCCTACCATATGTGAGGATTATATGTGATATTCACCTAGAAAATCCTAAGTCATGTAAATTATATCTAATTGTGGAGATTCAATATTAAATAATGTATGATCTTCAAACATTATGGAGTAGGCAAAACGGGATGCCCATGTGAGGGTGAGGATATTATTTATTCTCTAATATAATTAGAATATCGTGTAAGAGGACATTAAGAAGGAAGGTTAAATTTGGGAGTTATATCTAGCGTCTCCCTAATTTGGTAGTTATGCAAAAAGAATTGAATGCCCTCACATGGACTACCTAGATTTGGGAAAGTGATCAATTTGACTATTATGACATAATACATATGACATGTAAGAGAGGTATAAGATATGCAATATGTACAAGAGGTGTTATTATTCCAAGTTTCTTGACCATGACTATGAGGGTAATGAATTTCTATACGATTCATGGTTTGGACTCATAGTTGTAGATATTGCTTAGAGGTTTCTAATTTCCAACTTTTCTATTTATTAGGGAATGGGATAGAAGTTTCTAAATTTACTTTACAAGTTCTCTTAGGTTGTCAAATTATTTTCAAAAGGAAAATTGCTTCTATTCGTGTGCACTCTTATGTGATTAACACAAGCTTGGGTCTCTTTGAAAATGGACTTATTCTGTGCAAGGGTTTCTCCACATATATTTGGTATTCATATGGTTTACATGTTTTATATTTATTTCTCCATCAGTGCACTAATCTTGTTGCCTTAATCACTTTCTTAGTTAGATTCAATATTTGATATTAGAGCTAGACTTAATTTTAGAAGCTTGGTATGTACCTTTCTTTTAATGTTGTGGTTTTGTTTGTGTTTGTAGTAGTACTTTGTTTAGTGATTTGTGAACATGAGTGTGGTTACAAAATCCATGTTGCAAGCACATCTAGTTCACAAATTAATAAGCTCAATGGATGTAGGTACTAGATAGGGAAACTATGGAGGATCTCTTGGATGAAAGAGATCAATGGAGGGATGTGGTAAAAAAGGAAAGGCCTATTGGGATATTAAATGAAGTCTAGAAGAATCTTCATAACAAATCTTGAGGAAAAATATCACTATGTCTCTCCAATTTCATCCTTTGGAACATGTCTCTCAAGAGACTACGACATGTTATATATGGAGAAGAATAGATGAAATCTACCAAACTAAGAGTCTTTTAAAAATAATTTACATTCTTTTAAAATGAAGGAAGGAGAATCTATCTAGCTATTCACTAAAATTATTTAAATATTATTTGAATTCATTTAGGAAGTATAAATGCTAAATTTGATGATTATAAATATATTTTGGTGCTTTTATTTTTGCCTAAATCTTGAGAGAACATAATAGTTGTAATTGGTGGTGGTATTGTTGAGATTAAGGTGGATGCCTTTGTTGCTACTTTTCCCAAAAATGAATTACATAAACATATATGGACAAGGGTTCTAAGGATGAACTACATGTTTGAGGTTGACCCAATTAAAAATGTGGTAAGGAAAAGTGGGATAAAGAGGGTTCAAAGCCAAAAGAATGACCTAAAACCTCTAGTAAGAGTAGAGTGATAATTTGGAATTATGGGAAGCAAGGCCATGTAAATAAGTAATATAAATAGAAGATGAATTATTTTGAACATTCCTTTGATAAATCTCTAATGATGAAAATAATGCTTTGTTCATAAATAAGCTAATAGTGTTATTAATGATTGATGGTTGATTGATTTAGGTGCATTATATCATGAATTATTGAAGGAGGGTGAGTGTAGGATCATCATGAGCCAAACAATGAAAATGGGCAAAAGTATGCATATTTACTTAAACAAAATATATCACATCTCCACAGTCTATTGTCTCTCCCGAAAATATATATATTGAGGCACATTCGAGCATGCATTTCATCACTAATTTTTGAGATAATTTTATGATGTCAAAATAGTTACCTTTTGTTTAAGAGTGTACAAATTCCAACCATCATTGGATAAAATCAAGTCTATAATGGAGTTCTTTGGTAAATTTTCTTTGATTGTTTATGTTATTGCTTTGTTTGAATTCCTTTGTTGAGTTATATTTGAGGTTTTGTATTAATTTGAATAGAAACTTCCATTCTTGTTTTCTTTCATCTTGTATTTCAAATTGGAGCATTACATTTTGTATTGTATTGTATAGACATAATTTGTATGTTTGCACCAAAAGGTATATACAATAAAAGAGGAAAATTTATGTGTTGTGAGCATATACTCACTAAAAATATCCTTATATACTCATTTAGCATACACCAACTTTCACATTTTAAATGTTTTTACTACTAAAACCATTTAATGTATTCATTGTATATCTATGAATTTACCATGCCTAACATTTCCTTAAGTTTAGTTTGCATGTTCTTGTACTTTTACAAGGTACATGATATATACATAATTGTATATATCCAGGAACCTATGTATACTACATAGTTGTTCCATTTAAAACTACATGTATCAATGGAATATTGAGGTTTCTCATTCAAATATACCCTTATAACACTTAAACCACTTATATAGCCATAGATACCATAAGTTTTAAATTAAAACTAGCATTATTGGGCCCACAAACCCATATGTTTTTAGTTGTAAACCATATTTTTCTCAATATATAGTAAGATTTTTGACACTCTAGTTGGCTCATCATCACATTCCTAGTCATGCTAATTCTCTAGTTGAATGCAACATTGGGTAACACCCACCTACTTTTAAGATACTTGTCGTGACTTTTGACCTTTCACCAAGTATCTCAAGGTCATTTATTTTGTCACAAGATATACAACCATAAGAATGGATGCTTAATTCTTAAGGTATGGTTTTATTATCATGTAGAGATGCAAGTGCTTGAATACCTTCCAATTTTGCTTTAATGGTGTGGGAATTACTACACCTATATTTATTTTGTACATGGTAATATTGAATATGTGAAAGGTGTTAACACTTGTAACCTTCTATTGTGTGTGCCTTTATATGGGTTAGGATCCCTTCCAAAGAGTGGATACATGGAATTATGCTCACTCATGATCCGAGTCACATGGGTTTCAAGCCTCTAGTTCTTACCAACCCATCAAGACTTAATTCTACTACCTAGGTGCTTAAGACCTCAATGCCCAACCATGTGATGATCACATGGTTGATTGAGGGCTAATCCATAGGTCACTAAGGCCTTCCACACTCCATTACTTTTTTCTAAAAAGTACATGCCACTCAAATTCACATAATTTTTTTTATATTTCTAATTAAATCTTTTGGTTTTGACAATTGTTGGAATATCTACTTGGAGCTCTACATAGTGGAAAAGGTAATTTTTTAGATTTCTCTCCATTTATTTTTGTGTCTACTCATGGCATAGTTTAGTTTCATGCATGAAATAAAATAATGTGGATCAATATTGAACCCAGGGGATGAAACAAAAAATTCTATTAATCAACTCAAGGACACACAAGCTAAGATATCACTTTGGTATCTATTGTGAATATCACGATTGTATGATATTGTCATGAAAAACCCTTTAAAATGACAACAATTAAATCCGAACACTCTTCAACAATATGTGACTTCAAATTGAATCGATTTAAAGTAAGTAGTCTTGGGTTATTTCATTTTATGATGTGTTACTCGGGCATGTGATTTAATTATTAAACTAAATTATTACATTTAAACAATGACAAATATAACAAGTGGTACATTCAATTGCCCCTATTTTATAATGAATTTGTTTGAAAATGTATGAATGCTTCATATTTTGATATGTTATTTGTGGAAGGAAAGTCAATGTGAAGTGTTTTTGGGATGATATCACCTTGGGTGGTGATGTATTTTTTTTGCATATGTTTATATTTGTGCAAATATTTTTATCATAATATACTTGGTTAGCTTATATATTCCTATAATTAGAGTAAAAGAAAACACCAAAAGGGCAATGGCTAACACAAGCTTTATGGGGCAAATAGATCTGCAATGGATAAAGGCCTACAAGGTTTGAAGTAAAAATAACATGGTTGAAGAAGCTAGAACACTCAATTGTATTATGAATAGCACAGGTGGAAAGGAGTCATGTTTTGAGGACATTAGTGTATTCTTCATCAATTAGTTGTTAAGATGCATATTGGTAATTTTTTGGGGTCTAACAAAGTTAGGAACAATAGGGGGATCAAATTAATAACATAAAAAGATAAAGTAAAATGGTCAACAAGAGGAGGGGAAGGATAAAACTTTAAGGCCCATTATTTCTAGCAAAAATGCCTATTATAATGATATAGTCTACAGTTGAAGATCCACGGAAAAAAGAGAAGCATATGAAGCCACCAGAGCACAAAAATTGGCTAATATCATTAAATATTACCAATCCATGTGTGTTCCCAAAACTATTCAAGTGCTTCCCATATGAGGAAAATTTCTTATATTTTGAATTATGTTGAAGACATTCACTTTGTATGTCCACTTATTGAGTCATCATACAATATAAGTAGATGACATATCTTAAGGAATACGTGCACTTGGTGTGAGAAATAAAATCACCAATCAAAAGGATATCATCAAGAAAGGAAAACCTTCTTATTTTAGTCATAGATCCCCAAATGGGGTCATAAATGTTTGAAATTGCATATGGAGAAGACATGTAATTCCATCAAATCCCTTAGAGCCAATGTGATGTGTAGTCCTATGCACCAATATCCAAGAGTACCCTAAGAAAGTAGGAAGCGGTCTATCGTGAGTTTATATGAATAAGATCATGTTTAAATTATGGATTATATCTTTTATAGAACCTATTATGAAGAATATTAAACCCCTACTGTAGACACCGAAAATTGGTCTAGGCTTGCGAGTACCACTTTCGACATAATTTTCTAATGTCCATGGTCGTGATTAAATAATGTTTATTATTTATTTACCTTTCTAACACATCTTTCCTCTATTAATTAAATAACCCTTTTTAATTAATTCATTAATTCATTATGACCTTTATTCAACTTGATTAATTAAATAAATCATATTTATTTAATTATGCCGCTAACTAATTAATTCTCTTTCTTAATTAAATAATTTATTATTTAATTACCCCTTTGTCACATTTCAACTATAATTAAATATTTATTATTTAATTATTCATTTAACCTTTTCAACAGTCAATTAAATAAATTACATTATTTATTTAATTAAATTCATTTCAATTTCGAATGTTGAATTAAATTAAAATTTAATTCATAATTAATTGTTTATGTCACATTCTTCTATCGTCCAGTTATCTAATTATTCACTCACCTTCTGACTCAAGATCTATTTTAAATCTGTCAGTTATCTCCAGATTCAATATATGATCATCTCTGCGAGAGGACTCTCTATCACAACTAGTTAGTTAACTAGTTCTAACTCATATGCATGAATGTGTTTATTAATTAAATATCTTTATTTAATTAATTAATTCATGTGTGCATTTGAACGGATTATTCTTTGAGTTCTAACTTTGTCTTTTTCATTCAAATTCTATTTCTTCTATTTTCGAAGACTCTTAACTGAAGATTAAATTATTTATTTAATCTTGAAATCGTGTTCTTTATATTTTCGAACAGTCTTGACACAAGATTAAGTTATTGTTCTAATTTAATCTCTATCCTGCAGAATTTCCTAACTCACGTTCTAACTGACACAAAACTCACATCGCATGACATTCATCAATCTCGTCCGTCGATCTCTCTTTTGAATATGAGCCGATCGTTCGAAAATCCAAAATCTATAAAATGACCCATCATTATCATTATTCTCCCTCTCGAAATCAATACTTTTGAGAAGAAACTTAATCTTCGATATTTTTCTTAGACATTCAACAAGGTTATGCTTTCATCAACACATAAAATCTGAGGGCAAGAATACTGATACAAAAAAATGGAGAAGGATAATCGAGATAATTCGAAGAAGTGGACACATATTCTGTGAGATCTTTTCAGTTATTTGTTTATTGTTTTATGTTCATTTATTTGTTCTTTATTGTTTTGATTTAGATTATTTGTTAGATTTGATCATCTTAATTTTAGCAGTGATTCTCTAGAAAATCTATGTTACATTTGGTGAACCCGACGTGAATCACGCTTCAAATTCGTGCAATACTTTTCATTTTTCAATTTTTTATTTTGCAGGTTATCATATGACCTACCGCATCCGATCAAATAAATGACGCATTCGTATTTGTGAGCCGCATCTGATACATCCCATGACGCATCTGACATTCTGCACCGCATCTGAGACATTTCGCATCGCATTTTCTTGTCAACATTGAACCACATCCGCCTGTCAACATCGTGACGCATCTGTGGCTTGAAAAGCCGCATCTACCTGGTAATAGATTTTTCACTTTTATATTAACTTTTGTACATTCACGTTTTCATTTTTCATTTTTTGTGTTATTTCATTTTTCACTAATGTTTGTTTGCAGCTATGTTTAGAGGAGTAACTTATTTTTTTCAGGACGAAGCATAGAAGACCAAATAAAAACCAAAAACATATTTTCTGCAGGACGAAAGCCGAAGACACAAAGGGAACTACTGATTAGTTTGCATGCAGGACCTAATGAAGGCTTTGTTTTTAGTTAATTTTATTTGGCAAGCTTTATGTTTGGTAGTTTAGAAAATTGTCGTTTGGGTTTAAAAAGAACATGTTTTCATGCCTGAAGTTGTTTAAATAGAACCCCGATTTAGTATATCGAAGTATCCTCTCCCCTTGTGCATTTATGCGATCCTAGGTGTAAGAGAAACGATTATTGACTCTAGACCTTGGGCCTATCTTGGTGGGAAAAATTACTCACCCCAAGATGACTCAAAACAGGTTATGCGCTTATCACTAGCGACTCCCAACTGGTATACAAATTTTAATACTCGAGGAAAGCTCAGTATTACGATGATCCCAGCGGACCAACACTTGAATCCCTAGTACCCTTGTGGTATCTAAAAACCTACAGAACCTAACCTCTGCAAAACTGGGATGATATTGCCTCTTGCATGGCTCTTGTGTGCTGCCACAATAATGGGTTACACTTTTTGGGACATCCTGATTTTTGCTGAAATCACATATTTTTAGAAAATATAATGATTTAAGTCTTAAAAAGGTTCCATTTTAAGGGTTTTAATTGAAGAGGGTTTGATCAAACCCACTTATATCAAACCCCCTTGGATAGAAAGCCGCTAGTTTTAAACCATACCTATAATGGAGTCTCCTCTACACCTATCAAAATGTTGATAAAAGATCACTTTTGATTTACCTTTTAGGGGATCAAATTAATTTATTTAAAATTATTTTTTTGTAAACATGTAGTCCTTACTATAAGCTTCCCAAAAAGTATAATTTTAAATATATTTATTTTTTATTTCTTGTGAATGTAGGTTTTTCAATGAACATCGAGGTCTTTATTTCACACATATGGAAAAATAGGAAAAGAGAGAAAAAAAATTCTTAAAAATCCATGTATACTAGCTATTGATGTTCTTATTCCAACAAAAAAAAATAAGTTAACTGAAATGATTACAAAAAAAGTTATGCCACTGAAAGTATAATATATCCAAATTATAATTACTCTGAATTAGAAAATTAATTTAAAAATATATATGCAACAAAAAATTATGAAAAAATATCCATCCCCTAGATAAAGGTGTGAAAACATTGTATTTAAAAAATTAGAATTGTGTGGTTTCTATAAAAAAAGTTATTCAGTCGAAAGTAAGCATCAGTTTTTGAAAATGATGTTTAGTAAAAAAAATAAGTTAATAAAAACTACATAAAATAATTCACAATTTATTTTTTATTTAAAAAAAATATATATAATTAGATTCTCAATACAAAATATCACAAATCACTAGTTTTCTTCATCTTCAAATTCTTAATGGTTTAGCTTCTATAAGCGTACGAAAGTGAAGATCTGGTGAAAAATGTTGATTTCAATGTCAAGTTTGGCCAAAAAGTGTAACCCATTATTGTGGGATCACCCTCTTCCAAACGAGTGCCCGAATTAAAAAGCCAAATTGTTGTAGTTTTCCAAAATCCTTTCTATTTGCTAGTGCAAAAGGTTTGAACCTATGAAGCCATCTTACATATTTACGGTTCATGTGTGGGGATGAGAGGTATGCCATGGGAGTTTCATGGGTACAGTAGCTTGGCTGCCCCGTATAAGTGAGTGTCATGGAGGGGAGCCAGTGGGGTCAAGCTACTAGTCATCTGCCTTGAATATGCGTAGATGGATTTATCCAAGTAAGAACTCAAAAAGTATTTTCCAACACAGCCTAGGTTGTAAATGTTCTTTGATTTTAAAAAGATCCATCATTACAAACTGAAAACACATTGTATTATGTGATTTTTTTTGTTGTATTCGCCAAACAACTTGATCATCAAATGGAGTCAGTCGAAACATAATCAACAAAAAACCCGCAACTGTCAACAAAAGTCACAACTGTCATTTTCAGAACCGCATCTGTCTTAGAGAGTCACAACTGTCGATTTAATCACCACAAGTGTCTGTCAACAAAGTCTAGTTTTACAAAGTTTAGATACTCCACCGCAACTATCAAATCCTGAGTCGCATATGTATTTTCGGGCCACATCTGTCAAATGGAAAACCGCAACTATCTATCAACAAGTTTAGGTTCACAAAATCCATATTCTAAGTCACAATTGTTACTGTGAGTCACATCTGTCAAAAACTAAACTACATATGTCACAAGTCAAAATTGTCGGTCAACATTTGAAACCTATTTTTAGTCAAATCACCGCATCTGCAATATAAAACACATTTGTCAAAAATAGAACCACATATAATAGGTGAACCACATTTGACTGTCAACAGAAAACTGAGAAAAACTGTAAAATCGAGTCCGAAAGCATAACTGTCATTTTCACTTATGTTTCTTAAAATCAACCTTGGACAGAAACTAAAAAAAAATTTGCTCAAAACCTTGCATTATTAGGTGTCATATACGTCCTAGTCATAGTCATCTTAAGTTGCATACATTTAGAGATTTCCTAGGAAATTTCATATCTTAGAATAAAATAACTTTCCTCGTCATTGGATACATTCATGCTCTAATTTGTCACTATCATTGAATCTAGTCACTATTATCCTATTTGCGAATCTTTCCAGCTCAACAATCTACTTTGGGAAATTCACCTTGTCAACTGTCTTTGTCCTACAATTAGGTTCATTGGTCAACTCAAATCATTGCATGCATTTATTCCATAGGTGGCAGGTTATACCCATCTTAGAATCATTTACCATCATAGTCTACTCGAGATTTTGCATATTGTCCATCCTACCATATGTCATTTTAGAAATCTTTAGCAACATCCTTTATTGTCAAAAAATTAAAAAAAATATAGAAATAGGACACCGATTTTTAGACATAGTCTGCATTACCCCATTTTGAACAACTTTTCATGGTTGAAACAAGGTCTAAAAAGAAACGGAAAGCAATGTCAGACCCTAACGAATTTGTCAATCCTTTTAGAAGTCAACCATCAGGAAAAGAAAGACCACACAAACCTTTGCTTGAAAAATACATCACTAGAGACACACGTGGAAAATTTATGTTGAAGACATAGATGCTGCAGTACAAGATCCTAAATTTTAATCCTTTATGGATGAGTGTTTGGCAAATGATCCCCAATGATATCTAGCAAAGTTGCTAGTAGAAGGTGCCACACTACCACCAAGATTTGATATTCATACTTTGAAAACACAATCTACTCAACTAATACAAACTGTGACGTCAAGTGTTTTTATTCCTCAAATTACCACAACAATACCAACTAGCATACCTACTCAAACATCGTCAATTGTAAGCACAATCCCTTTCAACATAACACAAGGTTTACAATTTAATGCAGGAGCAACTTCATCAAACCCCTTTGGCACAAACACTACTAGTAAGAGATCCAAAGTTGGCATGAATATTCCTATACCAAACCAGAACATTTAGACAGGAAAAATTCCTATACCAAATCAGAACATTCAGACAGGAAATATCCCCACACCAAATCAAAACATTCTAACGGGATATATTCCCTCGCCAAATCATAACCCGTTACAGAACACCTACATTGATCCAAAAAACGCAAACAACATGTCCTTAACACACATAGATGTTCTCCAAAACCAAATGAAAATTCTTCAACAACAAATGGACAACATGTCTATGTTAGGAAAATGAACTATCTCAGTGCAAGATCTATGTCCATGTCCTTTCGACAAAGTGCTCTACATGACACCCTTCCCCCATGGATACATTATACCAAATTTGCTTTAGTATAATGGGAGGAATAATCCTTTAGAACACATTAGAGAATTTTCTACGATATGCATGGACATATGATATTACCCCACATACTTGATGAGACTATTTCCACGAACCCTTATCGAGATAGTGCTGGAATGGTTCCCTAAATTACCATATGGCATACAATCTTGGGGTGAATTAGCTGAGAAGTTTGTTGAAGACTTTTCCTTTAACATAGACCATGAAGTAACAATATCTACCTTGTGCCACACAACACAAGAAGACGACGAAACTTTCACCACTTTCTTCTAGAGATGGAGAAGTCTAGCTAGCAGATGTCCAGAAAAACAAAAAGGTCAGGATATTCCTTGAAAACATCAATCCAAAACTGAGAGGCGACTTAAGGGTACATTGTTGTACTTCATTCCTAGACTTGGCACAAAAGGGCATCATCCTTGAAAAAGACCTTATTGAAAAAGGAGAAATTAAAGTACCAGGCAAAAACCCAATGGTTCAACATCAAAACACACCAATGATAGAAACAAGTTTTGGTCTAGAAACAAAAATGTTACAAATGACGATATTGTTGATGCTAAGACCATACATATGAGACCAGTTATCACACTTAGAGGTTACAACCCCAATCAAGACATGACGAATAGTCCAGATCAAACAACAAAGTTTGTCCAAAATTCACAGCAACAACGACCACAAAGGAGATTTACTACACGTGAATTTACCCCTTTGGGGCAACCAATCGAGACAATTTTCAAAGAGTTGATTAAACATGATCTCATTAAACCTTTGGAACCAAGAGAGTATGATCCTGGATAGTTTAAACATTCATGGCAGGATGATAACGCCTATTGTGATTATCATCGAACAAAAGGACACAACCTACAACAATGTCGACAACTGAAGAATATTATACAAGACTTTGTTGAAAATGGAACAATAGAGGTCAATGGGCAGAAAAATACCAAGAATGGTGATCATAAGGTCTTCACAGACCCATTACATGACCACACAAAAGGAAAGGCCTCCGGTTCGGGAACCAAGAATACTCCATCAGCCAATTATGCAAATACTAAGTATGACTATGGAAAAGGAAAGATCATAAATCACCTCTGAGCTGTAAATGAAAACATCCATACCATCACCATTAAGAAGCATCCTGAATGTGTTGTAAACACATGCAGAACTAAGATAAATCTTTCAGGTCCTTCTTATGAGCCACCTACACAGTCTTCCAAGTCTAAATACAATCTCCTTGATCAACTGAGCAAAACCCCCGCACAAATATCCATTTTGGAACTATTGACTTTATCACCTGAGCATCGAGCCATTCTCAACAAATCTTTACAAAACAGGACTGTTCCTACAGACTTAGATGCCAATCGTTTCAAAGAAATGGTGGGATATTTAACCAACTCACATCATGCCACATTTTCCCAACAAGATTACTCAATCGAAAAGATTGATCATAATGACCCATTACATCTTGAAGTCCTAGTCCATCAAACCAAAGTCAGATGAGTCTTGGTAGATGGAGGAGCAGGTTTGAACCTGTGTACCCTAAAATTGGTTAAGGCATTAGGATTCTCAGAAGAATGCGTAGACACCTCTAAGAGTATAGTCATCAAGGCTTACGATGATGAAGAAAGATCATCCAAAGGAGTTGTTACACTCCCTATCAGAATTGGCCCAATAGTTATGAACACCAGCTTCCAAGTCTTGGATCTCACCCTTTCGTATAACCTATTATTAGGTAGACCTTGGATACACGCAATGAAAGTCATACCTTCCACATATCACGAATGTCTTAAATTCTCGTATAATGGCATTGAGATCGCGATTGATGGTGATCCAAATCCTTTTCAATATTGTACAAGCCTAAGGGAAATTCCACAACGATAGGTACTAGTTAACCAAGCAGCTTCATCATCCACTTTATCTCTATACGTTGATCCATCACATCTTACCAAGTCCAATTCATTTAAACCACCATCATCCACTCCTAAGGTCGAGATTCAAGACAAGGGTTGTGGAGAATATTACATGAAGGCATCCTATTATGTCAACTAGTTGGTTCCACCTAAGGCATATGGCTTACCCATGGCAAATAGGAGATAGTCAGTAGTCACATTTCATGTTCCCCCTACAATGACATTGACCAAATGGGGAGAGTTAAGTGAAGAAATTGTGGATCAAGGTGCTATCACATCCTGGTTGTACTAGGAAGACAATGAATACCCCTCACCATCTATTCAAATATCTAAGAATCAATATGGAAAAGGCTTTAAGATAATGCAAAGCAAAGGCTATGACATACATAGTGGGTTAGGACTACATCAAAATGGAAGGACGATACCAATCATTGTCTCGCCACGACTGAAATACCTAGGGCTAGGGTTTCAACCACTTAGAATTGGGTTTCCTAGTATTTCGTCACCATTTCAAGAGGAAGTGAGTGCTTATGCAAACATCGAGATATCTCATGAACCACTTCCCCCAGTTTATGATGAATCTCCCGACTCAAGCGATTGTGAATGGGATTCCCTTTCCTCTACTAGTACCATGAACTTAGATAATCTATTTGGAGAATTGGACCAAATGATAAAACCCTTACCAAAGTCATCTAGTCCCCGTAATAAGAAGTCCTTGTCCAAAGAAGAATGGATTAAGCACTATTATTGGGAAACCCTTGATCATGCACCTTGGGCACTTGACGAACCATCTTCTGATGACTTAGCCCTTGCAATAGTCGCACATCAGATTTTACCTACCCATAGGAAAAAGAATAAGGAGTTAGTCCAAAAATTCTTTGACCATGTCAACCACTCTATATTCACCTTGTCAGCTTCCACATTTGATAACTCTGATGATGACATGCCTCTCATATATCCCCAACTTATCGACTAGGCTCAACAAGGTACACCCATCTTAGACACATTCAAGAACGAAAAAGCAATAGTTGAGTTCATGGGACTTCGAGAAGGCATACCAAGAGGGGATCATAAAGCTGGTTTTACCATAGACTTGGATGATAAAGAATATTTTGGGGAGCCTATTTACACCTCTAGTCACAAAAATTAAAATAAAAAGAAAAATGATGAAAATGAGAAAAATGACAAGTCCCTAGGTGAAAACCGAAAGGTGCCTTTCGACAAAGAAACAGTAAAAATAAAGGACGTATCTGAGGGTGAAAACCTCTCTGAGGAACCCAAGGATGGAGGTTTAAACATTCTCCCAGTTGAGCAGGAAAAGTCACCAATGCTAGTAGAAGATTCTATTTAAGTCAACATAAATACACAAGAAAACCCTCAGAACATATATTTTGCGGCATCTTTGACAGGGACAGAAAAACAAGAGTTTCAAGACTTCTTCACAAAGAGACAGATAAAATTTGCATGGGCATATGCTGACATGCCTAGGCTAGATCCAGAACTTATATTGCACCATATACCATTACAACCAAGTATTAAGCCAATCAAACAGAAGTTAAGGAAAATGCATCCATAGATTGCTCTACTAGTCAAAGCAGAACTTAAGAAACTCTTGGATGTCGGATTCATAAGAACCATAGACTATGCAGACTAGATTTCAAATCTTGTACCAGTGACTAAACCAACTGGGGGCATTTGTATTTGCACAGAATTTAGAGACATCAACAAGACATGTCCTAAGGATGTCTTCCCTTTGCTGAACATAGACATGATAGTAGATCTTACAACAAGATACAAGATGTTATCCCTCATGGATGGTTTCTCTGGATATAACCAAATCAAAATCGTAGCTAAAGACCAACACAAGACAACTTTCATGTGTCCATGGGGAACATACTATTGGAATGTTATGCCTTTTGGTCTTAAGAAAGCAGGAGCTACCTATAAACGAGCAATGACTACTATTTTCCATGACTTTGTACATACTCTCATGGAATATTATGTCGATGAAATTATAGCTAAATCAGAAACAAGGGTAGATTATTTGAAGGTTCTAGACAAGATATTCTAGAGGCTAGAGAATTACAACGTCAGGCTAAATCCAAATAAATGTCTCTTTGGAGTGAAATCAGGGAAACTTCTAAGGTATATCATTTCCAAAAGAGGCATTGAAGTAGATCCAGAGAAGGTAAAAGCTATTGTAGAAATGCCTCCTCTAGTCAGTATTGGTCAACTAAGAACACTACAAGGAATATTATAGTCTATCAGGCATTTCATTGTACAACTGGCAGACAAAATACACCCATTTCAACATTTACTCAAGAAAGGAGTACCATTTGTGTGGACACCTAAATGTCAGGAATCTTTCCAACAAATCAAGGATTATCTGCTCACTCCACCTATCTTAATGCCACCTACAAATGGAAAACCATTGATACTATACATTTCAGCAACTCGGTTAGCATTAGGAGCTCTTATTGCACAAAACAATGATCAAGGTCATGAAAGAGCAGTGTACTACATCAGTCATATCTTGGTGGGATATGAATTAAATTACAAAAACATAGAACGTGCCTATCTTGCGGTAGTCTTTGCTACTAAAAGAATTCGGCACTATATGCTAAGTATTGATGTAAAGCAGCATTAACATGAAGATGATACTCCATATCAAACATCAGATTAGTTCCACCATCCGTATTACTTCCACACTAGGAATGGAAATGGCACATAGGTTCAGTATCCTATTTGGAGCATACTAATAAAACCCTATTATCTCTCAACTGGAAGATTAAGAGACATGTCAATGCTATGTCTGGTCTAAGGATGAGAAACTTGGCATGGTCCTACTTTCATGACATAAAAGTACCTATTCTGCTATGGCAACCGCTTATCGCACAAGCATTCGTACTGCCCACCACCACTCCTATACTTACCTCTTGTCATTTGGACTAAGCATTATCTCCTATTGAGGTTGAAATTCCTCCCTCCTTGAAAGGTCACATTGATAAGATATTAGAATGGGGACTTGACATAGGTAAGATCCATCATCCATGAGGGAATATGACCTGACACACAAATATCAAAGTTTATCCTAAACTATATCATTTTTCAATATGGTGTACCCCAATCCATTATCACAGATAATGGACGCCCATTCAAAAACTAAGAAGTATGCCATTTATGTGAAGAGTTCCATATCAAACATCATTTTTCCACCCCGTATTACCCACAAGGTAATGGCCAAGCCGAGGCATCTAATAAAACTATTATCGGAATCCTAAAAAAGACTGTCAATGATGCTGGTCATGACTGGCACCTACAGCTAAATCCTGCC
The DNA here is from genome assembly GCA_007115665.2 of Sequoiadendron giganteum. Classification (NCBI taxonomy): domain Eukaryota; kingdom Viridiplantae; phylum Streptophyta; class Pinopsida; order Cupressales; family Cupressaceae; genus Sequoiadendron; species Sequoiadendron giganteum. Next base: position 508,146,052 of record CM021107.1, on the reverse strand, counting down.
TTATGGGCTTATCGCACAAGCATTCGTACTCCCACTGGCACCACTCCATACTCCCTTGTATTTGGATATGAAGCTATCTTACCTATTGAGGTTGAAATTCCTTCCCTGAGGGTATCCTTGAAAGGTCACATTGATGATGAAGAATACCATGTATCCAAATTACAAGAGTTATAATTGCTGGATGAACGAAGACATAAAGCACTAGACCATTTGCAAGCATATCAAAATCGTCTTTGTCGTAGTTATAATAGGAAAGTTCTAAATAAACACTTTGACATTGGTGACTTGGTTTTAATGGGGAATCCCAAGAATCAAGCTGAATGAGAAAAGCCAGGTAAGTTTGAACCTAACTGGTTAGGGCCCTATATAGTCATAGAAACTTTTGGATCAGGAGTGTACCAACTCTCTACCCCTGAAGGAGAGCCACTTTTGTCACCAATCAATAGCCTTCATCTGAAGAGGTTCTATATGTAGCTTCTGAGAGTCTTTGTCTTAATTGAGAGAAATACAAAAAAATAAATGGAAAAAACAAAAAATGGTTACCTTGATGAAAACTTGGCAAACATGCATCTTTGTAACACCAAAAAAATTGGAAAATCAACAAAATAGTAAAGAGAAATAATTCCTCCAATAGTGAAAACCACTTTGGTGGCACTATGGATAAGTACCATGGTGAAAACCTGGCAAATGGGCGCCATGTGTAGTCAAACTCGCTCTTTTGTCTACCATCATTCCAATCAGACTTTTTACCATCCCTCGTAATAAATGGTTGTCCTATCCATTGCTTGGAATGATTGACATCAAATTCGATTCCGTAACATTCCCCACTCCATCTCACATGTCTTATTCTTGATTGGGGGAAAATCCTTGTTCCATGCCATGAGGACCTTGTACATAGCATTACACCATCAGAAAATGTCCTGAATTTTTTTTAAAAACATTAGAAAACTTCAAAAACACAAAAAAATCAAAACATGTCTAAAAATCCCAAAAACAGAGTTAGAGTCAGTCGTAGACATAGTTGAACTACGATGCCTCTGTGACTGGATTTAGGCAAGGCCATCAATCGATGTGCCCCTGAGGCATTAGGTTTGTCTGTCTAGGTTTCTCATGTATCACACACAATAAAAATCATGACTCTTTGTACATTCAAATTCATTGGTCGTGTCGAACTACGAGGTCTCTGTGTGTACAACATAGGTAAGGCTAATTAATCGATGTGCCCCCGAGGCATTAGGTCTATATGTCTAGGTTTCTCATGTATCATACACATTAAAAATCATGACTTTTTGTACATTCAAAGTCATTTGTCGTGTCGAACTATGAGGTCTCTGCGTGTACAACATAGGCAAGGCTAATCAATTGATGAGCTCTCGAGACCGCATTAGGTCAGTCCAATAGGTTTTATCACATTCACTATCACACACATTGCATATCATCAACTTAAGTACATATCTTTAGTCAGTTATGTCAGTTAAAGTTTGGTCGAACTACGAGGTCTCTATGTGTACAACGTAGGGAAGGCTAATCAATCGATGAGCCCTAGAGGCCACATTAGGTCAGTCCTTTAGGGTATATCATCTCAAGTCATACACTGTCAAATACACACACACAATCAAATCAGTTAAGGAATCAAAACAAGTCATGCAACAACAAGGCAAACATCTCAAAACTATCATCAAGTCAAAATCAATCACATTGTCAAAGTGATCAACTTATGTCTTAGCAAGATATGTCTTTCTTGTCAACGGACACCGTCAAATTGTCATAGCCTCATGTAACTTGTCACATCAACATCATCAGGCTCCAAAATATTATACGACATGTGTCTTTCTGAAACCAGGCTATGTCATGCCTTACATAGATAGTCACCAAGTCGAAACCAGACTCAACGTCTTATGCGGTATGTGTCATCCCTCACATTATGCTATGTCAAACATCAAACAATCAAACAATCCCACAAGATCAAGTTTTGGCGAATACTTTTATTTGGCTTTATGACTTTATGTCTTATTTTGTCTTATCTTTCTATCAATTTGTGCATAAGTCTGGTTACTAGCTTTCTCAAGGGTGTCCCTTGAAGGATTTAGAGAAGCAAGGATGTCTTAGGAATTTTTCTTTGGCTGTTGTCTGTCAACTGTCTTTTTAACTTTAGTTTTTGACTCATGTTACTAGTTTTCTCAAGGACGTCCTATCAAGGATTTAGAGGAGCAATGACGTCTCATGACCCATCTTTTCTTTGTTTGTTGTCTGTGGTTTGTCAAGACAAAATGATTGAGGCAATCTTGTCCTTAGTATGAGTTAAGACACTCCTTGTCTACGACTGTTTGTTTTTCGCAGGTGGATGACTTTGTACACTATAGTCTATCTCATATCATGGTGTGTACTATCCATTTATGCCAGTCTCGCCCAATGATGATAAAAAATCAAGCTTAGCATATATGGAAAAATATTGAAGATCATATGTTTTTCAATCAATCAACCTTCGTTGTTTCTTACTAACATTCTGAAATCATTTGTGCTAACATTTCTCTTTTTTGACATAATGATAAAGTCCTGTGACACAACAAAAAAAATAGATAATCTGCATATGCATACATTCTATAAGCATTATGTAAACAGTGTAGTACATCATATAGTTACATTGCATTTCAAACAAATAGGAACATTAACATCTTCATTGCATATTTGCGAAATCATGGCATAATAGGCATTCCATCATCATAAGGTACATAATGGAAAAATTACATGTATATAACCATCACATATAAATAAAATCATATAGAACATTGCATTCCATTATCATAAGTATATAGAATCATCATAACATTATAGACTACATAAACACAACATAATGTAGAAACATCAATTCATAAAACATATACATACATCATCTAGGAAACATAATCATATAGGAATAAATGCATCACCATAAAATAGAAGCTGCCAAAAATCATATATCATATATATATCGCTCAAAATAATGTGTCATAGTACAATGTTAGAATGTATCCATAAATAAAAATGAGCTCGCAAGCTCTCTAATCAAAATACAATTTCCACATATATAACGGTGTCAACATGTCCCACTACCGCTGCTGACATGTGGTGAAGGTGGAGGAAACTACCTCAGAGGTACTCTCTGTGAGGTGGAAGGCCTATCATACGGACCTGTCCTCGGTGGTCCTACCACACCCTCTGTACTTTGTGTCCTGGTCTGACTCCTACTCTGTGATATGTGACTATGAACCTCTAAAAATCTAGGAGCTCGTCTCTTTGTTGGCACCACTGCCTCATATAGATCCCTGTAATAGGTAGCTCTCTCTACTTATTTGACTAGCTCACATACCATACCATTAGATGAAGTGCCACTATAAAGCCATCTAACCTATGTATATTGTTGCTCTGTCTCCTATCTCCAAGCCATGGCCTGATATCTCTCCATGAGTGCACTGTCTCTCTCTCCATACAAGCACTGTCTCTCTCTATCTGCATGACATCTAGCTCTGTTGTGACCAGTCTCAACCTCTCCTCCAAATCCTCCCAATCACTATCCCTAGGGGCATCATCATCCTGTCTCCCCTCTACAATCCGATCTCGGAGCTCTCTCTCCTGCTCCTCCATAGGTACCTCCTCCTCAACATCATCCTCCCCATAACCTGCCAGAATACCAAGAGGATCAATATCCACATTAGCCTCCTCCTCCTCTGCAAGGTCCTCTCTGCCAACCTCTACCTCTACATGCTCCTCTACTACTACCTCCTTGGCATCATGCTCATCTCCAAATTGTGCCTCTACTCCACCTCTAAGGTCCAACATCGATACATCCTCTGCCTCTGCCTCGATAATCCACATACCCGACCACCTCTCCATCCTCGTCATCCTCGTCGTCCTCGTCTACCACCACCACCTCTACCATCATCACCACCACCCCTACCACCACCTCTACCACCACCTCTACCTCTACGCTGCCCTCTCAACCCTATACCTTGTCTCTCTACTGGTGTCGATTGATCCAGATCTGTATATGAAACAGGACGATGCTCTGCCCACCATGCGTCATAAGAAGTTGTCATCCCTGGATCTATTGCTCCGCCTCTCCATCTCCACTGTAAAGGTTGTAACACCTAAATCTTTTCCTTTGCAGTAGCCACTGGTATCATAGGCCCCCAGTGTGGAACCTCTCTAGAAGATCGAGCAAACTCTGCTCTACCTCTAGGCTCATCCTGAACCTCCCCAAACTATCTCAAAACATGGCCAGGTAGGTGTCTCTCAATGATGTGTGCACTCAAAATAGTCCTACCAATCAAATATTGTGTTTGCCTACAGTAAGTCAAATGTGTGTCCTCATCTGACCATCTCTCACAATCCATGTATGGCCTCCAAGTGAACTGAACCAATGTATCCAGTGCATGTCTCAGTAACTTGTGTCTCTGACATGACTCTGAGTAATGTTTCTTGTATACTGGAAAACATAAGGAGATCTAGCCTCCCGATCTATAGTAACAAGAGGATGAAATACCACAATGTGCTCCCATGCCCAAACCATGAGAAGAGTGGTACCATGGCTCATAGACTGTGCATCTCTATACACTATATCATGTAGATGAAAGTACAACATGCCTAACAAACACATACCCCAGGCATACACATTCTCTCTCTCTAACATCCCCACCAGCATCTCTCCCCACCCGATAAGAAAACCATGACCCCATCGGTCTTGAAGAACTATGCCCCCTATCAATGTACATAGGATGCAATCAATCCTCTTGTACCTATCAGCCAAAACCTACCATTTGATCTCATAATGCTCTATTCCTAGACTCCTAATGTCATCATACACATAATATCTAGTCAACTCACTAAATCCACGCTGGGTATCATACATAACCCTCTCTCCTCTGATAGGAAGTCTCAAAATCCCATAGATGTCCTCTAAGGTGACTGTCACCTCCCCAGTCAGCAAATGAAACGAAGAAGTCTCAGAATGCCATCGATCGCACAAAGCGGTCAACATGCCTTTGTTTGCTCGAATCGTGGGCATAGTCAACACATGCTGAAGTTCAAGTCTCCATAATAATCGTGTCTCCACACTGACCAACCGGGATCTCAACTCGAATTTATCTAGACGTGTCTCTCGAGTATTTATAGGATCTAAAACAACCTACATTTCAAGCATGATGTCAAATTTTTCAAGTTTTTCTTAGAATTTTTTTTCAGAAAATTTGCCAGCCAAATACGGCTCACTATAGCACATGTAGTGCATTCATACAAATGCATTGCAAAAAAAGCATTTGCATTGCACTATCATATGCATTGCAAAAAATCCAAACCATTTCTAACAAATGCAAATGCATTTCAACCATTCAAATGCGGTGCATTATCTAAACTGCTTACCAAAATGCATATGCATTTCAAAAATCATATGCGTTGCATAATCCTACATGCATTTATCCTAAATGTAGATGCGATTCACAACTACAAATGCGGTGCATTTTATTTCACATGCGTTGAATTCCTAAATAATCGAACCTAGCCTAGATGTCTTTTAACATATGCATCATTCCGCAGGCAGATGTGTTTTAGTACAATCGCATATGCGTTGAATGCGAAAGACTGCATGTGCTATTTAATTTTTTGGTGCCTAAAACTACATGCAAAATGAAATTTCAAATTTTCATTTTAGGGTACATATTGGGGATCCTGTGTCGGTTGGCCGCCTGAATGTCCAGATCCAATATTCGTGATGCACATCGTAGGGAACTAGAGACATCTTCGTCCAATGCTTAGAGAAAAATTTCTCAATTCTTCAACTCTTCCAGGTGCAAATGAATTGGTTTTCAACCTAATTTCTATTTATACCTAGGGTTTAGGTGGAATTTCTCCTAACCTTGTCTATCGGCCACTTAACCTTCCAACTTCTATTGACCCGTACACGTCCATAACACTTCCAAATTCAATTCCGTCAACTCCATAGCATTTGTGACCATCAAATTGACTTATCGGGAATATTTCCTGAATTTTTTGAAATTTTTCAAACAATTGTCAATTTTCTCGAGGGGGCATACCCTAACCTATTTCATATTGGGGCACGATCAAGGCATATTTTCTTTGACACAACATTGAAACAACATTGTATCAAACAGGGGAAAACTGTAGACACCGAAAGTTGGTCTAGGCCTGCGAGTATCACTTTTGACATAATTTTCTAATGTCCATGTCATGATTAAATAATGTTTATTATTTAATTACCTTTCTAACACATCTTTCCTCTATTAATTAAATAACCCTTTTTAATTAATTCATTAATTCATTATGACCTTTATTCAACTTGATTAATTAGATAAATCATATTTATTTAATTATGTCGCTAACTAATTAATTCTCTTGCTTAATTAAATAATTTATTATTTAATTACCCCTTTGTCACATTTCAACTATAATTAAATATTTATTATTTAATTATTCATTTAACCTTTTCAACAGTCAATTAAATAAATTACATTATTTATTTAATTAAATTCATTTCAATTTTGAATGTTGAATTAAATTAACATTTAATTCATAATTAGTTGTTTATGTCACATTCTTCTATCATCCAGTTATCTAGTTATTCACTCACCTTCTGACTCAAGATCTATTTTAAATCTGTCAGTTATCTCCGGATTCGATATCTAATTGTCTCTGCAAGAGGACTCTTTGTCACAACTAGTCAGTTAACTAGTTCTAACTCATATGCATGAATGTGTTTATTAATTAAATATCTTTATTTAATTAATTAATTCATGTGTGCATTCAAACGGATTATTCTTCGAGTTCTAACTTTGTCTTTTTCATTCAAAGTCTATTTCTTCTATTTTCAAAGACTCTTAACTGAAGATTAAATTGTTTATTTAATCTTGAACTCGTGTTCTTTCTATTTTCGAACAGTCTTGACACAAGATTAAGTTATTGTTCTAATTTAATCTCTATCCTTTAGAATTTCCTAACTCACGTTCTAACTGACACAAAACTCACATCGCATGACATTCATCAATCTTGTATGTCGATCTCTCTTTTGAATCTGAGCCGATCGTTCGAAAATCCAAAATCTATAAAATGACCCGTCATTGTCATTATTCTCTCTCTCGAAATCAATACTTTTGAGAAGAAACTTAATCTTCAATATTTTGCTTAGACATTCAACAAGGTTATGCTTGCATCAACACATAAAATATGAGGGAAAGAATACTAATACAACAAAATGGAGAAGGACAATTGAGATAATTCAAAGAAGTGGACGCATATTCAATGAGATCTTTTCAGTTATTTGTTTATTGTTTTATGTTCATTTATTCGTTCTATATTGTTTTGATTTAGATTATTTGTTAGATTTGATCATCTTAATCTGTGCAGCAATTCTCCAGAAAATCTATGTTACACCTACAATTCCAAACTAAAACTAAAAGATAATGTTGTGGTCTCAAGGCCTAGTGTCAGAAGAAAGATGATGAAAATCTAGGAGGCCATGGTTTGGACCAACCTTGGGGGCATCACTAGATAAACAATATTATATTACATGAGCTCATAATGAGGTATTTAATACTAAAAAAAATAAGATAAATATAGCAGTAGGTATTAGGGGTAAAGAGGGTAATTATATTAACGTTTTTCTTGGGCATTGAGGGTAAGAGAATAGAAGGAGTTGGAGATTGGATCTTAGGGATGGGAAGTTAGGTAATAAATTATAAATTGATATTAATATTTCTTAAATTTTATCTATCATGAGGCTATAGAAAGGAATTAGTTATGCTATTTAGTAAGGGTTGCATACAAATGTATTTAGTTGTATGTAAGTGAAATGATAAAGGTGTTTGTACACCATTTAGGAGATACAAGGTTATTTTTAAAATAGAGTTTTGACCTATATACACCTTTTAAGACAATGTGTAAAGTAAATGAGAAATGACCTTCCTTAGTGGCATCTGCCAAGAAGGTCTCATATATCAAATTAGTGTCTCACTTGACAATAATAAAAAAAATCTTCTTTTATCATATTGTAATGGCACAAATTTTCACCCTAGGCTAAAGAATTGGATTTCGCATGAATGGTATCTTTTCCTACTCTTTCTTTGTTATTTTCATACTAAAATAGCTTTTCAGTATTCTTCTTGTTGTACTTTATGCTTCCTATATTTTCTCTGTCAAATTGTAAAACCTCAATGATTGGGTCGCAAGTAGGCCCTCTATGTTTTCTGGCTGTTTATTAGACCTTTGTCCATACAAGATGTCAATGCATCCCTGACACACCAACAAAACGCGGTGGACTCTGGTTCCCACACTATCATCCTCAAACAATGAGTTATCTAGTTTGCAGTCTGAAACCTCTGTGATCGACTAACCTAATTTTGGAAACACCTATTTTTAACAAAAGGGAACCAATGCTCTATTTGCCCTTACTTTTTAACCTATCTCTTCTTTCTTTACCTTTTGATCAACTTGAGGTAGTTTAGGGTAGTTCATTCATTGAGGCTCTCCCGTGACCTGGAGCCTTGGGGGTGAAGAATCCCCCTACTCTACACATATTAAGATATCTTTTATTAGAAGTTGAAATTATTGCAATATAATAACACAAAAGAAGGATTTTTCAGTTTTGAGTAGTTGATATGAGATGAGTGAACTATTTTCTAGTTTCATTTTGTTTTCCCCATCCTTAAGTATTAATTTATTTTATTGATCCAAGCATGTAAATTAGGTAAATAATGACCACATAGTCATGTCAAGTAGTTATCACGAGTGAATTATTTTCACTTGCATTTCCATTAGGGATCAATTTTAAATTATTATAGCATAAGAATATTTTTAATGTATTTTATTTTCATATCTCCTATTGAAATTCATTCAAGATTTTTTATTTGGGGATGGGTGCAATAGTAGTGAAAATGAAATCTTTAGTTGAACTTGTGAGGGGTATAAATAAACAGGGATATAAAAAATATCATTAACAATTAGGTATCTAAGACATATGGTTAAAAGAAAGGATATTTTAATACCCTTAACACTAAAGTGTGCACCCTTGTTGAGTTGATAAAATAACTCTGCCACCTTGTGAAAGATGGGATGATCTACCTAAGTGTGGGATCAAATGGTGGAGATAAACCTCTAGAGAGGGTTGGTTCCCTTGGTTTTATCACCTAAACTAAACAACCTACTGTTGTTGTTGAGAAAACAGAGAATAAAAATATAGAATGAAAAACTCTAATAAGGTGATGCACCAAATGACTTTTGAGACCTGCACAACTAACTTTGCACACATAATTGATCAATAATAAGGTTGGTTCATGCACAACTCAAAGTTTTTATATGCCCATGCATCAATATTTTGTAAGAAGGTTATGATATTCACAATTTTAGAAGGAAAATTTAAAATCTCTTCACATCATTGGACTATTTGCATCATTTACACAACCTTCGACCTGCAATCATGCATACAGTCTATGCCTAAATGTGTTGATAATGAGACACAAAATCAAGGATTATCACATACATCACAATAAATTAGATCAATCATTTGATTACACACAATAAAACAGCTTCTGAGAAGGCCAAAATACTTAAATTTATTGATTAAAAAGGTGTTTGCATACTGTTGAGCATGCCTACAAAATGAGTTTGCAAGGTTGTCCCAACTTGAAAGAACCTTCAAAAAGTTACAATACAACAACAAATAGGGCAAGAACTAGAGAAATTATGCCTTAATATTTCTTTATAAGTTTCTCAACAACTTGCTAGATGATAGGAACATGTGCTTGCTGGGTCAAACTTCTTCGGGCTTCCAAAATAGTAATCCCTACTTTGCAACCCCTGAAAAAGCTCTGAAAAGGTGTTTAAATGAAGAAAAATTATTTTGTTGACCTTATCTACCAGCCAAGGCTCCTTAGACATCTCCTAGATGCCCTCTACTACCTTAAACTAGGTCAAACTGCCCTATATTTTCTCAATTTGTTGCATAGCTCATTCAACCTCCTCCTAGATACTTGCCAACTACTCATGATTGTTGATTAGTTCCTTTAAAATGCATTGAACTTGTCTAATTATTTATAGGACATGTGGAAAAGGTTTTAAAAATGATTATAGGGTTGAAGAATGACACATGTTTTATGTCCTAAAACTTCTTTAATGTTGATCTCAATCACTCCTCCTTAATGTTCATGCTATTTTCATTACACTTAGATGTAGATTCCATTATTCACATCATCTTAAAAAATATTTCACACTGAGCATGTAAACTACCTTAATGCCTAGAAAAACCTCTACATTCTTCCCTGTCACTTACATTTTGCTACATGTCCTTGGAAGTCATCTAAATTCTACTCTTTTCTTTTGGGTTGCTCATCGTCCTTTCTTCCTTGGTGCATGGACTATTTGACCTTCGTTTATTGTCAATTTTTGGTATTCTTTGTACCATTGACAGTCACCTTTGTGGTAAATCATGTTCACCTTTCTAAGGTACTATCCTTCACATCATTCATGACTACTATAACGTATGTTATGCACTGTACTTCAGGACAATCTTTTGGCTTGACAAAATTATTTATCATAGTACCTAGTGATCTCTTCCTTTAATTCCAAGGGAACAAGGTGATAACCTCTATAGGATTGACTTCAACATCAACAATAGCTAAAGCCTTTGTAGAACTTTGAGATGATATCTTTATCAATGCACTATTTTAGCTTGTTTCTTTTCCTCAAACCCCTCACTAAGAATTTCAACTAATGGTTCTATAATTTTTCTTTCTACATCAACATCTAAATAATGTTCTCTGACTCAAAATTATTTCAAAGGCACAATCACATTGTATTTGATTACCCTTGAAACCATTTGAGAAAACTACTATAAGTTGAATGATAGTACCCATTACAAAATCTTAGCATGCCAAGGGTCAAAATTCTATACTCAACTCAACAATAGGACTCTTGGTAAACCTGTTGCAACCTCCTCTATTACATCATGTCAAGGACCTAAAGATAGATATTTTGCTAAGTTATGTAAAGCTTTGACTTTGACCGTGACCTTTTCCTTCGCATTATTGGATTTTCACAATCTCAGTCAAGAGTACTAAAGCAAGTGGAGTTACACTTGATTCATCTGGCATAGGCTTAAGCTACTCAAGATCAACTAAAGAAGGTGTAGATTTATCAATTCCAACCACCTTAAAAAAAAATCAAGATTAACCTCCAATTTCTCCTTCTTGCAACTATTGCATATGTTGCACAAGAAACATTACTCTTTGCATGGTACTCATCATGACTTGTAGCCTTCTCATTTACTCTAAACATGGAAGAATAAGGGTGCATGCATACATGTAGTGAGTTTGATTTCCTTTTAGCCATTCAATGTCGCCTTTGTCTTGTCCTATGCATTGAAAATCTTGACTGTCCCTTTCATTGAACACTGTGGATTGTAACGTTTTCATAGTTTTTCCATTGGAACATTATTTACCCATGTCCTTAAAATTCTATATGATTTTCATATTAAGTCTGAACATGTGGACTGTATGGTTTGTCCTACTTCTTGACAATGCTTGATTCAAGGGAAAATATTGCAAACCATCATGTACTTGATCACCCTTTTACAAATCATTATCAACTCATCATTGGACTGTCATCAAGGATTTCTCTATGCATTAATAAAACTTTCTAATTATGCCACTATGAAACCTTCGTTTCCTTGCCTTTTTTTGACTAGACTGTCATGAAGAACCCTTGAATATCACTTGAAATGACTTTATGTAATTTTCACTATATATTTTCATTAGAAGGATGACCTCTCTTTGTTGGTTATTTGATAGTACCATACCTTTTAGGCTTCCATAAATCTATACAACTTACTAGACACCTTTAGATTGTCACCCTTAGGTCATTTCATGACTAGTATTCATTCTTTTTCTCATGGACTTCCCTTCTCTTGACATATGACTTGTGTTGAATACAAATATTTCCTCGTGTCTTCTACATAAGACATGCAAACTATCTTTTTATACTCTCTATACCTCTATCATATTAACTTGTATTGTCCACTTTTCTATGGCAGTGTTTTTTACCCACTGTCATACATATATCATATTTTTCTTTTGACCATCATCATTATTTGTTAGAAAACTACCTCTCTGTCAATTTACAACCCATATTCATATGTTGACTACCACATTCATGCTTTATGTCTCACATAGTGAAGGGTACTAAATCAATGTCTCATGTATCCTTTTTGGAAACCATTTAGAGTGTGTATGCTATCTTGGGTTGTTATGCAAATATTTCCTCATCACTTTCTATACAATTTTCACTTTACTTAATTTATTCATGACATCTTCTTGAGAGTCCATGGGTATTCTATCACCAACTCCATCATTTGTCTTGGGTTGCAAAATTGATGATTTTTCAAAAATGGAAAAGCTTTGAGTGCTAATAACTTAGCATAGAAATTTTTTATTCTGAGTCTGCTGTTAATATTTTCTTGGTCTGACAATAATTTTTCAAGCCTCTTATCACTATCTATGTATGAGGACTGTCACATATTGCTTTAAAAGGCACAATGTTGTCTTTTATATGAAACTATGTATTTTAACATGCATCTCTTCTTTCTTATTGTGACTTTAATTACTTCATTCCCATATTTCACTATCTTGTGTTATGTGAACATGAAGATCCACCAGGTAAAGTTTCAAAGCCACAATCAAATGGTTTTTTCTTTCCTTGAAAAACTTTAATTAAATAGTCACTTCTATCTTTATATTGAAAAGCTACCTAAGATACATTCAGTAGGCTTGTCAAAGCAACTACAAATTGAATTATAATCCTTCCCATCAACACATTGAAAAGAAATTTCAAAGCAACTATCGAGACATAGAGACATTGACCCAATCAACATGTCACCACCAACATTTTTCCTTTCAAACTCAAGATAGATAATTTCATCATGAAGAATAAGTGTTGGGGTTTGACCAAGGTGAAAAATCCTTTTCCAAAAGGACATAAGATTCTATATTTTTCTTTAGGAGAAGATCAAAGATATCACAACATATCCATCTTGACAGCTACAAAATTTACCAGCATGTATAACTTTTTCCTTAAATAGACCATGCCAAATTTTTTGTAAATACTTGATGTGAAAACCTTTTATAAAAAGGCTCAAGCTCATCCTTGTACTTTGAACTTGGCAACCCATCACTTATTAAAAGTGCACATCCAATTCAACTTTCTCATCTTCAGTATCCTTCCCAATCTTTTATCTACCAAAAAATTAGAGATTGTAATACACTCACTCCCAAATACTTCTCATTTAATGGACAAGACCCTAGGATTCCTTTGTTGGTTCTTTTCATCAAAACGTATAATTTTGAATAGCAGATTTAAATTTATTCTTGCGAGCTTTGAAGTGGTAGTAAACATATAGCTTCACTTCTATCTAAGTACGGTGATGATCTATTTATGACTCCTTTCTTGTGATGTTTCTTGTTAAAAACTTAGTGGCCAGTTGAATACTTGCATCCAAGAGATTTGGTCTAGAAGATGCATCTACAACTGTTCGAACAACAAAAACAAGTTGTGCTTGACACTGCTCCATCATTAAGTGCCCAAGGAGTTTTGGATATTCTATTTTCTCAAACTTTTTTACTCTTGTACTTAGCAATGTTACCCTTAGTGGTTGCATCTGCTCAAAGGTGCTAGTGTTGATCTAGTAGGAAAAAAAAATTAGCTCTACAAGATGAAGGCCAAACCAAACACCACTAGTTTGTACCCATGAATCTTTTTCCCTTTTCATGTTCCAAGATAGAAAGCTCTACATAATTTTTTTGACAAGTTATTTAGTTTCCTTAGATTGTGGAGGTGATTCTATGAAATCATTTGGGCTTTAGGATATGGAACATGAACTTTAGCCTTAATACAGGCATCATATTTGCCAGATGTCTTATTTAGGTGTGGCAATTGGATTAGGCATTTCCTTGTGACAGTAATAGGGTTTCAATATAGAAGATAAACTTGTCTCATTCATTAAACTCCACGTGTATCTTTTGCATGGGAAGAAAACATAATAACACAGGGACCTAAGTTACCGGGTTCTTCTATTTTACCCCCGGTTCTGGTCCTGGTTCTGGTCCTGGTTCGGTTTGTCTGTGGGTTCGACTAGGGTCCTTCATTTTTGGGTCTGGTTCGCCCAGGCAGAACCCAAGAGAACCCGGGCAGAACCCAAACAGAACCCAGGCGAACCAAGACAGAACCCACATGCCTAGGCATCCAAAAAGTGGTTTTTTGAACATTTTTTTCCAGCTTGATAGATATTCTATTTAATCAAACTTAACACAAGACGGAGGTAGATTGATTGACACAGCTAAGAACATGCATATATATCATTGGCAAGCAAAACTAGATTATTTCTGGCCTCATATAAGACTGGTTTTTGCAATATACTATGCTCAGAAATTAATGACAATATGTTTTCAATAGAATGGACTATAGCAACAGGGCCTATGCTTATACACTGGCTATTCAATCTGTTACAAAGTATTTCCTGATGCTCCTTTACAAGCTTACATTAAACTCAGACTCAGAAAATAGAAGCAACTCAGATTATTTCTCCAGCCATCAGAAATCAGACATCTGAGAGAACGACCAGACCTGGTGTCATCATGCCATGCTGGAAAAGGTGAACAGCAGCAACATAATTCAAGTTTATATGAATGTTTTAAATGACATTCAAGTTTATGGTGGTTTTGTTGTTTATATGATGTTATGTGATATTCTAATCCTAATTCATGCTTCTAGGCTGCATATATATATATATATATTTACATGTTTTTTGTACTAACGAACCCAAAACGAACCGAACCCACCCCCAAAAAATTTAGCCAAACCGACGAACCAAACCCCCGAACTGAACCCGAACCCGAACCCAAACCGGCTACTTAGACAGGGACCATAGAACCTTCTTAATTTCTTCTTAACTCAACATGAATAAATTTCAACGGGTGACTTTCTCATAGTAGTGCTCTTTAAAGCTAATAAACTGAAATGAACTGAGAATCCAAGTCTCATACCTGAAATACTCGAAACTGAGCACTGAAAAGGCTGAAAACTTTGTGTGTATCTCATTTCAACATGGTGTTTGACACAGTCTTGGCCGCCATATTAGCTTGAAAGAACTGGCAAAATTGTGAAAAGATTCATGCAAAATGTGTAATGTGGATATGAATGAAAAGTAGGGCTCTTTCAAACTCCCTTCAACGTGCCATAAACTTCTACTCCTTTCCTGTAACGTGGATTTTTCAACTCCATACAAGGTAGCAAATGCAACTTCCACGCCAACTGCCATTCTAAAATGCATGAACATATGAGACAGGTGTACCATGACTTTTTGAAAAACCCTCTTTCCCTGCAACCTATCATGCTTCCCTTTTTCCTTCTCAACGTGGTCTTTCAAGACAAATATAACCAAAACACTAAAAAGGCTCAACTCAACTTCACAAAATAAGCTTCCCTCCAAAAGTTCATGCACGCGAATAAGACTAAAGGGCATGTCCCATGCGACTGCTTAGCTTATTTTGGCTAGCAGTCACTGCTCAACATTTTAAGCAGTATTTTGTGGAGCTGGTGGCCCCATGACTTTGTTTTTCTGCTTATTTTTAAGCAGTCAATTTAAATTAAATTCTTTTAGCACAAAAAATGTCTTAAAAAATGGAGGGAAGAATTGTAGGGAAAAAATCAAAGTAATTTGTGGAGTCACAGGTCAATTTTTTTTCATTTGCAGCAACTGCTTATTTTCAGCCCCCAAATTTTTGCACAGCTTGTTTTCAATTTTTAACAAAGGGGTGAAATAGGATAACAAATACAAATTTTGTATAGGGTATAAAAAAAATCAAGATTTAAGGGTAGAAATAAAAATTAGGGATATTATTTAAAATTCCATGATCATAGGTGATATAGGATAAGCTTACTTAGTAAATCCCTTGGTTCACCAATTTGAGGGAGGGCTCTCCATAATCCATGCTCTGACATATGAATTACTAACCACTTTTCTTGATTCCTAGCTTCGTCCATCTTTAATCTATTATCTTCAACTCTTCATATTGAATTTGTGTGAGATCCCCATCCATATAAATCTTCTTTGAAATTTTGACAAAACAAACATTTTTAAATCAAAAACCTTGAGCCTATCTTAAGAGCTCATTAATCAGATAATAAGAGAATACTCCTCAATGAATCAAAATTTCAAAGATGATTTTCTTTTGTTCCAAACTATTATGAATAAATTGTTAAGCCAACCCAAATGGATTTTGTTTCTTCAATCTTCTAATTCTGAGTTCAAGGGATTTGAGTTTCCTTTGTTTTTCCTCCTCAAAATTTGCTTGTATAGCATCCACCATTTGTGCCCAAGTTGTATCCACACATTTGAGCTTGGAGGTAAGCTCCTTTTGTTTCACAAGGTTTGCGGTAACATTTTCCTTCAAGGTTTCAAGCCTTATTCATATTTTGAAAATCTATTATGACTAGTTGTTGTACTACAATAGTATTTGCTTGACTCTTGATAGGTTTTTTTTGTTGGTCAATTTATTTTGAGAGAGGCTTCCCATCATTTTGTCTTCCCAGAGGTTATTTTAAGTAGTTCAAAAAATTTGGAAGATAATTTCGAGTTCAGTCTGTGCAACCTATTGGATAAATCATTAACACATTTATTTTCATCAGAAACAACAATGGATAGAGCTCCTAGAGTCTTACCACAAAATGGAATCAATGGCAGGAGAAAAGGTGGAGACGTGGCCAAATCTTGGCCCTTACCCGCTACCCCACTCAACTGAGGACGACATCAGCAAGAGATGCGCGGGGTGCATGCAAGTGGTGGGCCTGTAAAAAATTTCAAAAGCCCGATGGTAAATATTAAAAGCCTTTCAGTTCTTGTAAAAGGTGAAACAAATTTCAAAAGAATGGTGCAAAGATTTTTTAAAGTTGAAAAGTAAAGTTGCCTGAAAATGCTTGATTGTTTTCATTTTTAAAAAAAGCATTGTTTTATCATAATGTGAAGATAAAGGGCTAACAAATGCATTGTTTTTTCAAAAGCTTTATTATTTAAAAGCAATGCTTTTAAATATAAAGGAATTTTAATGGCGGGTTGCGAAGTAAATGGCAGGGGGTAAGTATTTTCAACCCAGATGAAGTAACATTTAGCGCTCTCACATACTAAAGTTAAAAATCTTACTGGCTGGGGTGGGAAACTTCAGATAATGTTGGGTATGTAAAGTAAAGTACACAGGCAATAATTTTAATTTTGCTTGGGGAAGTGAATTAAATATTCACTCTAGGTAATGAATTATTCACTTTATGAACAAAGACCATGTGTTGGGCACATAAATGGAAAAACAATTGTAAAATGTAGCAAAGGTGAGCAAGGTAAAAGGCTTCTATAGGCAAACAAATATTTTCTCCACTACAAGGTAAATGGAGATAAATGGTTTTTCACGGGCAGGTGAATTTGTTGTTGAAGAATCGAGGTGATTGAAGGCAGATTACAGATACAAAATTTGTTATTGCAAATAAAGAAGAAAACAAATGAAGATTCCAAATTCCAGATTGAAGAGGGAAGCTTCCAAGTGTCGTCGTCAGATTAATTTTAGAGCTCAACCTTCTTCTTCTTATTCTCCTCTTCTCTCATTGTAAGAGGTTCAAAATTTGAGTCTCAGATGGTCTAGGTATAGGCTAAGTTCAGAAAAAAGATACGGTAGAAAGCTTAAGAAATAGAATAGTAAATTGTCTCTGGTAGAAATCTGATATTTAATAGTCTTAATTAGTTTTGCATGAATTAGTGATATCGAAACAAATTACATTTTTTATAGATTATAAATGGAAATATCAAGGATCTTTTCACTTATCGGCAATGGTTTAGTTGAACGTATGGCTTTGTTTCTTTGCTTTATCTCAAAGAGTTAATTAAATGCTTGAGGAAAATCATAGGTTTGTAAGAAGTTGCACCGGATTTGGTAAAAAGTTATGCCACATGTACTGTAAAGTTTTTGTACTGCAAAGCATTACAAAAATAGTCCACCAATTTCAAAACAAAATAGTTTGTGTACTACTGGTTATTGCATATTTGACTCTGTTACCCGATTGATGAAGCACTGGCCTATTTGTTTTACGATTGAGTGGATTGGTTGTATACTTGACCGTGGATTTGAAATGAGAACAAAAATTATAAATCATTAAATCTTCCAATTACGATGTGTGTGCTTAAAATGTCACCTAATTCCTAGCAATAGATGGTTATTTGCTCTAAGGTATGCCAAGCCTTTAGTAAGTGATATCTAGTTGCATTCAATAGGAATAAATCTATGTTGAAGTGTTCTTGAAGCGTTAAAAGAATCAAATGAACACAATAGGGAATACCCTCCTTAGTCCCACAAAACCTAAAGAGTAGGAGCAAAGACCTCATAATCCTTTGCTCATTAGTTGACCACTAGCTTTTGTAGTTCTTGAATATAAGGGTTGGCAATCCTTTAGGGAATTTCAAAGCTCAGTTGAAAAAAACAACAACAGATTGGCGACTCTGCTGGGAAGAAGTGAATTACTTTGGCAATTTTGTCCTCGAATCTCCGGTGAAATTTTGTTGAAATCCATTTGGAAAGAGTCAAAAGATGAATGACTGATTTAGGTGTTGAACAAGTTCTAGATCTTCAGATTGATATGTAGCAGCTCAAATTCGAAAGACTGAAGTGACTCTACTGGAAGAACTCAAAGAATTTATTTTCATTGGTCAAGATATCCTTGCTTCAAAGGTTTTCCTCTTGTTGAAGAGGTGGCAACTTTGCTTTACAATTTATGCTCATGAAGGACTGTTGTTTGTTATTGTGACCTAAAAATGCTCTACTCAAAGTTGTAGTAGCTGGAGATGTGAAGGTACATTGTTCTCTGCATACTTTCATTTGTTGGATCTGTCATTGAATGCAATTGTTGTTTCATTTAAAGTACTTGTCTAAGTATTCACAAATTGTGCTAGTATGGATGGTTAGAATGAATTTGTATATCCTAGGGGTTTCCATCCATTTGCATTATCATATGTTTCAAACCCAGGTTACCATGATATTAGCAGTTACCCTAGTGATCCTTTATTTGATCATGGTTAAGATTATGCACAATTAGTTAAACCCAAATTTGCAAATATCTATGGATCACCAAGTTGAAATAACCATACCATTAGATACCTTAATACAACTTGTCAAGAAGCTTTAGAAGTCTGATAATCCTCAAACATTTGACACTGCAAAGTACATGAAACTAAGAGTGCACAAGCCTAGGATAAGACCGGAATGGAAAGTTGTGTTTGAGAGAAAAATTAAAGAGATGAACAAAAGACACTGGATGTCTCTACAAGCCCAGTTAAGAGATAATCATACTATATCTACTTGCCAAATTACTACACCTTTTGTCAATTCCTTTGATCCATTGTATGACCAATTATATTTGTCATGGGTTGACTATAAGGTTGAAAGTATGTCAAATCAAGTCTACAAACATATGCCTAGATTTGATGGATACAATGTATGTGAAGGAAATGCACATGTCCAAATTTTTTTTAGCTTCATGGAGAAACATTCATCTGGAGATCAGGATATGTGGATGAGATTTTTTGTTAGATCTCTTGAAGCAAGAGCTAGGGACTGGTACTTAAGTTTTCCTGAGAAAACTTTTCCCTGTTGGGATAAACTGGTGGATGCTTATAAAGAAGAATTTGCAAGAGAACCTTCTGACCTTGTCACAAGGTTGAAAGAGATTAAAAAAAAAGATGAAGAGTCAAACATTGACTTCAGTCACAGATTTGTTGTTGCTCTTTCATTAGTCCTTAAAAATTTCAAACTTAGTACTCTAGATTGCATTCATATGCATTTCGAAGCTTTTGAAGAAGGATCTAGTGCACTATTAAAAGATTTTAGAATATCAAATATGCAGATGGCTTACACAATTTTAAATAATATGGAGAAAGTAAGGAATGAATATGTACAAAGTCTCTTGTCTTTGATTGTGGGTAAACGTGCAGATGAAATCAACAATTGTGTGAATGCAAATGATCATATGTCTTTGGTTTTAAACATAGCCAAATGCACACTTGAGAAGGAAGAAGCTAAGAATGATGTTATATCTACCATTGATGTTCATGACAATGAAAATGTTTGTGTCTATCCTCAAGAGGATGTAACTGACAAACTCAATGATGACACCCAATCTAGTGTTGAAATGCAAAAAGTTGTAGATTGTTGTCATGATAGCCTAGAAGTAAATAAGAATGAACAAATAGACAATTTGTTCTCTATAATGGATTGTGACCATGCTTTTGACAAGATTGATAGTGATTCTATTTCTTATGATTCGGGAAATCCACTTTATAATCAATCGATTGAGTTTTCAGATTTTGATGATGACGAAACCATGATATATCATGATTTGCAGTTTGATAGTGCATGCAATTCTAGTGGAAGTCAAGGTGAAGAAGTGGTTGAAAGAACGGATTAGAACAATGGTCTACTAAGCAGTGAACAAATTTCAAATATGTTGACCACATAATATCAGAAACGTACACATGAATAATCCTCAGTTGTTGTGCGCTACCCATATTGATTTTGACAGTGATGATAATCTTCACTGTGCAAGTTATGATGCATGTGTTTTTGATTCTCCTTCCAATTATAAACTAGATGGTCAACATGATGATAATGTGGATAAAGATGAGCAACAATTTGATTGTAATGATGCATTGTATGATGAGTATGAAAGTATGGATACTGATGCAAGTACACAAATTTGTTTTGATGAATTAGAAACAGTAGATGACCATGAGTTTTTTGTATCCATTGAGCCAAGTCTTGAGAATCTTAATGCATATATGAACAAGTGTTTGTTTGTTGATTTAGATGAGCCTAGTCATGAGTCTTTTAATGTGGCATGAAAAATGAGGAATTGAGAAGACGTTGAATGCATGAAACCCTAGGCACGAATTCCAATGCAAAAACAAAGGCAGATTCAAGTACAAACTTCAAAAAGTATGAAGTATGATTGGCACAAAAAAATGAGGCACGAAAAACAATGCACCCAAAAAAATCTGAGACTAACCCAGTTGAGATCTCAAAAAACCCACCAAGAATCTGTAATAAAATTTTTTTTGACTTCAGAAGAAGAAGATATTCTCAGAACCTTAGGCGTGGATCGCGTTTTCAGAAAATACTAAAAAATGACTTGAAAAAATCACAGATCACGAGCAAAAACTAGAGAAAATCAAGTCACGATCTTGAGTACACATAGGTTGTCACACTACAGAGCCACAGAGGACACGATCTGCAGAGAAAATGCGGATTTCATAAGGCGAAAATGTAGAGATTGTACGACTTCAACAGGAACAAAGACGCGTTTTAAGAAAATGCCCAGAATGTGGTTACACACAAAAAAATATTGCGCCTGTAAGATGGGGAAAATCAAATAGTATTAGATAAAGTGACAGCCAACACTTCTAAACTATTATCCCAATCTAAACAAGAGAATACAAACAAAGAGAGCAATCAAAATGAAAGCAAATAAAATAAAACACTCTCCTTTGAAGTTGATTCTTTCTCTTGTCTCTCCTATTTCTTCTTATGCCAATATTGCCCTCAGATTTGTTGTTGAAGTTGTGCAAATACCTGCAAATAGTGAGCAAGAAAGTTGGAGATAATGACTGTTAAATTGAAAATGGAGGGGAAGGGTTTCTTTTATAGACAACCATTCGAATGGACGGACGAGATTGATCCTCCAAAAAGATTCTAAAATCAACGGATGAGGATTCATGAGAGGGAAGTTACGAAATGGATGGCCAAGATCGAGTTTCTAGAAAGATGCCAAGATCTACGGTTGAGAATGGATGCAACCAGAATATGCCATGCATGGAAAAGATATGACGCCGACGGCTATGACAGACATGCAGGACATGCAGACTATGACATGAAATAATGACAAGGGATCTTTGACCAAAATAGAGGGATAAATAATTATTTATCCGAAAATGGAAGAGGATGACAAGTGGCAAATAAATAATTTATTTTAAATTATTTATTCGAAAATGGAGGAGAAGGACAAGTGGCAAATAAATAATTTATTTTAAATCATTTATTTGGAGGAAATGAAAAAGGAGATTTAATTAAATTCATAAATTTAATTAAAGGAGGAGATATAAATTAAATATGGATAATTGATTAGGATCAATTATTTAAAGGAGAAGAATGACACATAATTAAATAATTTCGTTAATTATTTAATTATAGAAAAATAAAAGGTCAAATAATTATTATTATCTGACTATAGACATGTGATAAAAGATAAATAATTAAATAAATAATGATTTATTTAATTATTGAAGAAAGGGGTATTAGTGATGCAATTAAATAATTTTAATTGATCAAGATAGAAATGAGAAGGTGAATCAATTAAATAATTAAAAACTATTTAATTAATAAAGGAATATGATCGAATTTAATTTAAAATTATTCAATTATTGAAAGATGATGACTAGGAAAAATGATGCTCATAGACTTAGGACATTTTTCAGTGTCTACAGCGCCCAGATGCAACAATAAGACGCAACTAGACCCAGAGAAGAAATGTGGCCATGAGCAAAACAAAATCGCTCCCAGAATCCGAAGACATGACCACAAACAGAGCAAAAAACGCGTCCAAACAAAGTACAAACTGGTTCCAGGAAAAATGCAACCAAAGAAGTAGAAAAATCGTGTCTGAAGGGCGAAAAATCGTGTCCAGAACAAGGAAATTTCAAACCCTCGATTTAAAAATAAATAAATAAATAAAAATTGAATTTTCATAAAAGAGGCACCAAAAAAAAAAGTCCTTAAATTTTTTTTTTAGAAAATAAATTCAAAACAGAAAAAAAAAAAATTTGATGTATTAACAAATGAGCGAATACGCTCAATAAATAGATTACAAGGATTTACAAAAGCAGAAGTTTCTAAAAAGAAATTGAACTGAAGATTTGTTACGATCTTATCTAAAATTACAATATATTACAACATTATTGAACATTAATTAATTAAATAAATATTATTTTAATAATGTGATCCCTTTTGTTTCTTGGGAGGCCTACTATTCTCAAAACCTTCAAATCTGTTCCCACAATCCTTTGACCTGCTCAAATCTGATCACTTATGGGGACTTTTTTCCTACATGCAAGTCCTTTAGCCTGCCCAAATCTGCTCAACAATTGCAATTTCTTTATTGCAAATGGTGCTAGCCTCTAGGGATTCAGGGGCATACCATATCTAGTCGCATTACTAATCTTTCCATGTAAAGGAATTGTTTCCATCAAATTGCGATCTAATATCCTCTGATGTGATATCCATTTACTTCAAGCATTCCTTTTACCCTGCTCTTTCTCATTCTCCACCATCTCTTCCAGATTTCATTCCAGAAATGTGCAGGCTTCCCGAGAAACAGTTCAATGTAATGACACCATTATGGTATCATACAAAAGGGCTTTAAAAAATCTCCCATTAGTATATATTGGCAGTGATGCACAATGCAAACCAGTCATCTGATTTATGAAGTCAACATCATGGTCTAGATCTTCAAACACTCAGAATAAAACAGATTTTGAAAACTTAAAGATAAAATCCTACCCATTCTTTAGCTCTGCAAGTCTCATACATTTCAACTTGTTATAGAGCAAGCGTTTGCTTACAAATTGTTTCACTTAGCATCACCAATAATCTCCACAAGAACATTGTCCTTGTTTGAAATGATGGAACCGGTTCCCATCCCTAACAACAATTTGTCTTGCAGCAATCTTGGAGATAAATTTGGTTGCAGTGTGGCAGTCAATACATATTCGAAGGTTCTTGACAACTCTAATAGTTGTTCCAGGTGGTGTGTTTAATAATCCAAATGCAATTGCCAACTTCTCACTATGGTGGCAGAGGAATAACTCTTTTTCCTCCTCCTCCACATCATTAAGTACATGTTTTGAATCTGGAAAATACCCTGCCAGCTTCATCTCCCAAGATAATTTCTCCAACTCTCCATAGATCTCCTGTGTCTGTGGATGTGATCTGTCTCCTACAGAAAAAACGTGAATCATTTTATTGTCTTCAATCCAACTACATCCAGGAACCTTTTTAACTCCTCTTTCTTGCATCAATCTCCTTACCATATGAACCTCACGCCACTTGCCCACCTCTGCATAGATGTTTGAAAGAAGAACATATGTTGCAGCATTTTTAGGATCCAGCTCAAAAAGAAGAGTTGCTGTAAATACTCCTAACCTTATTTTATTATATGATCTACAGGCACCAAGGAAACACGCCCACACAACCACCACAGGTATAATTGGCATTTTTATGATAAATTTTAGAGTTTCCTCAAGATAACCAGCACGCCCAAGAAGGTCAACCATGCACACATAATGATCAATTGTAGGCATAATGCAATAAGAATCATTCATGCCAATGAAGTATTTACAGCCATCATCCACTAGACCTGCATGGCTGCATGTATATAACACACAAGCGAAGCTTACATGATTAGGGTATGTTCCAGAGTGCTTCATCAGTTCAAAGACTTCAAGAGAATCTTTGCACAAGCCATTTTGTGCATATCCTGCAACCATGGCATTCCACGAGATGACATCTATTTGAGAAAATTTGTCAAACAGTTCACGTGCCTTGTGAATGCTACCACATTTTGCATACATGTCTATAAAGGCATTCGTAATAATGACATTTGACCAAAAGCCGCTTTCAATTACACTTTGATGGGTATCCATACCCTGCTCTAAAGCTCCAATTTTTGCACATGCTGGAAGGATGCTGGCAAAGGTTGTGGATGCTGGCTTTACACCTGCCAATTGCATTTGCTTAAAAGTTTCCAAGGCCTTTTCAACCAACCCATTTTGTGCATATCCTGCGATCAGTGCAGTCCAGGACACCACATCTTTTTTAGGCATTTTCTCAAACATCTCATGTGCCTTCTGGATACTTCCGCATTTAGCATACATGTCTATCAGGGCATTCATAACTAGGACGTTTGACAACAATCCACTTTCAATTATGCTTTGATGGATGTGCATACCCAGTTCTAACCCTCCCATTTTGGCACAGGCTGGGAGGATGCTTGCAAATGTTGTGGAGTTTGGTTTTAGACCTGTCAATTGCATTTGTGTGAATGCCTCCAAGGCCTTTTCAAGAAATCCATTTTGTGCATATCCTGCAATCATGGCATTCCACGAGATGACATCTGGTCGAGGCATTTCTTTGAAAAGCCTTAAAGCATGGTCAAGAAAACAATTTTGTGCATATCCTGCAATCATTGCAGTCCAAGAGACCGCATCTCTTTGCATCATTTTGTCAAACAATTCACGTGCCTTATGTAGGCTTCTACATTTTGCATACATGTCTATCAGGGTATTTGCAACTTGGACACTGGATAACAATCCACTTTTGATTACGCTTTGATGAATGACCGTACCCTGTTGTAAATCCTCCCTTTTGGAACATGCTGAGAGGATGCTAACAAAGGTTGTGGAGTTCGGCCTTAAATCTGTCAATTGCATTTGCTTAAAAGCATCCATAGCCTCCTCGAAGTACCCATTTTATGCGTAACCTGCAACTATCGCAGTCCATGAGATGACATCAGGCTGAAGCATTTCTTTGAAAAGCCTTAAAGCCTCGTCCATAACACCATTTTGTGCATATCCTGAAATCATCGCATTCCATGAGACCACATTTTTCTCGAACATTTTATCAAACAACTCACGTGCCCTTTGTATGCTTCCACATTTTGCATACATGTCTATCAAGGCATTCGCAACTACTAAATCTGAGAAAATCCCCCTTTCCATTATGCTTCGATGGATATCTACACCCTGATCCAAAGCTCTTATTTTCGCACAGGCTGGGAGTATACTGGCAAACGCGAACTGATCAGGTTGAACATCTGTTCTCTGCATTTGGTGAAACAGTGCCAATGCCTCATAAGGAAACTCATGTCTTCGGTAAGCTGCAATGATGGCATTCCATGAGAATCCGTCTCGTTCTTTCATGTCGTCAAAAACTTTACGAGCATCCACCAAACCCCCGCACTTGACATACATGTTGACAAGGTTATTCTGGAAAAATGTGCGTTTATCAAATTCAAATTCCCTGCGAGTGATTAGAGAATGTATTCGTTTACCTGGTGAAAACGGCATTGATGGCAATGTGATTGTGCAATATTTGAAGATATCTAGAACAGTGTACAGGGGAGTTGTATGTAGAAAGCAGAATGGTTGCTTGCAGCACCTTGTAGAAATTGAGGTTGGCAATGAATGGTATTGGCACTGTATGATAATAGTTGAAGCGCTGCAAATGAGCATAACAACAATGGAACCGAATTGTCATTGTTGTCTGGTTATAGAATTAGGGCAGCGGCTATCCAGCCCCATGAATGCACCGGGGCATGGATGCCGCATGTCTCCATGCATCAAGAAATCGTACTCAGCCGTCAGTTTTGTATTGTCATGTCAGTGTTTGTCCATTAAATAACTCTTAAGTAATAAAACTAACGTTCATATCTTTATAAAAATTAATATTTCAAGAAATATTATTCTCTAACAACTTGTGATGTATTGATTTTATTACTAGCATTAAATATCTTTATCTATTATAATTATTCATAATTTAATATTCAAAATAAAAAATCTAATGATATATAGACATAGAGAGAGTACAATTGGATAATAGAGTTTGGTCAATATATTTAATTATTAAAAATAAAAAATCTAATAATATATAGACATAGAGAGAGTACAATTGAATAATAGAGTTTGGTCAATATATTTAATTATATTTGGTCAATTGGATAATAGAGTTTTGTCAATATATTTAATTTTTTGTTTAAAATAAATTATACACATAAAATTACATTATCAATAATTCATGTTCTTCAAATTGTATTCATTGTATTTTGGATAATAGAGTTTGGTCAATATATTTAATTATGTTAATATTCTTGAAAAATTAATATTTAGTTTTAATTAAAAAAACATACATTTTAATGATGTTAGTGATAAAATTTTCTTTATGTAGGTTGATTGAATCAAATATACACAACACTTTTATTGATGCTTATTGAATTTTTTTATTTAATTCTAAAACTATTTAAATATTTAAGATAAAATAAGATTGAAAATAAAATATATAAATTTAATATTAGATCAATATATATTATATATAATAATGCAATATAATAAATCTTCGTCATGCCTCGCTCTACTCCTAGCATCTCTCCCGCGCTCCTCACCTGCAACACCGAGGGTTCATCTGCTTCACGCAGGGGCTCTTCGAATGGATCAAGGCCAGCGGTGAATGCCATCCCCGACAATGGCCCTCCCCCTCACAATGGCGTGCTGAAATTTGTTGAGGTTGTGTGGCGTGGGGCTATGGAGAAATATGCAAAACGCCATTCTCCCTGCTTAGGGATCTTCAGCCAAGACCTGTGCCAGAAGGTTGAGGATGCGGTGTTGGGTCGGAGGGATCCACCCCATTTGGCATCACCAAAAGCTTCTATAGTGAGTGTTGCCTTTGGGCACAATGGGCCTGCGTTTAGGGTTTCTTAAGTGACTGTAACTCCTGAGATTCAGATGGACGAACTAGTTAAGGAAACGGAAGATTTTTTGCAAACAAACGCTTTGATTTGTAGATTCATAAAGGTGTGGCTGAAATTACACGATTTGCATTCCTGGATTTTTGAAAATTGGAAGAATTTTATGAAGGATGGAATCTGTTTGTTTCCTTGTGCTAGAGGGTTTTTTATCATTGAATTTGAATCCACTGCCGACAAAGAATGGGTGCTGAAAAACAGTCTGTGGGTATTTCAAGGCGATTTTCTGTGCATGAAACCTTGGTACCCATCTTTTGATCCACGAACATAAATAATTTCCACTACCTTTTTTTGGGTACGACTGCCTTATCTTCCGTTTCAATTTTGGGAATTTGATTGCTTGCAAGCAACTGGCAATGGGTTAGGAAAGTTCCATTGTAGTTCAGAAGAAACAATGAAATACCAAAGCTCCACCTGTGCGCGTGTCTGTGTGGAAACGAACCTATCCAATGATCTTCGAGTGGAGATTGCAATGAAGGTTGGTGAGTGTTGTTGGATACAACCTATAGACTATGAAATAATAGCCTTTTGATGCAGAAAGTGCTTCTCAATTGACCACTCTACGCCCCAATGTCAGAAGGTATTCACCCAAAAGTGAGATCTTGGAGAAAGGCCCACTTGGTGGATAGGGGTAGAACCAAAACACTATGTTATTACACCAAGCTCTCAAGATGAGTCAAAATTGCCTCAAGATCCTACAATAATGCAGTCAAGCACTCAAATTGCTCCACCTGATAGCTCCTTGGATCTTCCAATTTGTTCTCAGATGACCGACTCATCTGGAGAAGTATTTGCTGCTTCAACAATCACATCTTCAAACATCAAGATCACCCAAAAATCACAAGCATCTCCATTGGCTTCTCATCCCAAAGTAAGATCTTCTGATTGTTCTCCTCCATAGCTGGAGAAAAAGTGGACATAAGTAAAAAGGACGAACCAGACTCAATCAAAACCCAAGCAACAAATGGCTTTAAGATCAGCATCAAAAGAGCTAAAACTGGAAGGAAAGAGTAGTTCGAAGGTGGCAAGAAAAATGGTGGAGGCTGGAGGGGATTTGGAGAGAATGTTGGGGATGAGGTCCCCCGACTGTGACCTCACTGGTTCATAGCTTCAGTCAAAAGCGTTTAAAATGTCCGCAATAGGTAGGATTGGATTATAGTAGGAATAATCTAAAGGCACAGGTAAATTTGATTTGGTGTCTCCTTTTTGTGTTCCCCATTCGTGGGTCTGAAGCAGGTGTTTGTGCTCCCCAATATTGAGTTTGAAGCAGTCCAAATTTTATCTCTAATCACTTTATGGGTGCTGCCCCACAAGCAGTGATTTACCTAGCAAAAAAATAATATAATAATACAATATATTAATATCTATATAACATTAAGAATAATATATAATATATAATATAAATATAAATATAACATATATAAAGATAAATTTAAATTAAATGCAATATTAAATTCTTTTAAACAAATTTAATAAACTAAATTAAAACTAAATATTACTAAATTGAAAATTAAAAATTAAAAAGTAATATATATATAATTTTTTAAAAACTAATTTAAAACTATATTACTAGATACAAGTAAAAACATTATATATGTTAATGAATTTATATTTAACATATAAACTAAATTAAAACTAAATATTAGTGAAGATGAATTTAAATTAAAACATAGGATGCAAGTAAAATAAATAAATTTAAATTGTTTTCACTACAGATTATGGACAAACATTGACAATATGAAACCGATGGTTGAGTACGGTTGCTTGATGGATGGAGGCATGTGACATCCATGCCCTGGTGCATTCCTAGGGCTGGATAGCCGCTGCCTAGAATTAACATTCCTAAATTTAGAAAAATCTATGTAAAATAAGTTGAGAGATATCTTTTTCGAAGATATCACATCTTGAAAAGGTAATGTATCTCAATTTCTTTTATTGCATTTATATGGTGAAAATTTAATTTACTAGCAATGGCACCATGGTATGCAATAGGTACACCGAAAAGTTGTGGAAGGTCAATTAGGGAGAGTTTTGGTCTGATTTTTTGTAAATCATATCCTTCTGTTTAGAATGTGGACAGGGAACTTTAGAATATTTCAGTTGTTTATGTATTTACACTTAAGAATGTGAGTAATTACTACTTAGACTTGAGCATATTTAGATCATAAGATGATAAGTTGGTTATCCCATTCATATTGGACTATAACCAACATCATGTTTTAGTTATATTTGCATTTACACTTAAGAATTTGAGTTCTTACTACTCAGATCTGAGCATATTGATATCATAAGATTGCTTCCTAAGATTTGAGAATTTGACTATAACCTTTGAGGCGATTTTTATTGTCTTTTCCCAATTGTATTAGCGAATTATGCCAAGTGTTCATAGATTGCTTCCTCCAAAATGAACCTAATCTACCAAATTCACTTCTCCAATTTAGTGAGTTGTGGCTTGAAAATAAGGTTTCAACGAGGGTTTTAGATTATGTTTACTAAAATGAAGCAGTAGTCCTCATGTCCTCTATATCACTAGAGAGGCATTTGTTCTGCCAAAGATGAAGGAAATTGTTGATATAGAGTAGCCATCCAAACAAAAGAGGGCAAGCGACTTACCTGAAGTTTCTGCACAAATTGTGTCGGGCTATCAATGATGTCGATGAGAAGAATTGTGCAACCTTTGCAAGTAGACATACAAAACCCTAGGACCACCTAATGCCTCTTGCTTTTGAACCCCAGGTGATCTTTCCTTTGTTACCATGGTGTCTGCCAATGCTTCTTGCTTTTGTGCAATAATTTGTTCTCAAAACATAGTGAAGTTGTCTTTTGTCGATGGATCCTGACTATTTCCCTAGGGTACGCTTTGCATTACTCATTTTGGATTTGTTTTTTAAAGTTACTGATATAAATCAAAATAATAAATTTTTTGGATGGTGATTAGATCATCGTAAATTGTGAGTGTTTGATAAATAAAAGAAGCTTAAAAACCATAAAGATCAATGGATTCAAGGATGAAAGAGAACTATCTAATAGTGGAGGACCATGTGACTAAGAGGTTTTCTTGTATCTGTTTGGCATTGGTCCTCATATTTTATGCATTCTTGTAGAGAAATGCACATTTTATTTGATGCTTTAGGAGCCTTATCCCTTTAGCAGTGGTGGTCGGAATTTTATACTCTATATATGTAATTGGTAATATGTGCTTGAATCCTGCTACATGCCTCCAAATTAACGGTTTCATTATGTATTGACCAAGGTTTAAGGATACATTGGATGCAATATGCTATGGTTATATACTTTCTTGAATATTGTGAAATCAGCCTCAAGACTCATTTAAATTATTTGGAAGTATATGATTTTGGAAAACCATGTCCATCTTAGCGACAGAACAATTATTGTAATAAGAATTTTTGAAATCAAATTCATTTATTGGTCATAATATTTATAAGAGATGCAGGTCGAGCCTAGAGGGTTGTTCTTTGGGTCAAATGGGATGCTTACAATTTGGAGTAAGTTTAACAAGCCCTTTTGCTTCAGGTTGGCAAGAGAAGACTCACAACATCACCTCCTTTAACTGATTTCTTGAATGTAGTCCTTGAAAACAAGTTTGGCACACCCAGTCCTCTGAAACTCACTTTACATAAGGTAATTAAAACCAGTCCTTAGAAAAAACTCTCTTGAAGAATATATTTCAAACTAACAAGAAATCACCTCCATAAGACCACGAGGTTAAAATTTTCCTAATATGAATAGTCAGATGAGGATTAAGTTCCCTTCATGGATATGGCTTTAGTTGTGTGCGGATAGGTATAGACAAATTGATCCTCAACTTGGAACTATAATACCAAGGGATGTAAAGAAGTCAAGCATGTAGTAGGAGCAGATAGGGGATGGGATCCTCTATCGTCTAACAACTCCAAAAGACTAGTAAAACCCTATGAGTAGAGTAGAAAGGAATAAGCTATTTTTTTTGTCAAAATGAAAAAATGTGGCGTCTAGTGTTGGACAGGGTTTGTATTTAGGTGTGGAGAGAGGAATGTTTCAATTGATGGAAAGTTGTTTTTTCTGGTGTGAGACACTTATATGTTGTTATGTGAATCTAATCTCAAAGGGTACGGGCTTGTGCAAAGAGGGCGCCAGGGTATTCAATCAACACAAAAAAGCATTGAGAAATTTTAAGGGAAAGAAAGAATAGGATATTCACTAAAACTATGCAAGTGACTTACCTGAAGATTATGCACAAATTGTGTTGTCGTGTAAATGATGTCGATGATAAAAAATGGGCAAAGTTTGTAGGAAAATTTTACGAAACACTACCACAATAGAATATCTAAAAATATTAGGGTTTTAGGGCTCCTCAAGATTGATCTGATTTGGAGATAAGCGTTCTAAATGGAAATATTAAATGCAAGTCAATTTTTCAGGCGTGAACGAGGAATGTTTCAAACTGCTTTTCATTTTCAAGTGTAAACAATAAAAGAGGTGAATCAGACGAGCATAATGCTTTCAACTGTCTTGCATGCCTTCTCTAGTATTGCAGGCGGTCGATGGTGAAATGAAGCCCGTTCATTTCAAATAGAAGTCAATACACTGTTTGCAGGTTACATTGTAGAGGATTAAATACAATGAAGGTGTGACGCGAAGCCTCCCTTTCAAGGATCAACGGTTGCAGATGCCTAAACCTTCTTGCTTGCCGTCTCCTTTTTTTTTCAATTGTTGTCGGGCAATTTGAGCTTCAGAAGCTCAAATAGGGACATGCCTTCGGCGTAAAAATAGGCACCTTGAGAAGGATATTAAGATTACAAATATGGTTATGGTTAAGGTATAAAATCATAGCTAGGGTAAGAATTCTTAAGATTAGAGTTAAAATTAATAATATGAATTTGAAAATAATGAAATTGTTTAAGAAACTACTAAAAAACATAAGTATTATTTAAATATTTTATTATTATTATTTAATATTTAACATTTTATGTAAATATTATTTAATATACTATAATTTATGTGTTTAATTTCGATTAAATGACAAAAAAATACCCATAGAAAAAATTAATCCAATCTAACATGTAGCTATCATTGCAAAATTGCAAGTACAACTATAATTTTATTTCATGAGACCACATATCTTTGAGGATTCTTGTCTAGAATTTGGTGCTACACATTAATAAGACCATTTTTTTGGGGCATTTTGTTGAATTATTAATGTGTTTTCTTTGTTTCCAACTATAACATCCAACTAAAAATTATTTTCCATTATGATGATGAATGAGCTCAAACCTTTAAGTTTGTATTTGAAAATTTCTAAGGCCTATTCAATAAATCCATTTTGATCTTTACCTACAACAATGGTGTGTTGTCTTCTAGCTTGTTTCATTTCCTAGAGGCTTCAACCAAGCAACCCTCTCGTCATGTCCTTGCAATCTTTCTTTTTATTTATTGATGTCATGTCTAATAGGGAAATCCTTACGCATGCCTTTTGTTTTGCTCAAATATGAATATTCACTCATATATGCCTGCATTTATAATTTTTTGTACTTTATCGGGTGACTATAACCTATTCCAAAGTTCTTACCTTTCTTTATTTTTCTTTTCAATTGTAATCCAAATTTGCAAGAAAGTTTTTGAAACCATCCTTCATGCATTTGTGTATCCTACCTTGTGTGACCACATTTCTTGAGGCATCTTGCCTAACGAGTCATGCATCTTGTCTAAACTTCCGCTTATTGTATGCATTTGTTAAGTTTAAGATGAATGTGTATACCTTGTTAATGAACAATGCAAATATTCCAACATTATTACATAATTTGATACACTTTGAAAATCACCACCTTATTCATAATATTGAATCATGATATAAAATTTAGTGATTGTCAGACCTGGTTAGTAGGCTGTGTGATGCATTTTATTGCTGATGTAGTCATATCTTCTTTTAGTCATTTTTTGGTTATTATCAGTCCATGTTGATCATCTTGATGAATATTCAAAAAATCCTAATTGTTCCCAATTAATTTGATCTCTTTGGAGTGTTCAAATAGTTACATACCTTGTCTATGCTTATGCATTTTATGATAACGTTAACCAAAGGAGTTGCAAGGGCCATGGAATTTACATTTACATCTACTATTGCATTTACTCAAAAGCTTCCAACAGCCATTCAACAGACCTAGATTGAATGTAACTTGCAATCAGTGTATTCCATATTGGCAAAGGTTGTGGAATTTAACTTTACACCTTCCAATTGCGTTTGCTAATATTTTTTGAAGTTTTATAGTTAAATTTAATTTGTCTTAGTTTTAGAAATAGGGTAAGGGTTAGGGTTAGGGTTAGGGTTAAAGTTAGAATTAGAGTTAGGATTAGCATTAGAATATATATGTCTTAATATTAGGATTAGTGTTAAGGTTAGGGTTAGGGTTAGGGTTAGATTTAGAATTACAAGGGATAGGGTTAGAAATAGCATTAGATTTAGAGTAAGAGTAACAATTACTCTTAGTTTTAGGGTTAGGGTTATAATTAGTGTTAGTTTAAAAAAGAGTTAAGATTAGGGTTAGAGTTAAATTTAGTGTTAATGTTAAGATTAGGGCTAGAGTTAAAGTTACAATTAGAGTTAGGGGTAGGGTTGGAATTAGTGTTTGTTTTAGAATTAGAGTTAATGATAAGGTTAGAGTTTAGGTTAGAATAAAAGAAATAATTTTATGGAAATAATTTATCACTTATAAATTTTTATGTATATCATAAAAATATGATTTTTAAATATTATTATAAAATACCTATCAACTTAAGAATAAGTTATTTCTTTATTATTACTCAAAAAATTAAAAGGTAACGTGTACATTTTTACCAACCTGTTGATAGAAACTACTAAATGTAGGTTTTGCTAGTCATTGGGAATCATTTTGTTTTATAGGCCTTATTAGGTAGCTGGTTGTTTTTTGTGAAAATAATTGTGTAGAAAATTGTTGAAACCTTTAAAGGTAAGACATCAGTGGGGCTAATTCCTGTGACGTAGATGAAATGAATTGCTGCACAATAAGATGGTTAAATCTAATCTAACAAGCATAAATCTAAATCAAACAACAAAGAACGAATCAAACGAACTAAAACAATAAAAATGACAATATGAAACAATCTCACCGAATATCAGTCCACCTCTTCGAATTATCTTGATTGTCCTTCTCCATTTTTTCGTATCGGTATTCTTGCCCTTAGATTTTCTGTATGTATGCAAGCATAGCCTGGATGTATTGTCTAAGAAAAATATCAAAGATTAAGTTCTTCCAAAAGTATTGATTTTGGGAGGAGGAATAATGACAATGACAGGTCAATTTATATAAATTGGGTTTTAGAACGATCGACTCAGATTCAAAAGAGAGATCAACGATCGAGATTGTTGAATGCCATACGATGTGACTTCTGTGTCAGTTAGAATGTGAGTTGGAAAATTTTGCAAGATAAAGATTAAATTAGAATAATAATTTAATCTGGTGTTAAGACTGTTCGAAAATAGAAAGAACAAGAGTTCAAGATTAAATAAATGATTTAATCTTCAGTTGAAAGTCTTCAAAAATAGAAGAATTAGACTTTGAATGTCAAAGATATATTTAGAAATCGAAGAATAATCTGTTCGAATGCACACACGAATTAATTAATTAAATAAAAATATTTAATTAATAAATATGTTCATGCATATGAGTTAGAACTAGTTAATTGATTGGTTGTGACAAAGAGTCCTTTCACAAGACGATCAAATATCGAATCTAGAGATAACTAGCAGATTTAAATAGATCTCGAGTCAGATGGTGAGTGAATAATTAGATAACTAGGCGACAAAAGAATGTGAAAAAAATAATTAATTATGAATTAAATGTTAATTTAATTCAACATTCGAAATTGAAAGATTTAATTAAATAAATAATGATTTATTTAATTGACTGTTGAAAAGATTAATTGAATAATTAAATAATGAATATTTAATTATAGTTGAAAATATGATAAAGGGGTTAATTAAATAATAAATTATTTAATTAAGAAAGATAATTAATTAGTTAGCGACATAATTAAATAAATATGATTTATTTAATTAATCAAAGTTGAATAAGGGTCATAATGAATTAATTAAATAATTAAAACCTTATTTAATTAATAGAGGAAAGATGTATTTAAAAAGTAATTAAATAATTAACATTATTTAATCATGACCAAGGACATTAGGAAATTATGTTGAAAGTGGTGTTCACAGGCCTAAACCTTCTCGTAGGCCTAAACCAATTTTCGGTGTCTACAGTTTGCCCCTCTTTGATACAATGTCGTTTCGGCGTTGTGTCAAAGAAAATAGTTAGAAAATATGCCCCAGCCATGCCCCAATATGAAATAGGTTAGGGTATGCCCCCTCAAGAAAATTGACAAATTTTGATTTAAAAAAATAAAAATCAGGAAATATTCCCGATAAGTCAATTTGATGGTAAAAAATGCTATGGAGTTGACATAATTGAATTTCGAAGTGTTAGGGACGTGTACGGGTCAATAGAAGATGGAAGTTTACGTGGCCAATAGACAAGGTTAGAAGAAATGCCACCCAAACCCTAGGTATAAATAGAAATTAGGGTGAAAATGAATTCATTTGCATCCTTTAGATTTGAAGAATTGAGAATTAGCTCTAAGCACTCGGTGAGATGTCTCCAGTTCCGTACACCCAGCATCACGGATATCAGATCCAGACCTTCCAACGGCCAGCCGACGTAGGACCCCTAATATGTACCTTGAAACGACCTTTTGAATTTTCATTTTGCACAGTTTTAGGCATTAAAAAATTATTTTTCAAATACGGCTTTTGAAATTTCAACACATATGTGTTCGTACGCAATGCATCTGCTTGTGGAATGATGCATATGTAAAAAGACATCTAGACATTTTTAGGTCATTTAGGAATTAGACACATTTGTTTTGTTATGCACCGCATGTGAGTATCTGCATCACATATGAGTTTAGCTTAGGTGCATGTAGGATAGCGAATCACATTTGATAAGGTGAATCGCATATGCATATTAGGTAGGTAGTTAATATGCACCGCATATGAAATTTGTTGTATGCATTTGCTTGTTTGTTTGAAATTGAATGGTTTTGAAACGCATTTGAAATACGGAACGCATATGCCTTGTTTTGAGATGCATGTGTAATATTGCACCGCATTTGCATACAAAATGATGGATATGAAATGTGCACTGCATTTGACTGTCAAATTTTTGAAATTTTTTTTTGATAAAAACTTGAATAATTTGACATTTGACATCTTGGTTGAATGCACTTTGCAGGTTATCTTAGATCCTATTTATACCTGGGAGTCACGACTGGATACGTTTGAGCTAAGAGATCGATTAGTGAGCGCAGAGACATGCTTGCTATGGAGACTGGGTCTTCATCATGTTCTGACCATGCCCACGATTCAGGCAAATAGAAGTATGTTCACTGCCCTATGCGAGAGATGGCATTTAGAGACCTCATCGTTTCATTTTCCTACTGGTGAGGCGATTGTCACCCTAGAGGATGTGTATAGGATTATTAGATTGCCCATCAGAGGAGAGAGGGTGATGTAAGATACACAACATGCATATAACAAGATTACTAGATTTTATGTATTTGATGATATTAGGAGATTAGGTATAGAGCATTATGAGATAAGATGGCAGGTGTTAGCTGATAGATATGAGAGGATAGATTGTATACTATGTACATTGATTGGGGGGATACTGGATAGTTCTTCCTGACCGTCGGGGTCATGGATTTCCTATCGGGTGGGGAGAGATGTTAGTCGGGATGTTGGAGAGGGAGGATGTTTATGCTTGGGGTACCTATTTGTTGGGCATGCTATATTTTCATTTGCATGATATAGTATATAGAGATGTGTAGTCAATGAGCTGTGGGATGACTCTTCTCATGGTTTGGGCATGGGAGTGTATTGTTGTGTTTCGTCCTCCTGTTATTGCAGAGCGGGCAGCTAGATCTCCTTATGTTTTTCAATATACGAGAAACATTACACAGAGTCACGTAGGAGATACAGGTTTTTGGCGACATGCACTGGATACATTGGTTCAGTTTATGTGGAGACCATACATGGATTGTGAGAGATGGTCGAATGAGGACAAACATTTACCCTACTGTCGGTAGACATAATACCTGATTGGGAGGACTGTTTCTAGTGTACATATCATAGAGAGACATCTGCCATACCATGTTTTGAGACAATCTGGTGAGGTGCATGATGAGCCTAGAGGACGAGCAGAGTTTTCTCGATCATCCAAAGAGGTTCCTTTATGGGGGCCTATGATACCAGTGGCTACTGCAGAGGCAAAGATTCAGGCTTTACAACCTTTACAGTGGGGATGGAGAGGCAGAGCAGTGGATCCTGGGACTACAACTGCATATGATACTTGGTGGGCAGAGCATCATCCTGTGTCTTACACAGATCCAGATCATCCAACACCAGTGGAGAGACGAGGGATAGGGCTGAGAGGGTGGCGCAGAGGTAGAGGTGGTGGTAGGGGTGGTGGTGATGATGGTAGAGGTGGTGGTGGTAGACGAGGTTGGAGAGGACAAAGAGGTGGTCGAGTAGGTGGATTATCACCTATCCAAGAGGCCGAGGTGGAGGATATACTGATGTTGGACCTCGAGGGTGGAGCAAAGGTTGAGATTGGAGGTGAGCATGTTGCCGAGGAGGCAGTAGCAGAGGAGCATGCAGAGGTAGAGATTGATAAAGAGGACCATGCAGAGGAGGAGGAGGTTGAGAGAGAGTACATGGAAATTGATCCTCTTGGTATTCTAGCAGGTTATGGGGAGGATGATGTGGAGGAGGAGATACCTATGGAGGAGCAGGAGAGAGAGCTCTGAGATAAGATAGTAGAGGGGAGATAGGATGAGGAGGCTCCTAGAGATAGCAACAGGAAGGCATTGGAGGAGAGGCTGAGAGCAGTTACCATAGAGCGGGATGCCTTTCAGATGGAGAGAGATAGTGCTCTCATGGAGAGAGATCAGGCAGTAGCTCAGAGGCAGGATACAGAGCAACAGTTCACAAAGATTAGATGCCTCTGCAGTGGTACTTCATCTGATGGTTTTTCTCATGAGCTAGTTAGATCAATAGAGAGGGCTTCATATTATAGAGATCTATATGAGTTAGTGGTTCCAACTGAGAGATGAGCTCCTAGATTTTTAGAGGTTCGTAGCCAGAGATCATAGAGCAAGAGTCAAACTAGGACACAAAGCACAAAGGGTGTGGTAGGACCACCAAGGATAGGTCAATATGATAGGCCTTCCACCTCACAAAGAGTACCTCTGAGGCAACTTCCTCCATGCTCACCACATGGGAGTAGCAATAGTGGCATATGTTGACAGTTTCCTATTTGTGGACATTGTATTTTGATCAAAGAGCTTGCGAGCTCCTTTTTATTTATGGATACATTCTGACATTGTACTGTGACATGTTATTTTGAACGATATATATATGATTTTTGGCGGCTTCTATATGATATGCAGTTCTATTTTAT
Source organism: Sequoiadendron giganteum (assembly GCA_007115665.2). NCBI lineage: Eukaryota > Viridiplantae > Streptophyta > Pinopsida > Cupressales > Cupressaceae > Sequoiadendron > Sequoiadendron giganteum. Next base: position 508,106,828 of record CM021107.1, on the reverse strand, counting down.
GATGATGCATTTTTTCCTATATGCTTATGTTTCCTAGATGATGTATGTACATGTGTTATGGATGACGGTTTCTACATTATGATGTGTTTATGCAGTCTATGATGTTATGATGATTCTATATGATGATGGATGTATATACTTTATGATAATGGGATGCAATGTGATGTTTATACAATGCTATCTACATGAGATGGTTATATACATGTAATGTTTTCATTATGTACCTTATGATGATTGAATACCTATTATGCCATGATTTTCCTAGATATGCAATGGGGATGTCTAATGTTCCTACTTATTTGAAATGCATCGTAACTATATGATGCACAATATATAGACATATGAAAATGTTTACATAATGGTTATAGAATGTATGCATATGCAAATTATCTAATTTTTTTGTTGTGTCACAAGACTCTATCATAATGTCGGATAGGAGAAATGTTAGCACAAATGATTTCAGAATGTTAGTTAGAAACAACAAAGGTTGATTGAAAGGACATATGATCTTCGATATTGTGCAATATATACTAAGCTTCTCATTTTATTATCATTGGGTGTGATTGGCACAAATGGATAGTACACACCATGATATGAGATAGACCATAGTGTACAAAGTCATCCATCTGCGAAAACAGACAGTCGCAGACAAGGAGTGTCTTAACTCATACTAAGGAAAAAATTGCCCCATTCATTTTGTCTAAACAAACCACAGACAACAAACAAATAAAAGATGGATCATGAGACGTCATTGCTCCTCTAAATCCTTCATGGGACATCCTTGAGGAAACTAGTAACATGACTCAAAATCCAAAGTTAAAAAAAAGACAGTTGACAGACAACAGTCAAAGAGAAAGAGTCTTGAGACATCCTTGCTTCTCTAAATACTTCAAGGGACATCTTTGAGAAAGCTAGTAACCGGACATGCACAAATCGATAAAAAGATAAGACAAAATAAGATATAAAGTCATAAAGCCAATAAAAGTATTTGCCAAAACTTGATCTTGTGGGACTGTTTGATGTTTGACATAGCTGGATGTGAGGGATGACACATACCACATAAGACGTTGAGTCTGGTTTCAAGTTGGTGACTATTTGTGTAAGGCATGAAAAAGCCTAGTTTCAGAAAGACACGTGTCGTATAAGATGTTTGAGCCTAATTGATGCATTACTTGTTTTGATTCCTTGACTGTTATAAGTGTGTGTGTGTGTGTGTGTGTGTGTGTGTGTGTTGACAGTGTATGACTTGAGATGATATACCCTAAAGGACTGACCTAATGTAGCCTTGGGGGCTCATCGATTGATTAGCCTTGCCTACATTGTGCATGTAGAGACCTCGTAGTTTGACCAACATCATTGACAGTCTGTTTCAGGATTCTGATAATGGTTTTATTAGATGCCTCGGCTTGGCCATTACCTTGTGGGTAACATGGAGTGGAAAAATTATGTTGGATGTGGAATTATTCACATAGATGGTGGACTTCTTGGTTTTTGAATGGACAACCATTGTCTGTGATAATGGATTGAGGTACCCCATACTGAAAAATTATGTAGTTTAGGATAAACTTGGATATTTGTGTGTTGGTGATGTAGGTCATGGGAATAGCTTCAATCCATTTGGTGAAGTATTTGGTGGCAGTTATGATGAACTTATGGCCTTTGGTTGATGGAGGGTGTATCTTACCTATGAGGTCAAGTCCCCATTGGGAAAAGGGCCATGGTGAAGTAATCAAACAAAGCTCCTGTGTTGGTGCTCGTATCAAATCTCCATGTATTTGACACTGTCGACATTTCTTTACAAAGATATATGAGTCCTTTTCCATTGTAGTCCAATAATAACCTAATCTCATAATCTTATGGGATAAAGTAGGACCGCTAGAATGGGATCCACATATACCCTCGTGTACCACTCTCAAGGTTGTTTTTGCTTCTTCAACATCGAGACATCTCATTAAGGTGTTATCTAAGGTACATCTATATAGGGTATCTTTGATGATGGTGTATTTAGCTGACTTACGGATAAAGGTTCTACGTTGGTTGTTTGACAAGTCTAGAGGTAATATTTGGGAATTTAGATAGTGGCATACGTCTTTGTACCAAGGGGAAGTAGGACCAGCAATCGTACACACCATCACAGAATTAGGGACATCATAGGTAGGGACCAACAACTGTTCGACCAAAAACTCAAATTTAGGCACGTTGCTAGGAATATCCAATAAGGAACCCACGGTTGCCATAGCATCTGCTGCCCTGTTCTGAATGTGTGGTATTTTTTGAAAGGTGCTGTCATCAAATTATTGCTTGAAACTATCGGCCATGCACTTGTAGGAGGCAAGTTTCTCATCTTTAGTTTTATAATCATCATTTACCTGCCGGACTACTAGCTGAGAATCCCCATAAACATGTAGAATCTTAATATTCCATTGGGCTACCATTCTTAGTCCTGTCACTAAGGATTCATATTCCGCTATGTTGTTGGTGCAAGGGAAAGCAATTCTGAATGATTTAGGAATAGTATCGCCTTGAGGTGTGGGTAAGTGCACCAATCTGTGACACAATTTAGGTGCCAAATTGAAAAAACGATCAAAAAAACCTTGAAGTAAGACCTTTGGCACATGCCAAATGGCTAAAAATATATTTGGCACACACCAAATGTCTTTTTAGACATAAAAAGCAAAAATCGAGTTTGGAACCCTCATTTTGTCTTCAACCCGCGGCTTGAGGAAGAAGATTTTAGGTCTGCAACTCATGCTTGCCAAATCTCTTTCATTGTTTGCATCGTTAGCTTGCTATTTTCCATGAGGATTCCGCCAACACGTCGAAGAGGTCAAAGATTGCAAAGAGGTGTGTATTTTTATTCTATTTATTTCAAATTTGATTTGAAATGCAAATTTAAATAGATTTTTATAATAAAAATTTATTCTAATTCTTAGGGAATGAATCTCGACCTCAAAACAATGAGAATTCACAATCAATCCCTCATGAAGAGCCTCCTATACAAGAACAACCCGAAACCCCTCCATCAATTCATAGGCATCCTCAATGAATACAAGAAAATATTCAAAATCAAAATGAAAACAATAAAAGAGACATTCAGAAATTAATTGCAAGATTAACCGAGCATGCCGAAACCCACCCTTATAGGAGAGGGATTGCTGAATCATTGAAGTCAATTTTAACTCATGTAGTTGAAATGAGCGAGCAAATAAATTTTTGGTCAACTAAGAGGCATGAGATGAGACAATTTTATGCTAATGGTTTGTCATATGCAGATGTCCAAAAACTAAAAAATTAGCAAAGCCGAGTTGTGTGCCCTATTTAAAGACCCAAAAACCAATGAACCTTTGTCCCATGCATGCAGGAGGTTCTCCATCCGTTGGTGCCACCATGAGTTAATTAAAAATAAATTTTGGGAGTGGTGGTGGATGGTATTTGACCAACCTCCATGCAATAACCATGAGGTGCCATAATACTTTTTGAGGAAACTCTATTGTGAGTTTGACCTCAATAAAATGCCAAACTATTTTGACATCTTAGACTTTTAGGGTAGAGGTGGGGGCTCCACACATGATAGACTTGCTGCACGACGTAATCCGTAGTTGGCACCGAGAGCCTTGGGTAGACCCATGGTGGAGCATGCCATTGTTCATTCCCTTGTTAAGGATAGTGTAGAGGTGGACACGATGAAGTCAATTGGCTTACTCACCCAGACCATTTTACAGTGTGCGAGTCCTCTAGTAGAGCCTGGTGTGGAGGAGACGTGTAGGCCCCGAGCTCCACCCCACCATTGTGGCGCTTGTGGTGTTGTTTGCACATACGATTATCAGGGTGCTCGTGATGTAGCTACATAGCCTACATCAGTTGCAAAGGTGATGGCTTTCATAGATGATATTCTGAATGATACATTCGACATTAACACTAAGGTAAAATTTAGCAAGTTATTTTAATGTTGTTTATTAAAATATATTTTGAAATTTAAGAATAACTAAATTAGTAGAATTTTGATATGATGAAATTTCAGGGTCGCACTATTCATGAGGGATGCTCTATTCCTACAGAACCTTATACATTCTTGACGATGAGTCCACAGGTATGCAACTAGTATTAAAGATATTATTATTGCATTTGAACAGTTGAATGTTATATTTGAATGTTTGTCTCATAACATGCTTCAGATTTCAAACAGGTTTCCTGGTGCACCTTCTTCCTCCACACCTCGCGATTCATATCCTCAAACAACATACACTCAGGTAGCCTTTATTCATTAATGGTGTTGTAAATCTATGTTAGCTAGTTTTCATAATTTTGCATATATACAAATCTAAAAAATTGATGAGAAACACAAACATTGCATTCAAGTATTCCTTGATCGTGTCACATTATGTTCTCCTATATCAACATGATACCTGAGATATTGTTTCATTTACAGATGTTGACAAGAAATATCCCTAGTGATGTTGGTGGCATGATGGACCGTGGAGTTGTTGCAGCAATAGCCAGTTCTCGTCCATTGAGAGAGGTATGGAATAGATTAGTCGATTTGACATTATATTTGCTCTTTTATGGTATATTATAGAAAATTTTCACGATAATTTTATGTAGTTTAATTTCTATCTTCATGGTTGCTACAGGTGGTTGTCACTCCAAATCGTGGATATGGTGATGTTGTAAATGTGCATGATGACTATATGTATGCGGTAAGTGATTATATATTTTGTCATATGCCATTCCACAATTCAATTTCTATGTTTTAACATCTTTACTTTTAATTGTATCACTTGAAGGTCCAGAGTGAAGAGAGGAGGAGTAGCGAGTGTGTTTGAAAGAAAAGACAAGCAATAGTCACTCCATCCAACCGAATTTCAAAGGCAGCACAAGATCTATTTCCTTCCCCTAGAGGGAAATGACTATGTATTAGTGTTGTTTGTTGTATGCCTATGTGGCATTTTGGAACATATGTTTTGTACTATTGATATATATATATATATATATATATGTGATATTTTATGTCCATATGGCTCCTTTGTACTAACCCTATATGGTTTTTTTGGATATATTTAAATACTTTTATCAATATATATCATTGTATAGCCTTTCAGATTTTTGATTAAAGAAACTCTTATTTTCCTACTGCCATTCTTGAATGATGTTAGCATGCATATCGTGTAAGTTGTATGCTTGAATTTTGTAGGCATGGACTTTGTTTACATCGAATGCTTAATTAATTACCATCAAATTCTCAATAAGCCCCATCTAAACCGTATTGTATAAATAGGCTCCATTCGTGGTGGTTTGTATCCTTTGGAATGCTTCAATTACTTGTGCCTCATTGATGCATAGGCAAGGAGGCTCAAACCCAATCAGTCTGACAACCTGCCTTCAAGGGGCTCCTAACAAGATTAATACAACCTATTTTGAGCAATCTACACAACCTCAAAGCCCCATCAAACCAAACTCTTCATTCAACACCTTACCCAACAATCCACCCTTGTAGCACTCAAAACCCGGTCCAAGCCTAGCCTAATTTCTCCCAACCTTTCCAAAACACTCGACCATTTAAAGGTGGATTAAGATACGCTTTTCAGGGTTACACAACATATGCCAAAACCAATAGTAACTCTTTTGGACCAACATGAACTTTCAATACACCTCCCTTGCTCTAGGCTTCACAATTAGGCCTAATTTCCAAAGGAACCCCCTCACAAACTCACCTCCAAACCAAGGAAACTTGAAATAGTCTTAGGGATGCTCACCAAACTCAAGATTCTCCCATTTTAAGAGCCCCAAGAACTTGTTCTATTCCTCTACTCACAAACCCTCCTAAACCTTCACAAAAACAAGGGTTTTAAAGAAACTCATAGCTCCAGACCTCCCCAATCCTTCCAAAGGTCCAAACACCCCACAATACCTTTGCCCTAACTTAAAAGACACTCACAATCCCATTCCTTTCAGTATTTATCATATTCACTACTTGAGTTCCTTACTTTCATGGTGGAAACACCCCTAAACAACATTAGAACTTCACACCCCACTAAGTTTATTCATTTTCTCGGCCTCCAAAGTATTCATACATGAAACTAATCATGGTACAGGCCAATCCACTGAGCCATAGGATTAGAACAATAGGTGGATTGGCTAATGTGTCATGGTGTTGCCCTCAAAACCTCTAACATCAAAAACAAAGCAGTAACCAAGTTTGTTGACCCCACACACACCAACAGTGGATTTAAACCTTCAAAATAGATGCAAAGAGAGTAAAAATATATTTAATGAAGTATCCAAAGCCTCAAGTCATGATAGATTTTTTTGAGCCTGTGCAAGGCAAATAAAATTCAGGAAAACAAAGAAAACCAGTGATCATCATTTTCAAAAGTATATTTTCTTATTAGAAACTGAACAAAATCAACCCTCATCTCGGGGTATTACAAAAATATATCTTGATAGCACCTTCCAACTACCCCTTGAGCCGATCAACCACCATAACCACCCTTTGTTAGACTTCTAAGATGGAAATTTTCCAATTTTGCTCTTAATTACCATTCATTCACAACTTGATTTTGCAAATACCACTTAACTGACCTATTAAGCCTTTTAAATACAATTGCAAGGTATATCCATAGCATATAGAGATATAGAGAGAAAATACAATAAATATTTTAACTAATGAATTGTAAAAAATGGATTTTTGTAGTTTATATTCATGTCGTTGATTACATTGCATTGCACATATTTCAAAGTCAAAGCATTACTTCATGTTGCATAACTAATAAGTAGATGTTGATAGATGCCGAAAATTTAATTACAATATAGTTTGTACAAAGTCAACCTAAGCAGTTATGCAATTTCTTCGCATTGCATAACTAATAACTAGGAGCAGCTGCCAATTGCATTTTCTTATCATGGAATCCTATGAGACCAAATTTCTTTGAGATATTTTTTCAAATAGTTCCCTGCCTTGTCTATGTTACCATATTTTTCATACATGTCTACCAAAGCATCTTCTCAAACAATTCACTACCTTGTTGCTATGGCTAAAAGCCTAAAACAAGTGATTTTGAACAAGCTATGGATGCTTCAAAAATATATATCAAAAGCATAATAGTAAGCAATAGCATAGAAAAGGCAATGAACTGTTTGAAAAAATGCATCAAAAAAATTGCTTTGAAATGATAAATTTAGTTGTGCTTTCACTCTTCTTTAACATTGTATATCTGCTCCTTTTGGTTTTCTATTTGTGTGATGGTAGACCAATGTTCAAGCCCTATGTACAATCTCAATTGGTATTTATTGTTTTGGTCATAGCAACAAAAATCTTCTGGGGAATAAATCAGCAAACCAAAGTATGATTTTTTGAAAAAATTGGGAAAAAATCGTGAAAAAATCGAGAAAAAATCGGATTTAAAAAAACATAAAAAATTGTATAACAAGAGATAAAAACTATCTTTTTTGAAATCGAAAGGCATTTCCATAGCATAGAGATATAGAGAGAAAATAAAATAAAGAGTTTAACTGATGAAATGTAGAAAATAGATTTTTGTAGTTTATATTCATGCATTGCACATCTTTCAAACTCAAAGCATCACTTCACATTGCATAATGAATAACTAGATGCTGATAGATGACAAAATTTCAATTACAATATGGCTTTTTACAAAGTGAACCTAAGCAGTTATGCAATTACTTCACATTGCATAACTAATAACTAGGAGTAGCTGCCAATTGCTTTAGCTTGTCATGGCATTCCATGAGACCACATTTCTTTGAGAAATTTTTTCAAATAGTTCATTCCCTTGTCTATGCTACGACATTTTTCATATATGTCTACTAAAGCATTTTATCAAATAGTTCATTGCCTTGTTGCTATGGCTAAAATCCTAAAACAGATGCTTTCGAACAAGCTATGGATGCTTGGAAAAAATCTATCAAAGCATAATAGTAAGCAATAGCATAGACAAGGCATTGAAATTTTTAAAAAAATGCCTCAAAGAAAAGTGGTCTCATGGTGATGGAATGCCATGACAAGCCATAGACAAGGCAGTGAATTGTTTGAAAAGATGCCTAAAAGAAATGTGGTCTCATGGTGATGGAATGCCATGATGAATGCCTATGGTGATGGACTGTCATGGCATTCCATCACCATGAGAACACATTTATTTGAGGCATCTTTTCAAACAGTTCACTGCCTTGTCTATGGTATGACATTTTTCATACATATCTACTATAGCATTTCATCAAACAGTTCACTACCTTGTTGCTGTGGCTAAAAGCCTAAAATAGGTGCTTTCAAATAGCTAAGGATGCTTGGAAAAAATCTGTCAAAGCATAATAGTAAGCAATAGAATGGGTGGATCTATTAAAATATGTCTACGTAGTTAGATTGGGCAGGAATGACTGGGAAGGTGAAGATTCAATAACATACCCTTATCCTAGGCTAGTGAATTAGCCCTCTTTTCCAAAGTAGCCCACTCACAAAATTTTAACTAACCCACCAAAACCACTCAGACCTCCTAGGCAGAATCCAAATAGAAGGATTCCATAGATTTTAGGCCGACAAAGTGCCACAAAATGGGCCAACTCCAAAACCCTCAATTTTCCTAGTTTTCCCCAAGGTTTATTGAAAGTCTCACTTGCAGACCTTTCCTGACCATGCCACCAACTCAAATACATTTGTTTTGATCCCAATATTCTTTAAAGTTAAAGATATTTCCCTACTCCCTTTGTTTTCAACAAACCCTAGGCAAAAAGCTCCCTTTTTATGCAATTTAGGCAATAAAATGCCTAGGACAACAACTCCAAGACTCACCATTCATTTTCCCTGCCTTGGATGGACCTGAAAACACTAAATATATATTATAAAAAGCCTCTCCACTGATCCATATGAAGGAAACAATAGGTGGAGGGCTTCAATAATTCATTTCTTATTCAAAACACAAAATCTGGGTTTGACACCCGCCTGAAGAAATCTTGCCACAAAACTCACAAAAATGAAAGAAATAATTTCAAAGAAACTTGAGAAGGATGTCATAATTTTTGACCACTCATTCCACACATTATACAATCATCTATTTTATGTACAGAGGTCTTACAAAGAAGAAATACATACTTTTATGTGAAAAAACACAGTTTTGCAAGGAAATCACACCAAGATCTTATTGATTTTTTTTCAAGATTACATTCACCAACCTTCCAAACGAGTTCCTGAAAATTTTCAAAGACTTCTCCACTCAAAAAAACTGACCAACTTCCAATAACTTACTTTCAAACTCTAACAATTCATTATGTTGCAAAATTGAAAGCTGACAACCTTTAAGCAACATTTTTGCATTTTCTCCCTAGATGACCTCCCAAGCACTCAAGTGCATTAAAAATGGTCTTGTTAGACCTTATTGGTGCAGGAGCACCAAAAAATTGTGGTTTCAATGATATGAGTTCAAAAGGTTTAAAAGTTCATTTGAAGGTGATTTCATCTTTGTTCCATGAAGACATTGCAAAATGTGTGAAAACTTGAAAAAATTGTCAAAATTGTCAAAGATGTCAAATTGGGTAAATGAAGGGATTTTTTTGTTTTTGAGTCTAGAAGTCTTAATAAGGGTTAAATAAGGTCTAAATTACCATATTTCAGGTGTCTAAAGGTATTTAGAGTCTTAAAAGTTCAATAATTGCAAAAGTGCAAAATGTTGTCAAATTTGTGCTGATTTGCAAAATTAGAGTCATTTAAAGGGTACAATTAGGTGCAAGTTGGTTGGTTTTAAGGTTTTTATGGCTTGTAAATGTTATAAGAGGCCTTCTTAGGCTTGAATCAAAGTTTTTGAAGGTGTAATAAATTCACATAATAAGAATACCACATTTTTTTGGTGCATTTTTTGAGTTTTTTCACTATTTTTCAAAATTGTTTGTTGTTGTATGGACTATACTGACCCAATCATGCTTTGAAATATTTAGAGGTTGAATTTTTATGAGTTTTATTTTATCTACACTTGGTTTGGATTTATAATCTTCTATTTTGTAAAAGAAACTCAAAAAATACAGTGTATACCCTATTTTTTCCTTTGTGAAGGGTTTTAAAGCAAAATATGAGTTTTTGACCAATCCACCCACTGTATTCTCCTGTAACTCAATGGATTGGTGAAAAATATATTAGTATATATTTTTCAATGCATTTTATATCAGAATAAAGCATTCTTGTGGTGATTGTGTGATTCCATAGGGCTAGAAATGCAAATTTTCCCTTGAAAAGTGACGGTTTTGAAGTTCTTTTCAATGAAATGTTGATGAAGTTGAGTTTGTAAGAATTTAAAATGTCAAGGAATACCCTATGAAATTTTTTTGGACCATTTATTTGTTTATTGAAGCCTGGGAATGAAGATTTTGACAAAACCCTTGTTTTTGCATTAGAAAAGGAGGTTTTTTTGAGTTGCGAGTGTTTCCTGACCGTAGAGGTGAAAAATAGTGCTGGATTCTACGGTTTTAGGCCATTTAATTTTCTTCCAAAAGGTTCCAAGGTGATTGGATAAGTTTGAAGGGTACTTCCTTTGTTAAATTGACCTATTTTCCTTGATTTTCCCATGGTGAGTGTATTGGAAGTCTAAACTGGTCCAAAGGAGTTATAATTGATCTTGAAGTATGTTGTGTAAGTACTTACTGGGTGTCTAAATACATAATTTAATTGACAAGTCTTTTGGGAAAGTTGGGTGAAAAGTCTCTTGAAGTTGTTTAGCATTACTTGTAGAAAGAGTGTACCTGACAAGTGGATTTGTGAAGTTCTTTTGAATTTGCTTTGGATTTTGGGTTGATAATTTTGTATATGTCATTTTAATTTGATCTCCACCCTGGGTCTACATCACTTATTCAACTCCTCCTAAGACCTTAGACTCAAAAACAATAAAAAGCTTGCTTTCACCCATCTTGACATGGACTGACCATTTATTACATTGTATCATATTTTAACATATTTTGCAACTTCCTTGTTGCATAAAGTTCAAAAGACCTTAATAATATGCCTTTCTAAAATTATATTAAACATTATTTCATTCTTACTAATAAATCCACATGTTTTTCCTTGAAGACAACTTTAAATGTAAACCATGAAGCATTACAACTAATTTTAAATGTAATATACACATTTAATTGAGGAATATATTAAGGAATATACACATTTGCATGTATTAATTTCTCATAATTTTAGTATATCAAAAAATACACTAAAGCAATGACAAATATTACAATAGTGATGGAATAACATCTTGAAAATCTTCCCATTTGTCAATACTTGTAGCAATACATGCAGGGAAATAATCCTCCCATTTGCAACACAGATCATGAAATATATTATACTTGAGAAGAAAGAAAAGAAGTTGCTGCCCAGTTTTTATTTTCCATTCCACCTGAGCTGGCCTAGCTATTTGCATTCTAAAATACTTGCAAAATCCTCTCAATCTTAGACATAGACTCACATAAAAATCATTAAAAGAGCAATAACTAAATAATGTTAGTCATACAGCTGACAAGACCTACTATCACCTTCATGCATGTTAGATAAGGAGGTCGATTGAAGGTCCTACAATGGTGATGTGCCCCTTCGCTACTTTATCATCTCTCGATGACCCTACGTATAAATTTCAAATATATCATTGAGAGGCTTAACATAAAACATGTAGCATATAAGAATCCGATAAATCTAGGAGATGGAAAAGAAAGAGAAGATTGACAACCAGAAAATGTACCAGCAACCGATGTTTCTCATACCACTGAAAAATTTCACCACCAACTGATTTTGTTCTTTTCTTATATACTTTGAAAAACTTCAGTATTACCTACAGTCACAATTAGAAAAGGATCAATGACAGTAGTAAATGCATATGACATCAAACAGTAATGGTGAAAAAACCTTATTGCAAGGTGTTGGTCCAAAAGAGTGATCAATAACATGACTTTACAAATTCAATGTGCATACTTGCAAATCAATCCAGGGAACCATTTGGGTCTACTCTACTCTTGATTGTGTTGAGTATTGCCTCGTGGTCAGACTCACACACTTTCCACAAGTTCTTGTTCGCAGGTCTGCCCTTATATTTGACCAAATGAACGTTGGTGGTGACAACAAGGTTCGAATAGTGAAGAATTTTTCGATGCCTGTCGAAGTCCTCAAACAACCAAACTGCTACATTCTTAACTGGATACCTTCGAAGCCATTTTCCAATAACAACCACCGAACTTGTAGGATATTCTATGTTTTCTCCGTCTATAACTGGGGTCTCCAATTTATTTTTGGCCTCGATACAACGACACAGGTAATAATCTGTACCCTCTTCATTGTCTTCATCTACAATCGCCGCATAAACGTGCCCTGCATTGATATGTTCATCTTGTTAGATTTATTTAATGAGAAACATAATCAAACTTGTAAGTAAGATATATTACCTAGTTCTAGTAGGTCCGATACATGATCAAAGTCAATGGATGATTGCATCTTTGTGATTTGTAGATCCATCGGGAGCTGATAAGTGTCAAGTGGGGTTAGACTTCTTAACGACCATTCGTCAACCCACTCTGTTGACTTGCATTCATTCCATGATTGAAGTGTACATGCATAACAAAAGTATGCCATCTTCCTTGTATGGATAGTCCATGTACTTGCATTGGAGCTTCTAAAAGAGTGTAGCTCGCTCAATCCTGTTAGTGTACAACAATCCTCATATTTTGCAATGTTAGTATCATCTACTAAATGAAAAAATCTACGAACTAAAGAATTACCTTCACTACCTGGACCCATTGCACCATTGCACCACTAGATAATTGATCTTGCATCTGTCAACTTTACACTGTTTGTGTACTTTAACTCTTCTCGTACTAAGGCTCTTTTGATACATGCACTTGCTCCATCATGCTCCCCCTTTCCATGCCCGGCCTCTGAGAAGTTCCACATATGTTGAACACCACTAATCCTATGTATCCTGCTCAACCAGTAAAACATTATGGCATTCTTGAATTGTGATGTACAATTATCTGACCATATGATATGTTGACTAAATGATATTCCCTTGCTAGCCAAGATCAGCATAAAACATATGAAAGCAACCTTGAACAAACTTTGTAGAATGTGTACGATCATCACTAATGTAAAAGTGATACTCCCTCAATAATTTACCATTTTCCTCTGTAATATCATTTGCATGAATGAATTCTATATGCACAAATATAGCAACCTACATGGAGTTGTAGTATTGTGATAACACATCGTTCTGTGGTTGTAGTGTGTAGTTCTCAGCGAATTCGACAACTGAAAGGATATGACGAAGCGGAAATGTGTCCTTGCATAACTTGAACTATGAGTCCAACCATTATGCTCTATGTGTATGCATTGCATAATCATAGACCACCTGATCATGAAAAATTCCCATAGACTGATACACTGGAATCTTATCATTGACCAATTCACACTTCTTTGCTTCTTTCCCATCTTTTAGACTATATGCCACTATCTTATATTTGCCAAATTCCACAATTTTGTCTCCAATTGTGTGTGTACTAGCCATGTGTTGGAAAATTGGAAAATGTTGCATGCCACAACAATGATCACATGTGCCATCCAAACATGATTTAAAAAAATAAAAATTGACCATCCTCTCTTTCACATAAAATGGAAGATAAAAATTTTCTTGACGATTTAGTTCGAGGCATTATGTTACATTCCTACAAAACATTGCCAGTATGCATATCTACACATATACGTCGATAAACATCATAATGGTTAGAAAACTCAATATGAACCCTACAACAACAAGTAGTGCGTGTGTGATTTATTTTGACATAAAAAGGATTTAGCATTTCAAAATACCTTTGACATATTTTAATTTCAGGAAACATCTATACAAAATCAGCAAAAAATTGGGTTTGAGTGGTATCCAAATAATGCATTGGATGTGGCTCACGGTTTTTACTACCAATTCTCCTTCTTACAACATCTCTTTGATTAGGAGAGGTCCTTGTGTTATCCTTCCAATAATTCACAATTAAAGATCTCAAGCCTTGAGCGATTCTTGTGTCTTTATGTGGCACTCTACCCAAAAATGCCCATAACTCATTGCTATTTGGATCCTCCACTCTTTCACACCTTCCTTTGGCTCTCATTAGAGATGATCTACTTATTTTCAAAGACTTACTTGCCTTTTTAAGGTTCACCTTGTTCCTTGTTTGACTTCTTAACAGTGTTGTTGTCATCACACGTCGTGTGGCACAACTATCCTTCGTGCGTGAGGTGGAACCCACGCTCTCGTATGCACTCATCAAGTTCTTTACAATGGAATTTTCACTTGAGTCATTCAAAAATCTTAGCCCAAGAGCCTTCATGGTGGGCCTAAATTTGAGTTGCCTCATCATTTCAACAAATAGTTGGCATCTTCCACCCTCACTTAGCTTCGCAAAAAAATAAATCCATATCCTTTGTGCATATCTTTGACATGTACGTTTTGGAATCTTATTAGGCATCCATTTCAAAACATTGGAATCAATATCAATAAAAAATGTAGGTTTTCTATGCAAAACTCTAGGAGGAGTTCTCAAATGTAAATTTGTGTCAATATTGGGAAGGTCAACAACATCGGGGATAGATCATGTACCTTTGATTGGAGGTGCAATTGATGACATACCTTGAGATTGACATGTAAACGATGTTGTACCTCCAACTTGAGATGTCGTTTGTGGAGTGCCTTTAAATAGAGATGTTTTTGATGGTGTGTCTTCAATTGGAGATGTGATTTCTGATGTACTTGGAAAACCACATGTTGTTGTCAATGTGTCTTCAACTAGAGAGGTGCATTGAGCTTCACCTATGGTTGATGATGTGCCCCCAACTTCTGTATCCATTCCTGTCCTTCCATGAACTTTTCTCATTTGTGCCCTTTGATTTTCCAATTTTACATCTCTCTTAAATTGCACGAGAATTTATGGTTGTATGGGCTACAATTCCTTTGCTTCATGAGCTACATTTTTTTATTCTCTTCTCCTTGCATTTTTAGTTGCACGTTCTTCTGGTATTAGAGGCTTCAGTCATTTCCTCGACATGACCTTCAATGCTACATGTTCACAAACACACATAGAACAAAAGTAAGTAATGCAGTTTACAAAATTATTGATATCGCTGATTACATTGCATTAAATATGAAACACACCAAAGCATTTTATGAAAGAAGGCAGTGAGCTGTTTGGAATTATCAAACATGTATATGCTACACAATATTTTTCATACATGATGGAGTTAGATTTCTGTAGGGTTAGATATTAGAGTAGGTATTTTGAGTGTATTTGAAGAGTTGGCAAAGTACCTAGAGGCTGATGCAGTACACGTAGGGATCCACAATGAACTTGTTCAAAGATTTAGAGGAAGGCTCTTAATAGACTTACACACAACTTGATCACTTAACTTACCAAGAAACACCATTTTTTATGCAGAGAGGGGTGGAAACCATTCAATACAACAAATCAATGAGAATCAATCAGATTCCAAAGCAAAACCAGATGTTCAATTGAAAATCCCAACTTCTACCAAGCTTTCCCTTGTAGCATAGGTAACCCGGTTCAAGGGCCTTTTCACCAAGATTTTCCAAAACACTTGACAAACTCAGGGATGATTAAGATACCCATTTGCAATTTATAAAACATAGGTAAACCCCAACATCAACTCCTTTGGACTAACACTGACTTCCAATAGACCCACCTTGGAAAAGGCTATTCAATTGGCCTAATTTACAAACAGAGTACCTTTTAAACACTACATCTTCACTCAAAATCTTCAAAAAAAAGTATTTTATGTGTCAAAACCTCCAATTTTCTGATTTATTTCCAGGTCCAAGACCTCTAGACCCCTAATACACCAAACCCTTAATTTCAAGCAAAATACTTGGGGTTTTAATGAAACTCCTATCTCCCGGACCTGACAGACCCATACAAAGCACCAAAAACACTTACCAGACCCTACACATGGTGAATAAAACATTACATGGGTAGTCCTTCCCACATTTTGTCAAAAGACCACTTGAAGCCCTAATTTTCACCATGAAAAGACCCTGCTATAGTCCTAGAACATCATCCCAAACACCCAACCTTGACCCCACAACATTCTAAATAGGTTAGCCATGTATTTTAAAAGTTAGAGGACCCATTCCACAAGTTACAGTAGGCAGAAAAAGTGTAATGGGTCGAATTACATAATGAAACCCCTCAATCAAAGAACACTGTGAAAGTAGGTAGCAATAGTAAAAACAATATAACTTTCACTATACAAAGAGTTAGAACCTCTAAATAGATGAAAATGAAAGGTAATTCATTAATCTACAACATCCAATCAGTTTCATATCATCTCAGAGTCCGTAGAGGTCATACAACAACAAGAAAAGTGAGAGAAACCAATAAATTTCTAGAAAATAACGTTCTTCCTGATAAAACAAAATGGGGTACAAATCAACCAACAACCTCTCCTTCAAGGCATTGAAGGTTATTAAAAATATTTTGATTTCATTCCAACTCCCTTGAACTTACAACTTTTGCATCTTTTAGCAACTTTTCTAACCACATTTAGCCAAATTGCAAGCTATGACACAACTGAACTCCCTTAGCTCCAAATACATTATAAAATGGTCTAATTGACCTTACTGAACACAATATACTCAACATTAAATAAAATCCTAGCATTTGACCATGCTCACTAAAAGATGACATTTTTGACAAAATTGAGCTTACAAGGTGCTCCTACACCAGAGGCTTGCAACGTTGATTTTGAAGTTGTGGACCATTGACTAGCATTATTGAACTTGAACTTTATAAAAGGTTATGATGAACAATTCACAGATTAGAGTTTCTAGTAATATTGAGTTTATTTCATTCTGCTAGGAGTGACTATTGTATGAATACAATATTTTGAGCAAATGACTTACATATGGTGGGTTTTGTTAAAATCTTCCAGAGGTTTAGAATGGTAGTCATCTTGAAAAGCATAGCTTGTTATTTATGGATGACCTTTGTTTTTTTTTAGATGTGAATTGGTCAGTTCAGCATTGAATTGAGGTTTTTGAGATTGAAGATTGTTTGAAACTGATCTAATTAAATGATTGTTGAAGGTTTTGTCTCCCTGCTCTGCATCACTGACCTAGGGTATAAGTTGTTGCCACCTAAATGAAAACTAGAGACTCTTGTGTTTATTTTTCTCAAAACCAAATTTTTGATTGTCAACGAAGTCATGAAGAATATGAATTCAAAGAAGGGTTTGTGATGCTATATCTTATAATTATTCACTATTTCTTTGGTAATGAGGTAAATTAGAAAGACAATAAGCATTCTCAATTGCACAAAATATCCTATTTTTTAATTTATTAGAAAGGTAAATGGTATGAATGAATGGAAACTTGCATTAACAACTATGCCAACTCACTTGAATTTATCTAAGCACCAAGGATAACTTTAGTGGCGAATCTTCGCCAATTGGCGAATTCTAGGAATCGGGAAAATCAAAATTGGTGAATTTATCGTATCCAACAAGGTGTTAAAATCTCCAGGATTTCACGAACTATCGGTCCAATGCATGTCCATTTGCTAGCGGTTTTTTTTATGAGGCATGTTTAGGCAATAAATTTGCCATAACAGACTACGCATTTCCAATGGACCGATTAATATTTTCGCCTGGAATCTTGGGGAGCATGTCATTAAACACCAACATATTTGCCAATACTATTAAAACAACATTATATGAGGACCCATTTCACCAATTAAAATTTATAAATAGTTTCTTGTGAAGACCCATTTCGCCAATTAAAATTTATAAATAGTTGCTTATGAGGACCTATTTCGCCTTGAAAATTACAAGGTATCGTTGTATAAGCACGTAGGATTCACCAAATTTTTAACATACCATTTCAAAATCCCACGGAATTCACCAAATATGGATTGATATAAATACAATTGAAACTGTTATTTGTTCTTACACATTTTGTTTGGTTTTGAGGTTCTACTTCTCGATTCAGAAGTCAGAAATACCAAAAAACATAGACTCAAAGGTGAGTGATCATTTCTCCATACTATTATTAGTTATTAGTTATAATAATAAGATTTCTTTATCTATTTTTCATTCTTACTTCAGTCTTAAACATGATTTTGAGTAGGGAATGGGATCTATATTCTCTGTCGGTCTGTCCTTCTTAAAAAAGAAGACATTTTTTTCCAGATTTTATTCAAAGTGAGATATCAATATGTTGAGCAACAAGGGTAAGACTCCTGAGCAGGAGGGTAATGAAGAGACTGGGAGGCCATAAAAATTCCCAAAACATGGAGGTACCATACAGTCTTACTTTGGAATTGGCAAAGCTTCTAATCCATCAGATCAAGGTGGAGCTACACCATCAACTATTCCACCAAATATTATTGAAGATGGAGCTACATCATCAACTCTTCTGCCACAAGAAGTTCAAGGTGAGATTGTCATTGTGTTAAATCAAAATGTATCAAATGAGGATGGCAATACCATAGAAGATGTTCCAAGGGATACCCTAGATAGCTAGAATAAGATAATTGACTTGGATGAGGATGATGCTGGTAGCAAGAAAAGAAAAGGCAAAGCAAAATTGGGGCGCAAGTGGGAAATGACAAGGAATTTTCAAATTGGTTGGTTGTCAAAGTACCCATTCCTTGAACCAAACAAAAATGATATTGAAAGGGCAACATAGGTTAAATGTAAGATTTGTAGTTGGAAATGTGGAAGAGACAAGATGATGCAGCTAAAGCTTGACACTATAGAAAAGCATATCGACAAAGTTTATGAAAAATAAATCATAGAAGAAAAGGAACAATCAGTCGTTAGATGGAAATCAAAGGAAGAATGTCTTCATGTTAAGTATGCCGCAAATTATGGAGAGCATAATCATAGAATGTCAAAGATTAAAAAATGTGAAGGCACACTTCAGGCTCATTTTGGAAAAGCCATGGCAGCAGCAAATCTGTCAAAAATTGTTCAGATGAGTGTTGTTTTTCATATTTTGTCCAAGGGGCGTCCTATGTCAGACTGCCCAAAATATTTTGATTTATTATCTTATTTGAGTGTTCCCCACTTTCCCTTCTCACATATGTCAGTAAATGCTGGATGGGAATGGGTGAATTGTCTTGCTGCAGTGGAAAAGCAAGATTTAAAGGAGAAATTAAAAGAGTCAAATTTCATTGCATTATCTTTAGATGAAGTTACTGTAGTAGACAATACTTCTTGGGTTTGTATGCATTTGTATACTGTAGAACAACATGGTCGCCAAGCTCATCTTCTTTGTGTTCATAAAATGAAGGATAGTTCAACATCGCAAAATCTATTTGAACTAGTCAAGAAATCTTTGAATGAAATTGCAGGTATGGATGAGTTGACAATTGCCAAAAAGTTGGTGTGTGTAGGAGCTAATGGAGTTGCAGTGATGCAAGGTCAAAGGAGTGGTCTTTGCACAAAGTTACAAACTACTTGTGCACCATA
The DNA here is from genome assembly GCA_007115665.2 of Sequoiadendron giganteum. NCBI lineage: Eukaryota > Viridiplantae > Streptophyta > Pinopsida > Cupressales > Cupressaceae > Sequoiadendron > Sequoiadendron giganteum. The sequence goes on along the minus strand of CM021107.1, from coordinate 508,087,330 downwards.
CATGCTTGGCAGTCACTGCATGGCCCACATAATGAATTTAGCATTCAAAATTGTAAGCAAGTTTCCTACAGTATCAAAAGTTGAAAATCTAGTTCGTGAGATCCACACATACTTCTGCCGAAGTCCCAAACGTTTCCTTGAATTTCAATTTTTTTTTGAGGGAATAACACTTGGAAACAAGCTTCTCAAGGATTTCGATACCAGATGGATCTCCCTACATGGACCAGCGCAACGAGTTCTTTTAGAATATCAATCCTTGATTGGAGTGATGTACAAGCATCGCAGCACAGTAGACAAAGATCCTAACCTCTTACATAGGTTAAACGATATAGAGACACTCTTGAATTTATCTAGTCTTCTCCCCATGCTGGATGAGATGAACACTCTTGTGAACAAAACCCAAGACATAACTATGTATATTTATGAATATTCCAATCTACGTAAACTTACATGCTTGGCCCTCGATCATCTATATCTAGATCTAACACAAGAAGGTGAAAATTATTTGATGTGGAGGAAAATTACTGATTTGAATAATCCTAATAATTATTTATAATTTAATGCAAGTGGGCACTTATGTATTTATGTACGTGGATATGAGATACCAATGTACCATTGTAAGATAGCCAGGCGCTCTAGAAAAGAAGTACCTGTTAATGAGATATTTTAATGGCATTGTTAAATCTGTTAGTGATAATTTGAAGGAAATTGCAAAATCTCTTTCCTTAGAGATTTGTGAAATATTCCCTCGACATGAAATACTTGAAGCCATGGGTATTGTGTATCCTCAATTTTGGGTAAACCGAGATAACCCAAAATATTTTCATGATCAAGTAAAAATATTGATCGAACGGTTTTCGAAAAAGGTAACATACAATGAGTAGACAATAGAAGGAATTTTAAATGAAAATAAGCTTAGAAAGCAATGTGGGAGTTTTGCAATAGCTATGAGGGAACAATATAAATTCATAGGAAAGGAGAAGGCCTTTGAACCGGGATCAATAAAAAAGGTTTGGACAAGCTTAGGTCAGAGTGAAATATTGCATGGTTCAATGTCAGAATATTTCAAACTTGTTGATTTATGTCAAACAATGATATTGGGGTCGGTGGAGGATGAGATAGTTTTTAGTACATTGGGGTTTCTGAAATCAAAGTTAAGAAACAAACTGGACAAGAATTTGGAAAATTGCTTGAGGATGAAAGGAACTGCGTATAATGTCAAAAAAATTCCTTTTGAAAGGGCACTCACAATCTGGAGGTCCACATGTGAAAGAAGAAGGGCCAGGTTGTGCAATACAGGCTCTCCAAATCCAAGATCCACCGGTACTGGTGGTAGTACTAGTGGCAGTGGTAGTGGGCCTGGGACACATGACAATGATATTGAAATTGACAAAAATCAAACAATGAATGTTGAATTTGAGACACCATCCGAAGAAAGTGCAGAGCAGTTTCATAATCAAGATGACTCTTTTACTTTATTTGAAGATGAGCATCGGTTTGAGGACCCTAACTCTATTTGGGAAATGGAAGAGAATTAGCAGGTTTTAGGTAATTTTTACTACACTTCATGAATCAGTTTCCATTGTTCCAAAGTCCAAATTGTAGTTGATGATATTTTATATTGTATTCAATGAACATTGAAATTGTGAATCATTGCACTTCATGATATCTTATTTTATATTGCACTCAAGCACTGCATGAATCATATTCCAAACTGTAGTTGATGATTTTTTATATTGTATTCAAATAAATTGTGAATCATTGCACTTCAAGTTCAAGATATTTTATTTTATATTGCACTCCAAGTCTCCAAGTCTCCATGATATTTTATATTATATTGCTAATTGCACTTCATGAATCATATGCCAAAGTCAAACTGTAGTTGATGATATTTTATAAATTATATAAAATTCAATACCATTGGCCTAACAATGCTTCATCGGAGGAACCCCTATCACAGTCCCGTCGATGGCCCAATGAAAATAGCTCACAACCTAGTATCAGTGTAACAATACTCTATCGGGCTGACTCCTAAGGTGCTCTCCCGATATACCGATAGAGTCAAGTTGTCAACAAAAGTAACCATGAATTATAATTTATGACCATGGGCATGAATTATCTTATTTTATCAATAATCACAAAAATATACCACACTTTGATTTTATGAACAATGCAAATTATAGAAATTTGTGTGACAAGATCCATATTATAGCCTACATTCACATTGCATCCATAAATATTAAAAAAATTTGAAATTTCGTAGTGATGTAGTCCTTCCCCCATTCCTAACAAAATTCAATACCATCGGCCTAACAATGCTTCATCAATGGAACCCCCATCACAGTCTCGCCGATGGCCTGATGAAAATAGCTCACAACCTAGTATCGGTGTAACAATACTCTATCGGGATGACTCCTAAGGCGCGCTCCCGATATATCGCTATAGTCAAGTTGTCAACAAAAGTAACCATGAATTATAATTTATGACCATGGGCATGAATTATCTTATTTTATCAATAATCACAAAAATATACCACACTTTGATTTTATGAACAATGCAAATTGTAGAAATTTGTGTGACAAGATCCGTATTATAGCCTACATTCACATTGCATCCATAAATATTAAACAAGTTTGAAATTCTGTAGTGACGTAGTCCTTCCCTCATTCCTAACAAAATTCAATACCATCATCCTAACAATGCTTCATCGGCGGAACCCCCATCACAATCCCGTCGATGGCCCAATGAAAATAGCTCACAACCTAGTATCGGTGTAACAATACTCTAGCGGGCTGACTCCTAACTCCTAAGGTGCTCTGAGCTCTCCCGATATACCGATAGAGTCTAGTTGTCAACAAAAGTAACCATGAATTATAACCATGGGCATGAATTATCGAATGCATAAATTATATCGGGGGAACTATGGTGCATCAGGGAAACATTATCAGGTGTCCCACTAATAGAACAAAGGATAGGTGTCCATCGGTGGAGAGGGTGGCTATCAGTGAAAGACTAATGTACCATCCTGGGGCATTGTGCAGCCATGCTATGGTGCATTTATGAATCATAATTGAAGTGAATTATATCACAAGTTGATCGCATAGTTGTTACAAAATCTTGGAAGATTTCACTTAGGGCAGAAGCAAAAAGGAAAAAATTTGGAGTACTGATGCAACAAAGACCGGTGGACTGTGGAGGTGACTCGGTGAGACTCACGTAAGTAATTCACTTTTAGACCCAGCTGAGAAGCTATTTTCATCAAAATCTTAAGATTGAAATAATGGAAGAGAGTATAGACAAACCCAAAGCTAAAAAATAGAAAATTGAAAAGCCTAAGAGACTCCTAAATGAAGACCTAATAGATTAATGTCTTGGGTCAGGGCTAAGACCCAAGAGGAGTGCTCAAATGAATCCTTCCATGGATCAACTATGAGAAAAAAAAAGGGCTTAGGGGATATTTGGACACTGCAATGAGGGTACGACCTCTTCATGTACCATTACAGAAAACAATTTAGGTTTCAACCAGTCTGCAATCCATGGAGGTTGAACCTGGGAAGACTTGTGGTGCCCAATGTGTTTGTGAACACAGAGCTAATTAAAGCTCTTGCTATCAGATATGACCCCAAGAAAAGAACTATTCAGTCACATGGCGGGGGTGACATGCTTATTATTTCTAGGGATCTCATTTCTAATGTATTTCAGTTAGAGTGTTCATTGAATTTATCATTCACGGTCAAAGATCTCTTGACAGAGTATTTCCACATGGATACCAGCTATAAGAGATGGAAATTACCTTTGCATAGGCCCAAGGATGAAGGAGGCCAACTCAGGAGGTTCTCTAGCAGTGAAAACCCTCCTTTCCATGAAGATTTGTTCGAAGAGTATTTCCGATACACCTATTATTCAGCTGGTCAGGGTTTTGGGAGTAGAGGTTCTGCCTCTCATGTCGATTGCCCCAATGGTCTTAGCTGCAGACATACAGAGAAAGGATGCCAGGCAAATTTATTATGCTAGCACTTGGCCAACGCCCTACATCGAGGGCTTGAAAAGATAAAAAATAATAGTGATAATATTAATTTTGAACACTATTCTTTGCTTATGCATTTGCTATTGTACGAGGGACAAGTCAGAGGTGTCTGGAGTGAAGAATTAAGGTTAAAAGATATAGATGAAAATGGAGATTTTAAACTTGTACAAATGTGGACTTCATTGTGGGACAACCGATTTGGTAGGTCTCATTACCTTTATTTTGAATATTTTTTTGTAAAACCATTGATGAAGTTGCTGGGATATCCATGCAATTATAACCTATCCCCAGAAGTACAAAGATTTCTAAGACCAATGCAAAATGACCAGAGAAATAAAGTGAATCATAATTGGGGAGACTGGTATGCTTTCCCTAATTGTACAATGATAAGGGTTTATGGGTTCGAAGGGGCTCCACACTTGATGCCATGAGTAGTTCCTGACCGAATTGCTTATTTAGAAATTGTGAGGCAATTGGCAAAATCTGATTGTTTTGGAGACTTTAAAGTGGTTGCCAATGAAGGATATGGAGAAATTGATGGTAAATTAGCACATTACAAATTAGGTGATGTAAGGAAACAATTTGATGCAGAAGGGTTTATTCACAAGGTGAGATTATCGTAGGGGCTATTAGGGTATGAACATTTGTTCTCAATCGAAGATGTCATAAGAAACCACGATGAGGCTTCCACCAAGGAAAAAATGGCCGCCTATAACAAGATTATGCTTGCAGAGGAATGGAAGAGAAAAAATGCCCCATCTTATTCAATGGTATTTGGTGAGATACAGGATCCTTTACAAGAATTGAGCAACTCATCGCTCATGTCAATGAACTGGTAAAGGATGTTCCCCCAGTTGTTTTTGATGCACCTCATGCAACCTTTTTAGGAGTACAAGTTGAAGACATATAGCCCTTGGATTACATACCTCCACAGCCTACTCTTGAGGTATGTTTTTTTGTAGATACTGATATAAGTGAAGAAGAGTCGGGTGATGAAGAGGGTGAGCAGGTCAAAAAAATCAGTGCTCCCATGATTGCACAGTACAAGCCCCATCAAGAGCAGAATATTGTAAGATTTGAGGCATTAAATGAACTATCTGATGATATGAGGGTCAGGGTTGGACAATAGTTTATTTTTGATTGTGATTTTGTTAAATCTTCTAAATTTAAATCATTTGTTTATGAATATAAAGGTAGAAAAATGAGACAACAGTTATAGGATATCACTCCTAAACATGAGGCAACCGCTTTGGAGGAATTGAAAAGGGAGGTAGAAAAGGAAATGGAGTCCATCACTCCTGAAAGAGGTGGGGAATTGCTTCAAGAAGCTGGAGTGTTGCTCCTGCCAGGGTGGGATATTAGCTCTTCAATTGTATTTGATAGCTTTAGAAAAAGAGGGGCTACAATAATGAACTTAATAGAAGAAGCAAGTGACAAAATGTATTCAGGATCTGGGTACAACCCAGATGAAGCCACCTTGCTTATTTGGTCACTGTATCCCCATGATAAAAGACCTACTATAATTAGTAATCCAAACCAAGTGTTTGGGTTGTGGATACCAATTGTATGGAGACAACAAAATTGAACATAAATGTGGCAAAATTTACCAAAGCACAGATCGAAAAAATAATTAAGGAAAATGACAAACTGAAGAAGGAGCTAGCAAATAAGAGAGAAAAAACATCTTCCTCCTCCACATCAGAGTTTTACTCCCCATGGATTGAAAAAGATAAGAGAGTGCTTGATGCATTGGCTGATGCAACCTACTGGAAGAATTGCCATCTGAAATCCAAGGGGAAATGCAAAGAATTGGAGAAAGAAGTGAAAACCATCAAATATAACACTGTATCTAAAATGATAGAAGAAAGATTCAACAAAATGATGAAATTTGCTATTTAATATTGGAAAGTATTCAAATAGACACACATTGCATTGGTGGAGAATGAATGATTGCAGCCTAGAATGATGGAGAAAAAAAAGGAGCTTGTAGATAAGAATGTTATGAAAGGACAAATATTGCTGACATATAACAAGTTGGTAGAATCACATAATGGATATCATAATAGGCTTAGGGAAGATTTTGACTGCTTTGATTCAGTCCCACTCCCGACACTCCATTTTGACATTGGAAATCCGCAAGAATATGATGATTGGAAGGAAGAGCTTGTTGGGCTTCTAACTACTGTGTTGCAAGAAATAAATGATGAGGTTATGGTTTTACAAAATACTCATAAGAAAATTGACAAAATAATGTCTATGGAATATGATATGAAAGAGGCGATCTCTAACGTGGACACCTATGCTGAACAGGAGTACATCCATCACCTCTTTGCAATCAATCTGTTTATTAGCCAAACTGTAGATGTGTCAGAATCAGATCCAACGGGACAACCATCAAATTTAGAGGAAGAACTCCAATTGACAACATGATCAGAACCCTATCATGGAGTAGAAACCTTGAACAAATATTAGGTAGTCAGTGGTCACGGGCTTCTGCTTGGAGATTAACGAATCAGTGCATTCACCTGCGACATTGTTTTATTTATAATTTGAGTTATGTTTAGTTGTCAAACGTCATGACTTTTGCAAGGGATTTGTAGCTTGTTGCCTCTCATATATAAGAGAGATCAAGACCCAAATAGGAGATCAATGGATCATCACATCATTTTTAATTAGACTTTAGAGTAGAAAATAGTAAGAAGATAGATAATAGATTGCACCAATTCGCCCATCCATATAATATCATAAACTATGTTTATAATGCATATCATTTGAACTTTGAAGATCAATACAATGGAGAAGGATACACATATTTATTGATTTTCTTTCAACTGTTCAACTATTGTGGATTCATATGCTTATAAGTTATTAACTTATTTGGCTATCTCCAAAGTGGTTGTTTATGTTATTTGAATTGAGTGTGTGGAAGTACATTTAATTTGTTAGTACATTGAATTTGAATTCTTCAGGAATAGGGGTTGTGACCATGGGGTTTTAGATTCATTTATGGACATGATCATTGATCAAGTAGTAATGTGGGCCACAAAATGGATCTTGTCACACAAATCTCTGCAATTGGTGCTAATCATAAAATCAAATGTAGTGTATTTTTGCAGTATGTGGGATGTGGGTGAGGTGTAAGTTGGTGGATACTGATAAGGATTTTTAGTCAAAACATAATAGAAGCTAACAGTTCAACATCCATAACTTAGAAGCTCTACCAAGAAGTAAATATAATGAACTAATAGTTCAACATCCATAACTTCGAAGCTCTACCAAGAAGTAAATATAATGAGCTAACAGTTCATCACTAGTTCAAATGATAAAATAAATAATACAAAATCTAGATAATTGAACATCATCACATTACTGAAGTTTGAATTTGATCTTTTTAATTGAATTTCACATGAAGGAGTGCATATTGGCATTGGCAATGCAAAATCTTTCCAATGCCCAAAGACAAGTCTACACAGAGCTGAGTTGGAACTTGGAAGATCAATACAATAGAGATTGAAAATAATAAATCAAGTCAATGTATCACCTTTTCTAGCAACTTTCACTCTTCAGGTGGTGGAATTTCCATTTGTTCTAACTGATGTTGTTTGACTTGAAGTTTTGTTAACATTTCATGATTGTAATTGGAAGTGGAACTTGTCTTGAATTCTTCAATCAATTTTGCTTTCAAGGTTATTAGTGTTATGATGGAATCCAAATAGTTCACATTTGGGTTATGAGGAAACTGGTCCAAATCAATCTTCCTTGCACCTTCCACCCTCTTTCTGAAACCATCCTTTCCAATGAATCGCTCATTTGTGTCAAAAGCCTCTAGAAAACCAAGATTTGTGAAGTTCCTTACCTTTTCATCCACCACCTTCATCTTTTCTGCAACCAAATGAAAATTTTACTTTGTTCCAGACATTCTTGAACACTTTTCAATGATAGATTGCAACTTCATTGAGGTTTCAATCCGATTAGTAATCCCTTTTGATTTCAAATCATTGTCACTGGCTTTGTAGACTGTTTGTAGAACTTGATTTGCAGATTTCTCTAATTCCAGCACATTTTTGTTGTCCACTAAATATTTGTTGAGCTTCTTATAATTTTGTCTGATAGCATCAATCAATTGAAACATGTCACACAAATGATCAAACCTCTATATTATTTCATCCCAGATCTTTTATTTCATATGCCTCACTGTATCTCTACAAAATGCAGATAACTTATTTTGAGAAGACTTAATTTCTTCTTTTGCTTCTGTCAGCTCTGTCTCCAATTTTTCATTTGTTTTTCTCTGTTTCTCCAATTTTCATTACCATTGTGCATTTCCATTTGCAATGCTTAGTCTTATTTTTTCTGAAGTGGATTTTCCTCATCATATTTCTTGTTGCTCTTATTTAGCCTTCGCTTCAGGTCATTCACTTCTCTCTCATTTGATTTATCCTCTTTGCTTGTTGATGTAGAGGCAAATTTTATTATTGTTTTTTCTAATTCATTTCTCTTGTTATCTATTTCTTTCCTCTTTGCTTTCTCACTTTCTAGGTCTACCTGCAACTTTTCTATTTGGCTCTGCAACCTTTTCTTCTCTCTATCCTACTTTAGCAATGATGTGTACACCAATTCATTATTCTTCTTTGGTACATTAATTTTGTTAGTATTTTTCAGGCCAGAAAAATCCAATTGAAAATTGGTTACCTGGTATTCAAATCGATCCATCTAATTTGTTGGTTTATTTTGAACTGTGGGAACAAAAATTATGTACTCCATGATTTCTTTATTTGTGTCAAATGTGGGTAATACCATGGCTATTGTAGGCTCTAAAGTTACAGTAGATGCACTCTCCATTAGTTGCTTCTTTTCTTTTTTATTCAAGTCTGATTTATTTTTAAACTCTTCAATGAAATCATAACTTGGGGAGGCAGGAACAATGGAATGCTTGAATGGAAAAGGAATAGGAGTACTTGCAGTTGATAATGATGTCGCACCCACACTAACTGGAATTGGGGGAGTGCCTAGAAATAACTCCTTTGTGGTGGATCCACTGATAATGTGACTTGGACCTGTCAAAATCCTTTGCCTCTTTTGATTGCCTTGATCACCTGGCGTTTTTGTGGTATCTTTTATTGTTTTCCTCTTAGTATTGTGTGTAATTTTTCATTGTAGCACATGTTGAACACTACTAGTACTACTACCCATACCATCGCCACCAATGGCACTCCCATTTGCACTAAGTTGTCCACCAAGGGCATGTCCTAGTTGTGATTGTATTTGACCATGAGGATGAGGATTAGAAGCTCTAAAAAATTGAGTTTGACTTGTAGGCCCTTGGTCTACTTTTTCACCTCCAAGCCCAAGGCTAGATTTATCAACTGTTTTTCTATGCTCAACATCTATTATTGTCCAAGGGCCATGTCCTTTGGACCCCAAAGGACCACCTTCATAACCAATTTTTTCAAGTATGGTTGATCCTGAAGTATATGTTGAAGTAGGTTTGTAATTGGCATGGCTTTGTTCTTCTTCTTCATTATCAATATCATCATTAGATTCATCATCAGATTCATCACTTCCTTTGCTTCCACGTTGATCAGGATTCTCTATTTTCCATAATTTTCTAAACTCTTTATCTTCTTCATTAGCTCCATACTCTACAAGAGCTCTTGGATCACCTTGGTCCTTCCTCATAGACCAAAATGCAATAATTTTTGATCATGACCAATTTTTATCTATAAATTCCTTCTCTAGAGAACCTGGAATTTTTACTCCACTAGATGTTTTATCACCTTTTTCATAAAAAATGTTGTATGTCCTAATTGTCTTTCAGTGCAATGCCATAATTTATGCTGACAATTGTTCAAAATAAATACCATTCTCAGCAACACTTTTCTCCATTTCTATTTTGACCTCATCCCAAGAATCCTTGTTTCTCAAGTTTTCAACCAAGGGTTTACTTTGATGTTGAACTCTATTTGCAACATTCCTATTGGCCACAATCATTGATTTAATGATGTCACATGGATCATACTGCCAGTGACAAATAGCATCAAAGTCAAAAAAATTCAAAAGATTATGTGCCACACTATATGCTTTTCTCTCGAATCTGAACCTTCCAAATGAAAAAGGTAAAGAAGGAAATAAGGTCTTCTTTTGCTGACTGAGAAAGTATAGTTCATCATCACTTTGCACCTGCCTTACATATTCCAATGCAAAAACCCTTTCTCTCACATGTATTGGAAGTTTGTATGGTTGTACTCTCGATCCATAAAATCTTAGCGCAGTATATTCTTCCATTAAGTACCAATTAGCCAATTGTATTTCTTTTCCTAGTTGCATGCAGTTTCTACATGACATAGGCAATCTAGGCATTGGAGTATTTGTAATTACTTGATGCAATGGAGCCAAAAAGTAGTCTACAAAATGACTGTAGTTCCTTCGAGAATCATGCATCCTTATCTCAGTGGTCCATTCATATACTAGAGCCATTTTATTTTCCTCTGCATTACTATAGGGCTGAATCTGAAGCTTGTTAGTCTGAAACATTCCTCTAAATTTGAATAGAAAAAGATAGCACAAGTAGGTTGTGAACCTAAATGTCTTGGTGGAACCTGCTTTAATCATTAAAAATTGTTTATGCATGGATTCTACAATATGTTGAGTATAATTATATTTGACATGTTCATCAACATAATGGATATTATATACCATTGCAAGGAGGCTTACACCCACTTTCAAATTACTATCCAGATTGAGGAAAAATGCTAGCATGGAAATAGTATCCTGAACCCATGGTTTAAAAATATCTAAATTATAAGGAGGCTTATGATCACCTTTCAATTTATTTCTATCCTTAACTATTTTATTTAAGAAATTATTTTTTAGCCTTTCTTCCACTGCTTCATAATCACTAGCAAGCTTTTCTAGGTCAATGTGGTGGTTTCCAAATTCTTCGGTTGTAAACACCAACAATTTTCCAATTTATTTTGCATTAATGGATAAAAATTATTCTTGGTTATCTTTATTAACAATTGCTCTTTTCTTATCATCATAATTTTCAGCACAGACCATGATGAATTCTGGGCAAGGGAAAACTTCATGTAACATCATGCGCCCTAATCCAGTTACCCACAATGCACTAATACTATCAACTTGAATTTTCTTTGCAGCCTTATTCTGAGATGAAAATCTAAGTTCTGAGGTATGCCTACCATAGATTTCAGGATCATAAATATCATGGTACCCATTGGTGAAACCCTTAAGAAATTCTACATAATGTATTTTTTTATCAGACATTGCTCTAGTGGTACTGGTGGTAGACATGCTTATACAAATGTGAAGTTGTGAAATTTGAATTCCCTAATAAGTAATAACTATTAGTCCTCCTTAATTTTAATGAGTTCTTGAGTCTCTAAACCCAAAATTCAAACTTTGACAAAATAAGATTTTAAGAAATGTCAAACGATGAAACGTAGTTGTAGGAATTCTTTCACTTACCCAGTTTCTGAGTCCCGACTCTTGAAAACTGGAATGGAGTTGTTGGAAGTGGAATCGTGGAATCCAAAACAAGGTGGTGCACTGCAATGAGCAATCTGAAGAGTGAAGAATTTAAAAATCATTGTACAATTTCAAAGTGCAAAGTGTTTTAAATGTTTTTTTCCTCGTAATTGGAACATTAAAGTGAATGACACGTCTTAGGAGTTAGGTCTACAAGACTACAAGTTGTAAATTCTTAACCGTTGATCTTTCTAAATCTAACAGTTATAGGGTGATTCCAGATGTTTAAGTTGGGAAGCCCATCGCTCTGTGCATTTCATTACGGAATGCAACTACAACCATACATAAAATGTTCATCCAATGGTTGAAACTTGAGTAATTTATGATATTAACTTTAAAAATAAACATTAATCACTTGACAGTTGACACTTAGCAGTACAAAGTGGTTTAAATGCTTTGTTTCTCGAAATTGGAACATTAAAGTGAATGACATGTCTTAGGTCTACAAGTTGCAAATTCTTAATCTTAACTGTTGATCTTTCTAAATCTAACGGTTATAGGGTGATTCTGGAGGTTTAAGTTGGGAAGCCCATCGCTTTGTGCATTTCATTACGGAAATGCAACTATAACCATACATCAAATGTTCATCCAACGGTTGAAACTTGAGTAATTTATGATATTAAGTTTAAAAATAAACATTAATCACTTGACAGTTGACACTTAGCAGTACAAAGTGCTTTAAATGCTTTGTTTCTCGAAATTGGAACATTAAAGTGAATGACACGTCTTAGGTCTACAAGTTGCAAATTCTTAATCTTAGCCGTTGATCTTTCTAAATCTAATGGTTATAGGGTGATTCCAGAGGTTTAAGTTGGGAAGCCCATCGCTTTGTGCATTTCATTATAGAATGCAACTCCAACCATACATCAAATGTTCATCCAACGGTTGAAACTTGAGTAACTTATGCTATTAACTTAAAAAAATAAACATGACACATATGTTTTAAAGTCAATACCATAGGCATTGGCCTAACAATTCTTTATACTTGGAACCCCCATCACAGCCCCGTCGATGGCCCGAAGGTGAAGACTCATAACTCATAAGGTGCGCTCCTCGATATACTGATAGAGTCAAAAAAAGTAAGCACATCATTGTAACACATAAACATCGGTGGAACGAATGCTTGCATTCCCCCGATGGCCCGATATAATCATGAATTATCAAGTGCATATTGCATAAAGTATATTACTTAATTTCTTAAAAGAAAAAAACTGATTTGAATATATTAAATTATTAAGAGACATTGAAGTTCTGAACTTAGAAAACAACTCTTTACTCGTATGTGTAAATGAATAACAAAGATTCAATAATAACACAACACAACCATTTATTTTATTGCAACTGAATTTCAATGTCACATTATTACATATCTTTTTACAGACGAGTAGCACTATAGCTCCTGTTTTGTATAAATAACATATGTCAGTGTGTCACTTTAGTACTTTACATAGACAAAATTTAATAATTTATTCCAAGTTGTTGCTCGTTACAATGGATTACAAATTGATTCCAATTTCTAAGCTTCTGTTGCTGAAAAATTACTACAAATGTAACTCTAAAAATAAATGCATGATTCCAAGCTTCTGCTGGTGACAACGTAATACAAATATGGATCTGAAAATAAATTCATGATTCCAAGCTTCTGTTGGTGGATTTATCAACCATGCTGGGGAAAGGGGGTTCTAATCAGTCCTGGGGAAATGGGAGCCGTGAAGATACAAAATGTACTTATCCCCTTTGAGAACTAGAGCCATGTCGGGGAAATGGGAGTTGTTAGAATACAAGAGGAGAAGCAAATCGACTCCCATCTTTTGCACGTAGCTTCCATGCACTAGTATAGCACTTACCTCCATTAGAGCTCCTCTTTTTGGTTCAAAACCTATCTAAGAAGTCAGGTTAACCAAATCAACTTCTTTCCAATTCCACCCATTCTAAACTTGAAGGAAATTTGTCTTTTACTGATTACTCTGTAACTACATAACTATAGGTAGGAGAATTTACAGTATCCCCAATACTTCATGATCTTCTTCGTGAATCCTTATTAACCCTAGAAAATAAAAACCCTTATGGCACTATCCACTATTCACTGAATCACTATCCCTATTTATGGGCCACTAGTGCCACTACTAGCCTGTATAATTAAAATGTTTAATTTGATTGACGTCTGGCTACATGCCAACTTGAACTGTACCTCAAGCTGACAAGTTGTCAAAATCACCAGTGCCACTCAAAGTTCAAATGATATGAAATCATTACAAATCTTGTTTCATTAAAGCTATGAGTTGTCCAAGAAATTGCTTCGGATGTTCATATCACATATGGCATTAATCGCCGCCACTGCCTGCACTAGCAATACAACAACCACACTTTCTTCAAAAAGATTGAGAATTTCAATTAAATGAAATGTACAATGTCGAGGCATTGAAAAGACAGAATGAGTGATGAGCGAAGAGTCTTGATCGCGCCACATGTTCGCATCTAACGGCTATAGCATTATTCCAGAGGTTTCAAATCGCAAGTCTAGCGCTTTAGAGATTTACTTCCGGAATGCAACTACAGTCGTCCATCAAACATTCATCGAATGACCCCTATAATTTTTCGTTGGCATATCTATTTATTTCGCCACTAGATTTTTTTATTATTTTGAGATTCTTTTTAATTCGCCAATGAAAATATATTTTTTGCTTTGAAAAAAGGTTTTAATCGCCAATGGAAAAAAAAATTTGGTTTGAAAAACGATTTTAATCGCCAATGAAAAATATTTTATTCAATTAAAAAAATTTGCAATTCGCCAAGATTTTCCAGGAACTTCTAGGGATTATAAAAGATTCGCCAATTGGGATTATTTTTTTTTCCTGAAAAACAAAAAAAATCGCCAATAAAAGTAATATTTTTCATCGGGAAGTATACAGGATTCGCTAGGATTTTACACCTGTGCCAAGGGGGGGGTTTCTTAAAGTTTTCCCTGCTAAGCACATGTTCAATGAAGGTGAATTTTTTATGGAACAAAAAAAATAATGGACACTTGCATTAACATTGATGAAAGCTATTAGGTTTTCCAAATTAATTGAAAAAGAATGAAATACAGTGAATTCCACTAGCCATGCTAGAAATGGACTACTATAAGCAATGCAAATAGAATTCATAAGTAAATTTATGTTAAGTAAATGTCATGTTTTTAATTTTTTTTTCTTCAAACTCATAAAAATTGAACTTTTTTATGCAAATCCCATCTAATTCAATGTTGAATTCTATGTCCAATTGTTATGATTAATAAAATCATTAAGGAAATTTAGTTTATATTATAAAAAAAAAACAAATATACTAAATATAAACATTTCAATTTACCAAAATGAATATATTACCTCAAATAATGTAAAATGATGTAGAAAATTCAAAATGTGTTCTTCTACGTTGTCTACCATAGAGATTGGTGGTAAAAAGGTGATGGATCAAGCATAGATTGGTACAATATGAAGTCAACTACATAAAAAAAGGCGTTTCTGACTCGGATAAAGCATTGAACCAGACAACTTCATGAGAATGTGGACCTGAATCATAGGGTCAAGCCTTATTTTACCGTTTAAAGGTAAAACACATTTGGCGCTCTCCAAATTTGGCGAGTGCTAAATGTGTTATTTTGAAAAGGAGAGACCTGAGAGAGAGGGAGAGAGAAAAAGTGGGAGAGAGATAAAGGGAGTGAGAGAGAGAGCCGCACAAAATTAAAACTGGTTTCGAACATGTCTGTCAACCTCCATTTAACAATGCAACCCATCACAATCATAAATTAAGGCTTCGGCCAATCAGATCTAAACTTCTTGCCACGTGTCGCCACTCCATTCGTTCACTGCTTCTGAAATTTGGTCCAACTCGGTCAACCGAGCTCTGAGCTCTCTCTACCTTCTAGTGCATCACTGTCGAGCTCATCTTCACCAGCCGTGGTATGGCGGTAAGCCTATGTCGACTTGACCTCGGCCTCCAACCGCGCTACCGCCGAGCTCAGGTTGACCGCTCGCGGTATGGTGGTAATTGCCTGCCCTGACCACCAAGCCACCAACCGCGTTACCACTGACCCTTTCAAGCCTTCCTACGGTGTGGTGGTAACCGCTAGCCAAACTGTCAGCGGTCTCACTGCGCTACCGCGGAGGCTGCTAGGCCACCCCGCAAGCAATCGATCTGCACTAATTACATCGAGCCACCCATGCAATAATATCATCACATTAATTGGGTTATGTCTTCAGCTAAAAGAATGACCTACAATAACTACCTTTACCTTTTCGATCTTCGGCCAATCAGATCGTTGTCACCATGCCATGTGTTTGCTTTGCATTTGTTGTTTACTCTGACCTTCGGTCCAGCTCGGTCAATCAAGCTCTGAGCTCGTTCTGTCATCTACCGCATCACCGCCGAGTCCATTCGACCAAGCTACAATAATGCAGTGAGCTCGTTTGAGCTCACCCTTGTTTTCTCTAAGCTCTATTTCACCTTCCCCGCGCTACCACTGTCCTGACTGAGTCATGCCATGGTAAAGTGGTGAGCTCATTCGAGCTCACCCTTCACTTCACCACACTACCGCTGGGTGGTTCAAGTCGACCCAAGGTAAGGCGGTGATCGCTAGCTAGTCCGTCAGCGGTCTCATCGCGCTACCACGAAGACCGCCAGGTCTCATCGTGGTAGAGCAGTGACTGCTCAGACTGACTATGAGCGGTTTCACCATAGCCACCGCGGTGAGCCAACTCACCGTCAGCAGTGGGGTGGTGACCACCAGGCCACTGCTGGCGGCTTCAGTGCGGCCACCATAGTCGGACCCTTCACCACTCGTAGTGCGGCGGTGACCGAAAAAATAGGCCGTTGGCGGCTTTACCGTGCACGGTAAGGCGGTAACTGCCCAGACTGTCACTGCAGTACCATCAAAGCATAATAAAAGGCAATCGTGGTATGGCAGTAAAGGCTAAAAGAGTGAGTTTTTTTTCGCCAAGTCTTTTTCCGATAGAGGTTCAAGCTGGTAATTGAGGCATCATTTCTCAACATTGACAAAGAGGGATTGTGAGAGAGGGCATTGGAGTGACATTGATTAGTGTAGGTAGCATGGGAGGGAGTGAGAACCAAGAGAGACAAACTTGAGAGGGAAAGAATTTATTCAATTATATGGTGGGGGGGGAAGACCTTAGAGAGGGAATGGGAGAGAGATAGAGGGAGTGAGAGAGAGAGGGAGTGGGAGAGAGAGAGGGAGAGAGAGAGTGGGAGAGAGATAGAGGGAGTGAGAGAGAGAGAGAGGGAGGAGAGAGAGAGAGGGGTAGGAGGGGACTTGAGAGAGAGAGGGAGACATGAGAGAGAGAGAGAGAGGGGGAGGGAGAGGGTGTGGGAGGGAGAAACCTAAGAGAGAGAGGCTGGGAGGGAGACACTTGAGAGAAGGAGAGGGAGTCAAAGTGGGAGAGAGGGGGTGGGAAGGAGAGACCTAAGAAAGTAGGGTGGGAGGTAAGTGAGGCCTGACAGAGAGGGATTGTGAGAGAGGGAATTGGAGTGACACTGATTAGTGTAGGTATCATGGGAGGGAGTGAGACCCAAGAGAGACAAACTTGAGAGGGAAAGAATTTATTCAGTTATATGGTGGGGGGAAGACATTAGAGAGGGAGTGGGAGAGAGATAGAGGGAGTGAGAGAGAGAGGGAGGGAGTGGGAGAGAGAGATAGAGAGGGGGTAGGAGGGAGAGACTTGAGAGAGAGGAGGGGGAGGGAGAGGACGTGGGAGGGAGAAGCCTAAGAGAGAGAGAGGGAGAGAGGGTGGGAGGGAGATACCTAAGAGAAGGAGAGGGAGTCAAAGTGGGAGAGAGGGGTGGGAAGGAGAGACCTAATAAAGTAGGGTGGGAGGTAAGTGAGGCCTGATAGAGAGGGATTGTGAGAGAGGGCATTGGAGTGACACTGATTAGTGTAGGTAGCATGGGAGGGAGTGAGAACCAAGAGAGATAGACTTGAGAGGGAAACAATTTATTCAGTTATATGGTGGGGGGAAGACCTTAGAGAGGGAGTGGGAGAGAGAGAGAGGGAGGAGAGGGAGAGGGAGGGAGGGAGAGAGGAGAGAGGAGAGAGAGGAGAGAAGGGGCAGGAGGGAGACTTGAGAGAGAGAGGGGAAGGGAGAGGGTGTGGGAGGGAGAAACCTAAGAGAGAGAGAGGGAGAGGGTGCGAGGGAGACACCCAAGAGGAGAGGGAGTCAAAGTGGGAGAGAGGGGGTGGGAAGGAGAGAACTAAGAAATTAGGGTGGGAGGTAAGCGAGGCCTGACAAAGAGGGAGTCAAAGTAGGAGAGAGGGTGTGGGAAGGAGAGACCTAAGAAAGTAGGGTGTGAGGTAAGTGAGGCCTGACAGAGAGGGATTGTGAGAGAGGGCATTGGAGTGACATTGATTAGTGTAGGTAGCATGGGAGGGAGTGAGACCCAAGAGAGACAGACTTGAGAGGGACAAACTTTATTCAGTTATATGGTGGGGGGGAAGACCTGAGAGAGGGAGTGGGACCCTTAAACCGTGAACCCTATACCATTAAACCTTAAACCCTAATCCATCAACCCTCAACCCTCAACCCTCAACCCTTAAACCCTAATCCCTCAACCCCTATACCCTATCAACCCTCAACCCTCAACCCTTAAACCCTAATCCCTCAACCCCTATACCCTCTTAATCCCTCAACCCCTCAACCCTTAACCCTTAAATCCTAATCCATCAACCCCCATACCCTCTTAATCCCTCAACCCTCAACCCTTAAACCCTAATCCCTCAACCCCTATACCCTCTTAATCCATCAACCCTCAATCCTCAACTCCTAAACCCTAATCCCTCAACCCCTAAACCCTAATCCCTCAACCCCTATACCCTCTTAATCCCTCAACCCTCAACCCTCAACCCCTAAACCCTAATCCCTCAACCCCTCTATAATCTTAATCCCTCAACCCCTCTACAATCTTAATCCCTCAACCCTTAACCCTCAACTCCTTAAACCCTAATCCTCAACTCCCTATACTCAGCCAACCTCAACCCTTAAAACCTAAAAGCCTAATCCTCAACTCCCTATAATTCTTAATCTATCATCCCTCAACCTCAACCCTTAGGACTATAATCCATCAACCCCATACCTCTCTTAATCTCTCAACCTCAACCTCTTAATCCCTTTAATCCTCAACTCAACCTCAACCCTTAACTCCTTAAACCCCAGAATCCTCAACCCTTAAAACCTAATCCCTTAACCCCTATACCCTCGTAATCCCTCAACCCTCAACCCTTAAACCCTAATCCCTCAACCCCTATACCCTCTTAATCCCTCAACCCTCAACCCTTAACCCTTAAACCCTAATCCCTCAACTCCCATACCCTCTTAATCCCTCAACCCTCAACCCTCAACCCTTACCCCTTAATCCCTAAACCATCTACTTGAGAGAGATAGAGGGAGAGGTGGTGGGAGGGACATACTTGAGAGAGAGGGATAGGGAGAGGGAGAGAGAGAGAGGGAGTGAGAGAGGGAGGAGTGGAAGAGAGATAGAGGGAGTCAGTATGAGAGGGAGAGGGTGTAGGAGGGGGACACTTGACAAAGAGAGAGAGAAAGATGGGGTAGGATGGAGACAATTGAGAGAGAGAAAGAGGGAGATAGGGTGGGAAGGAGAGACCTGAGAGAGAGGGAGAGAGAAAAAGTGGGAGAGAGATAGAGGGAGTGAGAGAGAGGGAGAGAGACAAAGTGGGAGAGAGATAGAGGGAGAGAGAAAGAGGGAGTGAGAGAGAGGGAGAGAGAAAAAGTGGGAGAGAGATAGAGTGAGTGAGAGAGAGAGGGAGTGGGAGAGAGCTTGAGAGGGAGATATATAGAGACAGAGAGAGAGTGAGAGAGAGGGAGGGAGAGGAGGTTTGAGGGAGAAACCTAATAGAGAGGGAGAGGGAGAGAGGGTGGGAGGGAGACACCCGAGAGAGAAGGAGAGGGAGACAAAGTGGGAGATAGGGGGTGGGAAGGAGATACCTAAGAGAGTAGGAGAGAGAGGGAGTGAGAAATAGAGGTATGGGAGAGATACAAGGAGTGAGAGAGAGAGACTTGAGAGATGGAGAGGGGGTGGGAGGGAGAGGGAGTACTCGGGGGAGAGGGAGTACTCGGGATAGAGGGATTCAAGAGAGATGGAGGGGGTGGGGGGAGATACATGAGATAGAGGGAGAGAGAGAGAGTGGGAGGGGGTGGGAGGGAGATATCTAAGAGAGAGGGAGAGAGAGAGGGAGAGAGATAGAGGGAGTGAGAGAGAGAGAGAGGATGTGGGAGAGAGATAGAGGGAGTGAGTGAGAGAGACAAAGAGAGGCCTAAAAGAGGGAGAGGGGATAGAAGGGAGAGACTTGAGAGACAAAGAGGGAGGGAGATTGGGTGGGAGGGAGATACTTGAGAGAGAGAGTGGGAGAGAGATAGAGGGCATGAGAGAGAGAGAGGGACTTGAGAGAGAGAGGGACTTGAGAGAGAGAGGGAGAGGTGGTGGGAGGGAGGTACTTGAGAGATATGGAGAGGTAGATGAACATAGATAGAGGGAGTGAGATAGGGAGGGAGTGGAAGAGAGATAGAGGGAGTGTCTATGAGAGGGAGAGGGAGTAGTAGGGGGGGACTCAAGACAAAGAGAGAGAGGGAGAGGGGGTAGGATGAATATACTTGAGAGAGAGAGAGGGAGAGGAGGTGGGAGGGAGAGACCTGAGAGAGAGGGACAAAGACAGAGTGGGAGAGAGTGAGAGAGAGGGAGTGGGAGAGAGAGAGGGAGTGTGTGTGTGTGAGAGAGAGAGAGGGAGAGTGTGTGTGGGAGAGAGAGAGGGAGTGTGTGTGTGTGAGAGAGAGAGGGGGGATGGAGATACCCGAGAGAGAGTGAGAGAGAGTGAGAGAGAGGGAGAGAGATAGAGTGAGTGAGAGAGGGAATGGGAGAGAGATAAAGGGTTTGAGTGAGTGAAAAACCTAAGAGAGGGAGAGGGAGTAGGAGGGAGAGACTTGAGAGAGAGAGACAAAAAGAGAAAGATAACAACCTAAGAGAGGGAGATGGAGTGAGAGAGATAAAAAGACCAAAGAGGGAGAGTGAGAAAGGGGGTTGGAGTGAGATAGATTTATTTAGGTACCTATGTGGGAGGGAAAGAGACTTGAGAGAGGGTATTGGATTGAGAGAGTAGTCTAGGTCATGTGGGGAGTGAGACCTAAGAGATAAAGACTTCAGAGGGATAAAGAGTTATCCTGTAACAGTAATGAGTTAGAGAAGGTATGAAAGGTAAAACCCTGACTATCCATCTACGATCATAAACTGTGCACTCTAAGCATTATCAAAGTTGTTCACCAAAGAGGGGAAATTCTAGTTCTATGCAAAGCAGGCCATTTGGCGCTCGCCAAATGGCCTGCTTTGGACGTGTTAATTAACAGGATTTGCCAAATTTTCTCATATTTTAATCTGTGCTCCCCGTCTCATTTGCACATATTTTAATGCAAGTTTATTAAAAAACCGTGATAATGTTAATCTCTCTCTTAGCTATCTAAATATATAATTCTTTTTTCATTTTGATTTAGTTAAGGTTTTGATCCATGGCTTCTATTGTAAATGCCTTCGTTTTTGGTCAAAAACCAACATGTTCTAGGTTTAGGATAGATTTTTACACTTTCATCGGAACATGAAACAAATTACATTTTTTGAACCTAGACTCCATTCTACACATGATGAAAAAAAAATACCAATTTTTGATTAGTTTGCAAAAAATTTGGGGGGGAGCACGCTCAAATTCCAGTTTTTCAAGATGTGTCCATTTTGAAAATTCATAAAATATTATATATTCATTAAAAAAATTATCTGAAATAAGGAGGATAAACTACATGGTGTTAGCTAATTTCTCACCATTGGGATTTTTGAAATTCTAAAAAAAAATTAATCAAAAAGGGGGGAGCCCTCAAGCGCTATGCTATTTTTTTTTGATAAAAATAGGACCTATTTTGGGTCCCCCCTCTTTTTGAGACCCTTAATCTTCATTAATTTAAAAAAAAAATAGTAGCTTAGAAACTAGACTCGGAGCACTTCAACTTTTGTTCTTGCCGCATCTTGAAATTCTGAGCGTAACTATCTTCATTTTCTCGTGCAAATAAGATTTTGCTGATTTCAGAAAAAAAGTGGCATCTTAAAAGCCAAAGTTGTGTCACAGATTGGTGCACTTACCCATGGGGATGCATTATAATAACCAAATGGAGGCATGGTCTATTCTTAAGGCTTTGGAGAAAGCCTGTGAGTTGGGTTGGAAGAAGGTGATCTGTGAAATGGATTCTATGATTTTTGTTTGATTTTGGTTTATTTTCTAAATAACCAAGATTTCTAGAACTCCTCTTGGATATTGGATGTGATTTGCAAACAAATCTTTCATTTGGCCTCAAATTTTGTTTTTATTTCCTTTGTGCATATTCCTAGGGAATGGAATAAATTGGTTGATTGTGTAATGCCCAACCAAGTAACCTTAAAGGAAGTTGCAATTAACGTCTTAAGCGAACCAAATTTTTTTTTTTATAAAGTGCATTTAACATACACATTCACTTACTAATTAACAACAACCTCTAAGGCTACAAGGTTAGGATTACTTAAACCCACACATACATATTACATATAACCATAGCATTATGAACTTTATGAAATAAACATCATACATCATAAGAATACCACATAACATAATAAGATAATCAACCAAGATACAATCTCATAAACATTAACTTAATCCAATAGTTACATCACTCATTCCCAGAATGAGACAATAGTACAAATGTATTACAATTACATAACTCCACCTCATAACAAAAGAAGGATGAATAACTTATACATAATGAGATATTACAAAGCAAGAATAACACAAGAACTCGAGCTGTCCATCTGGATGTCTCGCCACCAAGTACTAAAGATAGATGGGGACCCAACAGTTTTGGTGCATGTTCCACCCAACCAAGTGGTACCCGAAGGCCCACCCCCCATGCTAGGAGATAGTAACAATGTAACATGGACAAAGATCTACAATCCACTAACCAAAGGCAGACTCATACTAACTCATACTGATATAACCAAACAAATGAACTAACAAGTACAACTCAATCACCATGCAAGTACAAATCAAGTACAACTCCAACATCACTGACATAGGTCACATTGCTTCCAGACATAAAGATAGATCAAGTATGTTCAGAGAACCATACATATAAAACAATTAACAATAGTTGTCCTAGATAGAGTGTCATCACATAGTAGTCATGAGATCTCCTCTGGGCATCCTTCATAGGCTCCGTAAATCCTAGTGGCCTCAACCGAATCCCGACACACATACTCACTCATGCAGCATCAAATACCTCTCGTACTGACAAGATAAATGACTATGCCATTCCAGGCCTTCTCACTCATCCCAAGTCTAAACGAGCCCTTGTGTCTATGAGTGAGGATTAATTATCTTGATTAATGTGAATGCATCCTAATCATATAAATACATTAATTTAATTATCACTTGATTAACTCACTTCTGAAGGTTACCTAGTTTACCACTTTGGGCTCCGGCCCCTAACAAAAGCCACTCTTCTATTCAACAACATACACCCAAACAATCCACCAAGGGAAACACAAGTGCATACCAACTAGGCATCAAAACCACTCCAACACAAGTAGGATACAAATAATAAAACCCACTCCAAACATTTCGGAGGCAACAAACACATAGTCCACTCCTTTCACAGGAGGTACAAAACATCCCCATTCATGGAAACCGGGTAAAACTGAAAAGACGCCATGTACTACCCAAGGAAAACACTGGATGACATAAAGATTCAACAACCCTTATCCTCTAAGTTCTTTTGGAAGACTTATAATTTAGGACTAACACCAATTCCCAACACCCACAATGCAACTTGACGACATAGCAGCAAAAACATTCAAGTCATTAATCAAATCTAATATTTGAATTTCCTAAATCCATACTCATTCAATAGGTAGTGTTGACAAAGTCAAAGACACGATAACTAGATCATTTGAAATAATCATAACCCCTATTTCCTCTTTCATTATTGGAAATCTAAAACAATTAAACTTACTTCCCTTTACTGAATACAGAGAATTAAATCATTTAAGATAATCATGAGGAGATTACTACTTTTGGATATACTAAATCCATATCTCTTTCATATTTCATTCACAATAAATTAATTCCTCTAATAGAAATAAAATAAATTAAAATAGCTATTTGCCTCATCAATATAGATAACTCCTTAATTGACACAAATCCATGCAAGTAAACTCTTTCCATTTCCTAACCAAATCTTACATCTCATTCAATTTTCTATTTAGAATATGCAATCTCTTCAATATAATAAAATATTGTTTCTCTATCCATTTACCCATATTCACTAATCAATCCATTTTAAATCTCTATTCAATAATATATTGCATGCATCTTATTAAAATAAAATACGATAATGAATTTACACTTAATATATATATTAACAAATTTAATTACATATATTCTTTAATATTCCATTCACAATGATTAAATTTCTCTATGGAAATAAAACATAATTAATTGCCTCATCAAACTAAATAATTCTTAATTTACTTTTAATACAACGTAAAACTATCGCTAACCATCTTTTCAATTTTCTATTCAAAACCTATACTACGCATTCTAATTTTATCCTCTAAAATCCTTATTCACAATAATATAAACTTTTGTTCTTTCAACTTAATTGAAATAATTAAACAAGTGTCTTCAATCTACAAATATAAGGAGATACTAATTTAAACAATTTAAATCAAATTCAATGCTTACTCCTAAAACTAACATCAGTTTTCTATTAACTGGATTCCTTTCGTTTTCCAACTAACTCAAATAATTTAATCATTTAATATAAAATATCTTTTTCCTATTAAACTAAATTATGCATACTAATCATTTCATTTAAATTCTCCATTCAAAATTTATCTTTTAAAAACAACTGAAATCAACTAGAAGTAAACTTCTTTCAATTTTCTAATTACACCACACGTCTATTTCAAAATAAATATATTCAATTTAAAATATCTTTTTCTATATCTATTTGACTATGCAATTTAAATCATATCTTTTGAAATCCTCATTCACAATAATTATATGCAACAAAATGTTAAACTATATATTTAAATATACTTGCTCATGTTACTCATGCATTATATCCATGTATCCAAAAATTCTCATTACTTAAATAAACATGCAATTATATTTATATCTATAATACAATTTCACATATATTTTTTGTATATTTAATTATATATATAACCATTATATATATATACAATAAATATATTTAAATATATGATACAAACAAATATTTTATTATAATCAAAACTAAAACATATTAAAATAATATTTAATACCAAAGTCTAACGTATATATATATACCATATATATATACAATAAATATATATATACCATATTATAAAATAAAGTACATTAGAAGAACAAAAAACTGGAAACCAAAACCAAATGCATACGCGAAATTTAAAACCACTAAACCAAATGCATTGGCGGACGCGTAGACATGATTCGCACCCCATAAAATATAGGGGTTTCATTTTAAAGTAAAGGAGAGGGGGGGGGGGCGCGGCTATACCTTCGTCGCTCCCCATGCTTCCATATGCGCATGTGAGGGGAGGTGTGGAGGGTCTCCCTCCACACAGTCGCTCCCATATGGGGGCAGTTGTGGGGAGGTAGATCCTCCCCATGCATGCCCGCACTCACACGATCCGAGTTCAAAGAAAAACAGCGAACAAGGTTTCGCTTCGAAGCCTCCAAATGGATCCGCCTCACAACGATTTCGTTGTACAGCAATCCCTCAAAACAAAAATTCATTTTAAAATAAAAATAAAATAAAACAAATTCCCATCATAATAACACAAAAAGACAACGGCCGTACAACAACGATTTTGGATTTAAAAAATATTTTTTAAATTCAAAGAGAATATATATATGTATTTTATATATATATATGAACATATATATATATATATATATAAAGAATTTTCAACAATAAATAATTGGGGAAATTTGTGAAAAATATTCACCTGTAAGAGGAATTGTAAAACTCTTTTTCCAGAAAAACCAAATTTCATAGAGATCTTAAGAATTAATTCTTTTAAACTATTTTCTCAAATTCTTGAACAATTAGAAGAAAAATCAAATGGATCTAAATTAAAAACAGAAGTCTCAAAACCTCAAGGTTTCTCTACCTAATTTCTAGAGAGGGTTTTCAAAATAAATTTGATTTTCTACAAAGGGCTTCATTTTCTAAAAACATTCTAAATGCATTGATCAATCTCTATGTTTGATTCCAATAACAAAATAATTGATTTCCCCAAATAATTTAAATTCAACTGGGGTTTTCACAATTTTCACTCAAATTTTTTTACAAAAACAAAAGCTATAAATTTATTTGATTCTTTTCTTCTAATAGCAAATTTATTTTCTAAAACAAATTTAACAAACAAATCTTTAATCACTACTATTTTAAAAGTAACCAAGAACAATAAAACACAAAGAGGAAAACCTGGTTCAAGAAGCTACAGGAAAGGATTAATTTCTGATGCAAGCCTCCTCCAAAGATTTCCTGAATTTTCTTCAATCCTCCAACGAATCCAATCCAAAACCCAACAAATGCAAACAATCTTTCCTCCAATCAATTCTACAATCAAACTTTCTTCAAACCCTTCTTTGCAAATTTTTCCAAAATTTCTTCTTTGTTGTAAAAATGAAATTTTTCTAAAAACTTTCTGCCCTAAAATTAAAACATGCAATCCTTATAAATCAAAAATACCTAATGCAACCCTAATTCACATTACATGCAAATTAGATATTAATTTCAATTTCAATTTTTACAACCCTAATTCACATTGCATGCAAATTAGATATTAATTTCAATTTCAATTTTCGAGAAACCCACTTTCAATTTAAAATGCAATTTCAAATAATAAATTAATTTCCGAAGTTAAAAATCATTTTCTAATTAAACATTTAATTATAATTTCTAATTTAATTCACACAAGATGAAATTAAATTCCAAAATTAATTTTAATTCTTTTATTTCCTTTCATTTTTCTTGCATCACGTTTAATTAATTAATTTAATTATTTAATAACTAAATTCAACCCCCTTGGATTAAATTTAATTAAATAAATAAATTAAATATAATTAATTAATTTAAATATAAAATTTTATCCACATTGCATTATTTAAATTAAATAACCATCAACATGATTTAAATGCAATTATTCTAAATATCTATTTCCAAATCAAGAATCCTTCATAATTAAATAACATTAAAGCAAGACCGACAATGACTCGGCACACACGACTGATGACACACTAATGCTAGGGTGTAAACTTGACACATGTTACCTAGCTACTATCTCCCGTTCAACTTAACCGTTGGATCGACATGCTCAAACTTGTGAAACCAGGTGCAGTCGATGTCATGTACCTACAATCCCGAAACCAATTAAACAACATCATACAATATATCCAACATATAATACACACCGTGAAGAAGGAATTTACGGATTCACAGGGCGCTCGCAAGCAAGTGATGAGAACCTGTCCTCTTCACCAATACACTCATCAAAACTGACACTTCCATCATAATTCCAATAATCTCATAATAACATCTCATGTTAACTCTACTAACAATATTAAACCATGAAAGCATGTGAAACACTAATTAGGTCAACACATCACACAATGATAGTTGTCGCTCAATAGTAGCGATCAAAACATCATAACAAAATGCATCCAGTATCAAGGTAACTGCAACCAAACATAGCATAAAGCAAATCGAACGAGAAGCAAAACGGAGGGGTATTACAGATTGTTTGGTCAAATGGGCATTTGATGAGTTGGAGGTGTGGACTATGTGGAACTGGAGTCAAATGGATAAGGAAAAAATTTGGTGTTTGGCTCAGCTTCTTCATGAGGATAAAAAGTATTAGTGGTGTGAAGTTGTTTTATTTTTATGCTCTTTAGCACTAGGAGCATGGTTGTTGTGGTTGTTTTTTGGATTCCTTTCATTTTTTCTCTTTAGGCTTTGATTTGATATTCGTTTGAAGGATTTGGGATTTTAGCTCTCCTACTATAATTTTTTGCTTTCCTTTGAATAAAAATTCCACACCTTCTCTTTTATTTTTTGAAAAATCTCCAATGCATGTGAACAACGTGAAGAAAAAATGCTATGTATGCCCCCACTTTAAAGTAATTACAAAACACCATGTTGTGAGCAATTGCTTTCAGGTAGAAAAAAGATAAATGTCATGTGATAAAAGGTCATGAGAGCTTATTTGGAAAGCCCTATGCCAACTATATGCAAGATGCCTAAATGAATGTATTGAACACTTTTAGGTTTATTTTCAAATTTAAATGACCTAAAACAGATTTGTAAATATAATTAGAATGTAAATTTGACCTATGAGGATTGGAATTAATCATATTGTAACTTATAATGCAATATTATATGCAATTTTTTCAATTTTATGCCATTTATGATGTAAAAAAGAATGCCTAAATGAGAAATGCAAAGCAATGCAATGTTAAACCTAGATCTAGGATTATTTTCTTTAGATTTTAGAAGGTATATAATGCTAACATGTCAATTTCACCATAATGAAATTGTTGAAAAGTGTGGAACCCAAGGATTTGACCCTAGGGTTTAGGCACCTTTTCCTCATTTCATTTAGGATTTTGTAGTAGTGGGGGTTTGATGGATTTAGACAAGATATATGACTGACTTACAACCTATAAGGTGAGTCAACTTTCCCTTGACCAAATTTGGAATGGATTTTAGAATGAAATGCAATGATTTGACTAGGCTAATGATGCAACTAACTATTTTTATGCAAATACAACATATCTAGAATGTCAAAGAAATTCAGACTTTAAAAATGGACGGAGAAAAGTATTGTGCACTTGTGATATGAATCTGAAGCTAATTTTTGAGGACCCAGTTGCCCTAGGAGGCTATATTGTAGTAGATGAATTTTGGATCTAATTTCACAATACTCTAGAGCCAGATCAGAGCCTTCTTTCTCCAGTTGTCACATTGTCAAATCTTCATTGAGTGCCAAGATAATTGAGTTTCCATTTTTTTCAAGGTTTAAGGATTGAATGCAACAATGAATAATTGATCTTTGAACTTCTCCCAATCTAATTTTGGTCTTTCCACCTCCATAATATAAATGTCAATGAAAGAGAGCTTACCCTTTTGAGGGATAGAGGCCAAATGATAAAATGAATCATGAGTCACCAATGGACTGCAACTCACCACTCAAAAGTGGCTTCCTTGAAGGAGTGAAGTCATGCACATCTCCTCAAGGTTTGATTGTTTTTGGCTTGATTTTATTGAAGACCTACAAGGGTTAGATCTCAAAAATAATATGATAACATAAGCATGAAAAAAATCACATACAATTTAGCATAATGTTTTGATATTAAATCATTGCAATAAATATGCTCTTGAATGCTCTTGACTTGCTTGATAATGTTTTTGACAATAATTCTTGCTTAATGATTTC
This sequence comes from Sequoiadendron giganteum, assembly GCA_007115665.2. NCBI lineage: Eukaryota > Viridiplantae > Streptophyta > Pinopsida > Cupressales > Cupressaceae > Sequoiadendron > Sequoiadendron giganteum. The sequence goes on along the minus strand of CM021107.1, from coordinate 508,058,181 downwards.
CAATAATTTATAGTTATCTCTTGTTTTTTTTTCAAGTGGTGAAATGACTAGGTATTTATATGTAATTATTCTAATTTCCCGAAATTAAATCCTGATAGCCAACATCTAATGTTTGAAATTCAAATAATAAAATGTTGACTCTGACACATTACATTTTGGAGGAAAAATAGGGGTGCCAACTCACCTAGGGCAACTTAGTCCTGGCCATATTTTGCGAGATCAAAGGTGTCAGGAGAAAAATATTAAATGCTTGCATTGGTTTTCCTCATGGGTTCTCTTGATAATTTTCAAATGGTCTATGGAATGCATAATTTAGGAATCAGGTGTACAATTGGGTCCATGCACTTAGGGAGGAGCAAAACATAGTGTGAAATTATCATGGGTGAAAATTTGCAATGCTATAATAAATAATTTATATAATTAATTAAATTTGAGATGATGTGGGTTTGGCTACAATGGACCTATTATGGTGCTAAAAGTGGAAAAAGTAGTGATGTTAGATGTGTTGTTAGGAATGGTCAATTTTAGGTGTCTACACATTTTATTTTAAAATTATATGTTATTTGTAAAATTAAATATTTATTTCTTAAGCCTAATAATTTAATAAAATGTGTATACATAAGTATCATTAATTTAGATTGAATAATTATTAGATTACATTAATTTGAATATTAAATTTAGTAATTAAAATGTGTGAGAATGTAAATATAACGTAAATATACATAGTTTGATGATTGACGAATGGATAAAGATTGATGAAGATCTAGATTTAATAAAGTTCAAAATAATAAATAATGATTAGGCTATTGATTCCTTGAAATTAGAAATTTCTATTGATTCTATGCAAGAATGTGTGATACTCATATAAAGTAAATAAAGTGTGTGGGAATGTAAATATAAAGTAAGTATACATAGTGTTATGATTGATGAATGAACAAAGATTGATGAAGATCTAGATTTAATAAGATTCAAAATCACAAATAATGGGTATTAGGCTATTGATTGCCTTGGAATTATAAATTTCTATTGATTCTATGCAAGGATGGGTCTAAAATGAACTAGCTTACAATTTTGAACTTGTCATTGTAGTTTATTGATCTCCATTATTTAGTTTTCCTAATCACCTTTGATTTATTCTCTAGGTTTTTATCTAAAATACTCAAGAGGCCTAGTGATATTTAAAAGTATCTTAAAATATTATTGTTGAGTCATGATGAGCTCTCACTTGGATCAATTCCCAAAATTTAAAAATTAAAAAAATAATAATCTTTGATCATATACATGCCTCTAAAATGGTTATGTAATGTTAGATCCCTTTTAGAGAGCTAACTGAAATATGTGAATGTGAGTGATAAAAATGAATTATTTTTTATTTTCAAATTATTAAAATGAGTGCTTGGAATATCTATAAATACAAGGATTGAAAAAATATTATTCCTACCCATTTTTGACTAATTACATTCGAAATCCATTTAAGGACATATCCGTTCTCTTTACAGGCGATAGAGACCAAAAGCATCTGTGGAAAACACGAGTGTTTGCCTTATTCAATAATCACTTCTCCATTAGTTTTGTAAAGGAGGAGATAAATTAATATTCTATGCTCTTTCAAAACATAAATAAAATAAACATTTTGTAAATATGAATATTAAGTCTAGTACATAAAATTTAACAGAATATAAATAAATAAATAAATATATAGTTTAATGATTATTAAATGTAAAGTTTGATCAAGATTTGGATATGATAAGCTTATGGATAGTATTAGGTGGGTGATTATTTAGAATCAATTTTTTTTTTTAATGTAAGAATGAGTCTCAATTTGTCTAGAATTAATATACAACCATAAAATAGAGCAAGAAACTTCTGGATTTGATTGTGTGAGTTTTTTTCTCTCTTGACGTTTCAAATCAAACTTCATGAGCCATCATCAAGAGAGAAAGATAAGAGAAGAGAATTGTGATCATGAAGTTTGATCTAAAATGTTGAGAGAGAAAAAAACTCACACAGTCAAATCCATAAGTTTTTTGCTCTAACATTATGGATTGTGGAAATCATATGTCTACAACAATAAAATTGTCATGTACTATGTTGATCTCTATTTTTTAGTTTGCAGAGTTATCTTGGACTTCTTCTCTATGTTTCAATCTAAAATACCTAGGGGATATGGTAGTGTTTAAAGGATTTTCATTAAGTCACAAGGATCTTAGACTAGATCAATCCCTATAATTTAAAAATATTGAAATCGATATTCTTCATTCACACAAATTTCTTTAGAATGATTGTGCAAAGCTATATTCCTTTTAGAGCACCAATTGTGTAGATCTGAATGATACATATGAATTATTTGTTTGATTTCCATATGATTAGAATGAGTGCATTGAATTCCTTTAAATACAAGGACAAAAAATATATCACACAAACTTGTGTTTAATAAGCCCTAGGTGGGAAGAGTAAAGGTTGGAAGTATCTTCCTAACAAAGCCCTAAAGAATGATGATAAATTATCCTAAATAATTGAAGGTTGTGTATGTGTGTGATATGGCATACCATCATCAAATATTACTTAATAAATATTTGAAAGTTGATAATATACTATTTATAACTAAAATCTAAAGGAGAAGAAATAAAACTTAATTCTCTAGGGAAAACCATTATATATTAGACACTTAAAGATTCAAGTAGCTTGATTAGTCCCAACGTAGTTGTAATCATAATAATTAATGTGTAACAAAATAAATAAAATAGTTATAAAATAAAGAAATTTGTAGAGTATATTTTTCAATAACACAACTGGGGATATATAGCATCAATAAAACTCCCAATTTAAAATTTAAAAGTTTAGGGCTCACTTCTATATGTGTTGACTTGACATTGTTTAGTTTCATGGCATGGAAATGACCTATTATAATGAATGGATGGAATGAAGAATCAAGACTAGTCTCTCGGGATGTGTGTAATTAGAAATAGGTAGGGATCATATTATTTTCTAAATAGTACATTAGAATATGCCACTTGTACACAAGTTTTTTCTTTAAGGACAAACATGATGTCTAAAATAATGGGGAAAAGTGTAAGGTTTTCTCTTTTTATTTAGGCTAAAGTGTCTCAACCTTGAAATCCTAATGTTCAAATTTATTGTTTTGTATGTATTGTTATTTCATCTTTATTACCTTTATTTTCACTTGGGAAAGATGGAATCATGTTTGAAGGTGGAATTAATTTCATCTTTAGTGATATCTTCTCCCCACACGAGGAAGACAACATCCCACATTGAGTTGACATCTTAAATTTCCATGTGCTAGCATCTTGGATGGTATAAGAGCATCATGATAGGGATTACATAGGGAAAAATCTTATGATGTGTAAGAGATGTAAGAGAGATGTTATGCTGAAACCTTGACTAGCCTTATGATTTGGACACTTGTCATGAAGCATCTATTACATAAGCGAATGAAGAAAAATTGGACACACAAAGTTAGGTTGTCAAATATTTGACTTTATGACAATATGATACATAAGGAGTGTGATAATAATATTTGGGGTTACATTTGACCAAAGAGAATGTTCGGATTTGTTTCCAACTATTTTGGGCTTCATAACTCCTTTGGGCTTGTCGACGATTTACCAAAACTATCCCATGGTTTCACTTTACAATTATTTTTGTAATTTGATCTTAGAGTAGAATGCATCATAATTTTTTGCAATTCGTATGGATAACAAAGTGATACTAGAATTTAGAGGGATAAGATGTATTGATGTAACTCACTTTTGAATGATTAATATAAGATTGTGTCTCTTTGGGTATGCATTTTTTTCTCATAAAAATTTATCCATGTGAATTTTCTTGCTATGATTTGCATTCTCTCTATATTTCTCTCTATTCTCATTATGTTTTATCATTGATTAAAAAAATAACAATAAATTTTGACATATCTCATTATTTAGTTACAAATTATTTTTTACATTTGGTGTTAGAGACAAATTTGACTTGATTAGAGAGAGGGAAACCTTTCTTAGATTTTTTATTAGGGTTTTTCTATAGTGGGAGTGTGTTATTTTTTCTTACAGTTTCAAGTTTTGGGTGATAGAGATCATGACCAACTCATTTTAGTTGGAGATCAAAAATTTCAATGGAATGGGTTTTGAGAGTTAAAGGCTAAAGTTAGAACTTTTATAAGAAGGCGATCAATGAATTTCCATGAAGAATGAGAACAAATAAAAAAAGATGTCAGATTGAAGAAAACATAAAATTTGAAAAATGGACCATGAAACAATTCATGCGTGTTTATCTGACTTTTTTTATTGAATTTTCGTAGTGATTCTATTGCTAATAAGGCACGAAATAGAATGGGAGAAATTTACCAAATAAAGAGTCTGATTAATAAGGCATGAAATAAAATAAAGAATAGGGGCTCAATTGAAAAATATTTAAATGTATTTTTAATCTTATCTTTTTTAATTACATTTGATAGACGTGAAGATAGAATAAGTGGATAAGTGTATTTTTTTTCTATTTTTCTTGTCTAAATATCAAGATAATATGATCCTTACAATCAATATTTCTTTGATATATTATCCAAAGTTGGATTCCCTCATTACTATCTCACTTACAAAGGATATATGGAGAAATAATTTTCATGGGTCTAATGATGCATTGCATGTATAGGGAAAATTTGAAGAGAAGGGTAAGGGCAAGTAGAAATATGATAAGGATAATTATAAGGATAGGTCTAGGTACAATCAAAGAAATATGACACTTGATATGAGTAGGTAGAGGTGCAATAAATATGGTAAATAGAGGCACCCTAGAAAGGAATGTTAGTATTAAAAAATCATGATGGCTACTTTACTAATAAATCCTTTGATGATGAAGCTACTAATTATTTTATTATTTCTACTAAAATGATTTATATTTACTCTTGGTTGATGGATTCAAGGGTATCGTACCACATGACCCTCACAAGGAGTGGTTGTCAACTCATAGACCTTATGATGGTAGCCTAAATCTTTCCTTGCGGCCAACAACATTAAATATTTTTTCCCAAGGGGAGGTAAATCTGATTTTAGTGATGGAAGGGTGAGAAACCTCACAAATGTGTTGCATATATTTGATTTATCTAGGAGCATGATTTTTGTATATAAAAGAAATGATTTAGGGGTGTATGTTACTTTTGAGAAGAGTTGTTGTAGGTTGAGTAGAGTGAATTCGGTCTTGTATAAGGGCACTCAAAGTGGCATCCTATTTAGATTGGAGGTATCTATATATTGTAACTCTATTAGTGCAAATAACAAATTTGTTACTTGTAAATTGTGCCACCGCAAGAAAGATCACATTAATGAGAAGGGTCTCAAAGACCTCATTAGCAATGTGTTTTATTTATTTTTATTTTTATGAACACTACATGTATGAAAAATGACATTGGGTTTTCATTTAAATAGTAGAACTAAAGATAACAAATTGAAGTTGTTCATAATGATGTATATGTCCCTATCAATGTGCCTTCAATTTGAAAGTCTTGCACTAGTATGTTTCAGTTATCAGTGATTTCTCTACATATACATGGTTTTATTTTCTAAAACATGTCTACTATATATTTTTAAATTTAATGAAAATAATAAATAGACAAGAAAGAAAAGGTTTTAATAATGGATAATAGTGGTGATTTTTCTCTAGGTATTTGGATGATTATTGTAGCCATGAAAGAAATGTTAGATCGGCCCACAATACTGTGTTCCACTTTTTAGCCAAGTTGGACATTAATATCAACAATTTTTTACAAAATTTTATTTTATGAAACCTATAGCAACTAAACCATTAATAATTTGGAGATGATGTGAACTAGTGACTTGTGAGGATTTGTGTGTAGATTATATATATATATATATATATATTAAAATTAGAAATAAATTGCACTAATTTTTTTATATACTTTTAATAACTTATTCTGTATAGTAACAACGTTTTTTAAAAGTGGCATTAATGTCGTCATGCATAACTTTTTTATTGAAAGAATAAAATTATAAATTTTACAATATAGATTTTTAATATCAATATCTAGTGCATGGATATTTTTCATAACTTTTTATTGCATAGTTATTTTTGTAAGTCAAAGTAATTATAATCAGGACATAGGTGTATGTCCTCATGCATAACTTGTTTTTTATGTATTGATTTTTTTTGTTTTCATGAAACAAGAACATCAACGCCTTGTGCGCACATATCTTTTATAATTTTTTTCTCTATTTTTCTATTTTTTCTTGTGTGAAACAAATACCTTGACGTTTAGTGAAAAAATAACATTCACAAGAAATAAAATACAAATATAATAATAAAATTAAAAATAGTTAAAATTATAGTTTTTGGAAAACTTATAATAAGATCTACATACTTACAAAATATAATTTCTATATTACTTTATTTAATCCCTCAAAAGGTAAAGAAATAGTGGTTTTTTGCTAGCATTTTTATAGGTGCAAAGGAGACTCCATTGTGGGAATGTTTTAATACTAGAGGGGTTATATCCAAGGGGATTTGGTCTAAGGAGGTCTTATCTAACCCCCTTCAATTAAAAACCTTTAGATGGAATCCCCTAAGGCTTAAATCATTAGTTTTTCTAAAAATATATGATTCTAGGAAAAAATCAAGATGTCCCAAGTTTGGGACCCATTATACATGGGTTTATTTTCTAAAACATGCCTACTATATATTCTAAATTTAATGATTTTAAAGAATTTGATAAAAAGAACAAATAGATAAGAAATCAAAGGTTTTGATAATGGATAATAGTGGTGATTTTTTCTCTAGGGATTTTGATGATTATTGTGTGAATGAAATCATTGTTGATAAAAAAATATCTCCATATACTCCACAATATAATGGAATGGTAGAAAAAATGAGCATGAATTTGATTAACAAAGGAAAAATAATGCCAAATAATGCTAAGATCGAATAACATTTCTATACGAAAGATATATACATTGATTTTTACTTAGTGAGCAAGTCTCCCACTTCTACTCTAGTTGAAAACGTAGCCTATGAGTTATGGATAAATAAAACACCATTAGTTTCACATTTTTAAATTTTTTCATAGTAGAAAATATGTTCATATTCCAAAAATAAAAATATTCTAAGATTGATTTCAAGGCTAAAAAGTATGTCTCCATGGGTTATTTCATGGGATATTTTGGATCCAATAGCATTAAAAATAATATATTCTAAGGATGTTATTTTTATAAAGCTTAGGTAATTATAAAAGTATAAACAAACTCCTTAGAAGAATCTTAACTAAATTGTGCATTTTAATATTTAGAAAATACCATAGGAAATGCATTCATAGTACAATAATAAGATGGATATAATGAAGAAGGAGAAGGATCAAATTTAAATTTTGGAGAGGAACAATAGAGTGACTTGTTATGCCTCTCAAAAGATCCATGAGGCAACACAATATTGTTTAAAGGTATAGTCATTTTGGCTATAGTTGTGTATTTATTTTATTATTTACTAGCAATGAACTTAGATCTATGAAAGAAAAATTGTCTTCAGATGAGAATGAATCTTGGTTAGAGGCCATGAAATATGAAAGAAAGGATTTGTTGGGAATAGGATGCCATTTAATTGTAATCCTAAACATATTTCATGTATCTCCTAAGTCCTTGGAAAGTGTTCCCCAACACTAGGATTAGAAAGAGATTAAATTTGAATGAAATGAACATGTAAATTGACATTTGTAATTATTCCTAAATAATAGGAACATGTGGGGATGTCCAAGAAGAGCTCCTACAAGATAGGATCACATGGGGCACCCACATGGAAGGTGGAACCAACCTTGCTTTAGTTAACTATTTGGAGGATTGATAACACTTCGGTAATGCATGTCTTGTTCCTACAAAATAGGGATTAATATTTATAAGAGTGGAGTGGCACTATTAGTTCAGTATTAGTTTAGTTCAGGATCAGTTCAGTATTAGTTCAGTATCAGTTCAGTTCAGTTCAGTATCAGTTCAGTATCAGTTCAGTTCAGTTCAGTTCAGTTGAGTTCAGTATTAGTTCAGTATTAGTTCAATATCAGTTCAATTCAGTTCAGTATCAGTTCAGTTCAATTATGGTTCAGTTATCTTCAGTTGCATGTAGCTATTTTGAGTTGCATGCTAGTTGAATTGAGTTGCATGCTAATTGTCTTGAATTGCATGTAGTTATCTTGAGTTTCATGCTAGTTGACTTGAGTTGCATGCTAGTTGACTTGAGTTGCATGTAGTTATCTTGAGTTGCATGCTAGTTGACTTGAGTTGAATGCTAGTTCACTTGAGTTGCATGACTAATGACTTCAGTTGCATGACATATATCAAGTGGATACTTTCAGTTAAGTGGGGGTGATCAATCATGCATTTTTTTTGCATGAATTGGTGGAGAGACATTAACTAAGATTGACTTGGACCCACCTTGGGAACCCAAGTTAGCATCTTTGAGTTAACACCTTTTGCATGAGAAGATATTTACAAGGTTCAGTTAAGTGGGCCCATTCTTGGGTGTGAACTTTGAGGTGATGCTTGCAAGATATTTTCTTGACCAACGATTAGTTAAGTGTTCAGTTTGGGGCACCTAAATTGAGGAGACTTTGTTTTTTACTTCATGTTACATTGTGGAACTCTAATTGCACAATCTAGGTGTGGGTTTTTGAGAGGAGATTTATGCTCTTGTATTTGATAACTCTTATGAGTTTACATGGTCATTAATTATCTATTTTATTGTAGCAATTGCATCAGAGTGAAATAAAAGGGAAAAGGTTAGCAGGTTGAGCTTGTACATGTGTGAGGGTTTGAAGCATGCAATGGGATGCGTGGATTCATGCTTGGTCACATGGAATACATGGATAGCTTGTTTTGCAGAAAGTGTGTGAGTTTATTGCAAATTGTGAAGAAGGATTGTTGAAGGAAAATAAGCATATCAATTAAGGATTGATACAGTATTATTGTAATCTTGTTCTAAGGTTAAATAATACAATCACTATTGATTTTGGTGGATTTTTTTTCCCAAAAGGGTTTCTACACGTATATTTTTTGTCACTTCTATCTTCTGTCTCATTCTTCTACAGTCTTTTATCTCTTTCTACAACTGGTAAAATTGATCTAAACAGATTAATCATTCACAAAGAATTGTGACAAAGAACACTTAATTAGATCCGCAGTCACATAGTTTTACAAGTTTTAAGCTACGACTTTACCTTCATTTTCAACAGGCTTTGTACAAATGTGAAACATCATATCTAGTTACGTATGTGAGGGGAATGGATTCTACCCATTTGGTAAAGTATTTAGTGGTTGTAATGATATGTTTGTGATCACAAAGTAATAGAGGTTTATCTTTCCAATGAGATCAATCCCCCAAGTAGAGAAGGACCACATAGTTTTTATAATTTTTAGTGCTTGACAAGTTATGTGGATGAGGTTTCTCTCCTTCTAATAGAATGTACGTCTTTTGGCATATTGACAATCATCTTTCTCCACATAACAAACTAATATTAACATGTTCTTAGAAGTTTCTTGGCTATGACCATATCAATAGTATGTGCTTCAAAAATTATATCATGAACTTCCTTGATTGTTGATTTAGTTTCTTCTATATTTTTTCACCTTAATAGGGTGCCAACATAGCCTCTATGATAGAGGGTGTCACCAAGTAGTGTGAAGAAATATGTACATTGGATGAAGCTATTATGTTGATTTTGTGAGGAAAATATTAGTGATGTTGTCATAGAGATAGGTGTAAATGTCATAATACGAAGGGAAAGTGGGACCAAAAATCTCACATACCATTTCAAATTACGTGATGTATCCAAGTATTATTAGGTTTTCAACAAAAACTACCACTATAGAGTATCCTAATGTATCTCAATAAGTATACCAATAGTATCCATCTAATGTGTTGAATTATTATTTTCACAAGGAATGTGTTCAAAGTAATATCCTCAAGATACTTTTTATACTAGCAACCATTATTTTCTAACTCATCAATTACTTATTTTATGATGATTTGAGAATCATCACATATGGAAAATGTTTAATATTCCATTGGATTGCTAATTTGATACTTGAGATGTGTGTTTAATATTCAACAATATTAAATTAGTGGAAATAAAAATAATTCTAAATACTTTGGGGAGGAGGTTATCTTATGTTCTAATAAAAACATCCTATCCATGAATAGAAGAGCCATCAAAATATAGTTTCCATTCGTAAAAGTAACTCATCAAGAGATAGAATGGACTCATCTAGGAACTTTATGTTTAAAAATTCATTATCTTGTAGTGATTCATTTACAAGTTTATCTATAAAGACTTATCCCTTTTATACCTTTTTTTATTTATATACTCAATGTTAAACTCACTAAACAAAATAACCCATTTAGCCATTATACCTATGAGATGAATTTGAAAGAATATTCTTTAGAAGATCAAATTTGGGGACAATATTAGTTTTATTCTTGAGCATGTAATGTTATAAATGTTTAAAAGAAAAAAAATCTAGACATAACTTCTCAAATTGGGTGTAGTTGATCCCATATGCTACCAAATTTTATCCTAGATAATAAATAACTCCTTATGTTCCTTGATAATCTTGTTGAGCCAAAATAGATCCAAAGGAAAACTATGTCACTGAGATGTAAAGTAATAGTTCTCTTGGAGTAGGTGACACAAACACTAAAGATTTTGAAAGATATTGTTTAATTTTCTCAAAATCATGTTAAAATTATGTGTTCTAATAAAATATTATCCTTTAACAGATGTGAATGTTCGAAATTTATTTGGAAGTTGTGAGATGAATCCTCCAGTGGCTTGGATTTTCCTTATAAATTGTGTAGTCATTTGAGTTTTTGGGGAGGAGGTATTTCTATGATAAATTTTATTTTAGAATTATTATCTTCAATACCTCTTATGGACATGATGAACCCCAATGGTTTGCCTAATGTAACACCAAAAATACACTTCCTATACTTTAGATGAAATTTATACTTTCTTAGTCTTTCAAAAAAATTATGTAGAATGACCATTTTTTTACTATAGCTCTTTATTTACCCAATATATTATCCATGTAATACTCAACAATATCATGGAAAATTTCATAGAAGATGATAGTCATGGATATTTTATAGGTACTAGCATTCTTCAATCCAAGCAACATGATTGGTAACAAAAACTTCCCTAATATGTAGTGAAGGTTATTATATGTTGGTCTTCAAGTGTAATGTTAATTTGATTGTATCCTAAGAAACCATCCATAAGAGATAAGAGTGTATTTCCTTCTTTTGAGATGGAAATCATGTTAATATTAGGTAATGGATTATCATATTTTGGGCATATGCCTTATTGATTTCTCAAAAGTATGTACATATTTAGATAGCTACCAATTTCTTATGGGAAGGAATAATGTTGAATATCCATTTAGAGTATTCAATTGGTTGTATAATCCCAACATCCATAAGCTTTCATGGTTCTTATTTGATAAGAAAGGCCATCTTAGGATACATTTCTATTTTTTGTTTAACTAGTTTAACAACTTTAGGGATACAACTAAGAGTAGTAAGGAGCTATGTATGAGTATAAGGAGGTAGATTCAAGAAAATGTTGAAAGTTGTAAGTATACCTAGGCTAAGAAAGAGCCTACTTATCAGGAGTTAATAATAAAATAGCAGTGGAGAATTTCTCAAGACCTAAACAATGTGAATTGGGAAAAATAGATTATACGAAGAAGTAGTGTTTGGATTCCCCTTGATCTTAGATGGGTGAAATGTAATTTTTGATGGCTTCTCAAAAGGGAATCCAGGAGTAGTTGGAGCTGGAGGAGTGGTTAGGGATGAAAGTGACATCTATGTGGTGGGATACAACAAAGGTCTAGGAATAGCAACAAACAATTTTGTTGAAGCGTATGCTACTTGGGTTGGAATTGGTTACCTTAGAGATAACGGGTACAAAATAGTGTTTGTTGAAGGGGACTCCAAACTTATTATCGACTATCTTAACAACAATTTTGAAGCTCCCTAGGAAATAAAGGATCTTTTGGATGACTATAAAAACATGTTATAGTTCTTCCAACAATATAAAATTTATCATACACTTGGGGAGGGTAATAGGGTTGTGGATGCTTTGGCTAACTTAGGTGTGAGATAGGAAGCTTTAAAATTATGGGACTTCTCCAATCTGTTCGAACAAATAAAAGAAGTGTTGGCCCAGGACAGATTAAGAATTAAGGAAAAATCTGACGCTTGGATTAATGATGGTTGGAGTAGCTATAATTAAAAAGTGAGGCGGCCCTGGGGGTCCAGCTATCATTGGGGATCCTAGGTGGCACTTAGGCTCGTTGATAGGATGGATGAAGTGGCATGAGGAAAAAGGTACACCAAATCCCAAAGTAATAATAGGAATGAAAGGGAAATGATAGACTATTTGGCATGGCTCACGCATTGAAAGGAAATATTTAAATGGAGAAATTATGAGCGCTCTTCGCAATGATAAAAATCTAAAGGATAATTTTTGAAAGACAGATTGACACGTGCTAGTGACAATGGTAAGGTTGGCAATAAATTTAATTTAATTATCGCTAGGAAGGGTAGCAAAGCTATTAGATTTAATTATGATGGCATTTGTAAAGGTGATAACCGACATTGTTTCAAGTTTTGAACTAATAGTTTAGAGCCACCATCTCCTCAAATGAAAAACCACAAGGTCACCATTAATACAGTATTTTAAATTGTCAATTGCCATTGTCAAGAATGAAGAAGGGCACAGTAAAGAGTTTTTTCTCCTCTCAAAAAAAAAAAACTCTGTAAAGAGACCATCATGGGTGGCCTAAGAAAGAATGAAACTGAGAAAATATGATTCACTATGAAAAATGTGGAGCTTAGGGGTCTGTTCGAGAGAGTTGGTTTCACTCCTTACTTCGTAGCCATGGAAGGGTATAATGAGAAGTTGAGCTACAATTTTTCCAATGATTGGAAGGATGGAAAAGTCAAAATGGGTAGCCTTCATTTCAAAGTGTATGTGAAGCTCATTGCAAAGGCAACGAGACTTGCTTATGAAGGAAAGAAGGTGGCAAAGGTAAGCAACGAAAACTACCAATACTATATTATGAATTTTTTTGAGGATAAGGAGAAGGTTGAACGATTCTAGAATGACTATTCTAGGGTTTTACTCCCTCCCTCATACCATAATGTTTGTTTCTTTGTTATGAATTATTTTACCTTGGAGGGTCGTTTCCAATCTGTGCATGGTTACCACTTCCCTATCCTTAACCATATTCGTCATCTCGAAAAGATAAATCTTCATTTCATCCAGTTCTCCTCCCTGAGTCAGAGCCTTATCAATGGGGCAAATCCACTGTTACACCAAGGCTTAATTAGAGCCATTTGTAAATATGTGTTGGCTACTTCTCCTCAATGAAAATTTCCCCTCAAATTGATTGAAAACCCTACCCCTAAGAGTTCAGTGAAAATTGAGCTCATTGAGAGTCATCCTCACACCCCTACTAAAAACCCCATTAAAAAGTCACCTAACCCTAAGGATCCTTTATGGTTTGATCTCCTAAAATTCACTCCTAAAAAAAGGAGCACTGCCTTTATCGGCTCTATTGAGAATAAAAAAAGGAAGTTGTTAATCCATGAATTGGGGGAGGAAGCCAACACTATTTATATTCCAGATGATAACGATAACCCTAAGTGTTCAACATCGGTTGGTATTGTTTGCTTAGGATATAAGATTCCTTCTAGAAGGATGAGTTGTCTTTTCTAGAAGTCTTATCTTATCTAGCATCATTTCCTAGGTAGTTAATTAGTTGTCACATGTCATAAGATTATGACACATGTCAACATCATATTAACTACTACATCTCAACCTTGCCTATATAAGCAAGGCTTCATATGTACTTTGCCATATTCAATTTGGCATTCTTGCATCTTAATGATAGCATAATATTTCTGCCAGTTCTCTCTTGTGGAAGTAATTTTGTCTTGTAGGTAATTCTGGGGTGTTTGAGGAGTTCACCGTAAACTCCTACATGGTATCAAAGCTTCAGTGTTGTAGATTTCTTCCTAGATCTGAGGGACCAATTTTGGTGTGAAATTTTTTGTTGGGTGCAAGTTAGGGTTTTGAGAACCTTTCCATTGAATCCAAGACGTTAGAGAAAGTCAAGATTGACCTTTGTTTTGTCAAAATCTGACATATTTTGTCAAATCTACAAGGGTTTGAAGAAAGTTGTTTTATTGAAGCCGTTTTCATTTTTGCTTCAAAAATCCAGCTTCCACTCAATTGTGAGAAAAAGGATTTCTGGGTTTTATAGCTAGGGTCAAAATCTCAAATGGGTATCTTTTAGATTTTGCGTATCTTGCACAAATCTAGAGGAAATTTTTGTACAAAAATCAGCACGCATCGTTTTTCTCCTGGATGAAGGTTAAAACAAATTTTCATCTTCTGCTTGTTGGATTAGAAAATGATTATGGGTTTTGTTTTTGTCTACAAACAGTGAGTAGATTTTTTAGAAATCAAATCATAAATTATTTTTTTTGCTAGAAAGCTCGTTTCCTTGAGGCTAAATTCATTTTTTTTGAAAAATTCATAACTTTTGGCCATAGTGTCCGTTTTTGGCAAAGGAAATATCGTCGGAAAGTTGAGAAGCTCAATTTTCTGGTGGTGAAGATTTTTTTCAGAATTTTTTTTGTTTGGTACCATTTTTTTCTACTTAAAGTTAGATCATGTATTTTGGCTCCTAAGCTCTTAACTTCTTGCCACGATCTCTGATTCTTGCAATTGTTGCAACATTGGAAAGGTATTGAGGAGCTCCATCTAGCCATCGATGCACTTTTTCCAGATTTTGTCCCAGGTATTTTGTGATTTTAGATTTTATCCGGTGGGTCTACTGAAGGATACTTGGATATTTAGGCAATTGGGAAAGTGTTGTTTTGATCATTGTACTTCATTTCAGCTATATTGTATATGTTGATCTCATATTGTATCATTTGAAAAGTGTATCATAATTGTAATCATGGGTTATTCAACTCATCCATCTATAATAGTTTTGACTGGGGATAATTATGAGTCATGGAAAAAAGGCATAATCACACATTGTAAGTGGCTAAAATTTTTGCCACATCTTTATGGGCTCATTCCTGAACCAAAAACAACATTTGGAAATCAGTTTTGGGTAATAAGAATGATCATATCATAGGATTGATTGGTTGTACTTTCAGTACAAGCATCCTTAGAGAAATTTATCATAAGATCTTCTTTGACATGTCATGCCAACACACAATTTGGACCAAAGTTTGGGAGATATTTGGAGATCCACACAAGCCTCCATTCCCAGATGATCCTACTTTGGATTGCCTCATTCCACTTGATGATTTTGATAACATACCCTATGATGATGACTCCCTACAAGAGTTTGAATATGATGCAGAACTTGAGCGTCTTGATGATCTAGAGACTTCGCCTATAGCTTCTTCTTCTCCAGTTGAGATCACATCATCTTTTGTTGATGATTCATTGAGTACTTCCAGTGATTCATTGTAACAGGTATCTGATAGTCTTCCTTATTGGGATTCCTATTTGACATACATTGCTTCTTTGTTTGTAGAGTCTCACATTTCATATTTGGAGGACCAATTTGAGGGTTTATCTCTCCTATTTGATGATAGTCATGGATCCACTATTGTAACTTCATATTTTCCTATGAAATTTGTTCAAGATCAGTTTCCATTAGTTCTTGGTTTATCACAGTTTGTTGTGATTGGGCATGTACCTGATTGGATTATGGCATCATCTTCATCCAAGAACTTGGAAACACATGAGAAGATTTCAGAGACACAATCCTCATACATATAGATTCTTCCCAATTCCTATCCTGAATGGGAAGCATTACTAGAGTTATACTTGGTGTATCTTCTTCCCAAGGGGAGAAAAGTTGTTTGTAGGCATTGGATTATGTTTTGTCTTCAGACATTAACCATATGTGAAGGTGATCACACATTGTGGGAGGGATATCTTATCTCAATTTTTCCCTCTTATGGGGGGGTCATTTATTGTATATACATGATAGATGTAGTCCTTTGGGGGTATCATTGAGTCCTCCATACATCATGTTTTTTTTCTTTATTTTGTTTTTCTCTCTTTTGGAGGGGAGTTTTGTCCGATTGGGTTTTATCCTTTTCTCCGTTTGTGAGAGATTGATTGCATAATTTGCATTTACATTTGTAAATGGGTACCTAACATGGCCTTGTAGTCAAGACCCATCATTGTATATTTGCATCTTCTACATAATAATTTCTTTTCTAAGTTTCACTTATGGGGGGTGTTGGTGTAATTAATTATTTAATTACACTTACATAAGTTTACTTAGGCATTTAATTATATTCCTAGGTGATAGGTTCACATGTTTTCTTAGGATATAAGATTCCTTCTAGAAGGATGAGTTGTCTTTTCTATAAGTCTTATCTTATCTAGCATCATTTCCTAGGTAGTTAGTTAGTTGTCACATGTCATAAGATTATGAAACATGTCAACATCATATCAACTACTACATCTCAAACTTGCCTATATAAGCAAGGCTTCATATGTACTTTTCCATATTCAATTTGGCATTCTTGCATCTTAATGATAGCATAATATTTCTTTCATTTCTCTCTTGTGGAAGTTATTTTGTCTTGTAGGTGATTATAGGGTGTTTGAGGAGTTCACCGTAAACTCCTGCAGGTAGAAGGTCTACTAGGCTTGCAATGGCTGCTTCTAAAGGGTCTAGTAGTAGTGAAAAGTCTAAAGATTCAGAGGAAAAATGTACTTCTGGTTCACAGGATAGCAAAGGAAAAAAGAGGGTGAAGGATGATGGGGATTCCTCTATGGAGGAAATTCCAAATAGTCTGGGGGGAGAGTCTGTTAAGGAGGAATATTCTGAGTTGAAAGAGGAGGAAGGCTCTGACAATGAGGAAGCGGAAGGGGAGTCATGGAAAGACGAGACTCATTAGGATGACGAGGACAATGATGGGATGGAGGAAAATGTTAATGCAGTAAATGATTAAGAGATGATGGAACTAAAACATCATGAGGAAGAGATGATTGATGGAGATGATAATGTTAAAATTAAAAGGATGGAAGAGAGATTGGAATGGTTGGAAAATATGATGCAAAAGGATGATAAAGATAGCAGAATCTAGACTCTTGAAAAAGTTGTGAAGAGTCTTTGCAGGGTGGTGGATGCAGTGATGAAGAAGGCTATTATGGATATGGTCTCGGGTCAAGGAAAGATCAAGAAGCAGTAAAAAAAGATCCAATGGATGATATTTTTGACTTAGCAGGCAAGATGGAGCCTAAAGAGAAAGTGGAAGACATGGTCGAAGACCTATTGAAAGCCTAGAATCTGATCGAGGATGCTTTATCCTTGGTCACTGTTTTGATTTTTTTCTCTCTACTTCTATGGTTTATTCTGGTGATACTTCTAGCGGGGTTATATTACTGATGTTGGCCTTTGGTGCATGGAATTTCATATTATTTGTTATAATTTTGTTAGTAGTTATATTTTATGCATGGATATTACTTTAAGTATTAATATTTGTAATAGATTTAAGTGGTGGGATCTGAATATGGACAGTATGTATTTTTTTGATACCTCTGATAGGGCTAAAATTTTTGATCCTAAGGGAATTGGTTAAGCTTTTTGGTGGGGGGTTGGAGAAAATTTTCTGGTCGGCTTCCTCTTGTTGTTTTTTTGACTAGTTTTTTGTTCTCTATAATGTTGTACTAATCTATTTGGGTCAAGTCCCTTTCCTGCTTAATCAATCAAAAACATTTCCATGTATGAAAATACATGATATACCACAATGGATAGATCTAACCCTAGCATATTCAACATATGACCAAGTGAAAAAATTTTAAAATTCCAAAAGAATTGCAATAAGAATTTCTTGTTCTATACAATTGAAATTTGTTAATTTAATCATTCTAGGATTATTGTTCATGCCAATGTTCACATCAGTTATGTCTTCAACAAGAAATTTAGAACCATATAATAACTACATATGTTGGCACAAGGGAAAGGTTGCTTTCCTTATTTATTAGTACTTGAGAGAGGTATTCACCAATAGAATCATCTTTATTTTCTTGATTTTGATTTTTTGTATAATGAAACATTATAGATGTTTTCACTAGGCAACTTCACTTTTTTTTTTTTTACTTTTTTGTGACTAGGAACTATTCCTGCTAACCAATATACACTTATGTATCAAGGTTGTTGTCAAAACCTTGTACATAATATATTAATAGTATTCTATCTTAAATCCCCATAAATCTACCAATCACTTCACCATCCTAAAATAAATCCATTAATATGTGATTGTTGTTTCTAGTCAATAAGTTTAGGATATTGAAGGTCAACACTAATGGTTAGGATAGTGGTAACTTGGAAAAATTTGGTGGTGAAAATATATTCATAGAGACTATGATAGGAACCTATTTTGATGTTGAATGAATTTTCCCCAGATATTATGGAACCTATTTTGAACATAGCTTTATTTAATGAACGAATCTATACCAAAATGATGAGATACCTAAGTTGTCTAATTATCCATGATGGGCCCACTAAAAATTTTAGGTCAAAGGGGAAGCTTACCCATATGGAAAGAATCTTGGATTTCATACTCTTTGCAACCTTTTTCAATGATCTTGAAGTGGGAATTAAAAGGGGGAATTTTGGATGTGGATGGAAGGTCATCTAGGCGTATGTGGTATGAATATTTTTTTGGTCCAAGAATTATGTATTTATCTATTTTAGAGGCACTTTCAATATTGAGAAAATGATTTATTTTGAAATATCACCTTTCCAATATTTTAGAATATTGGAAAGGTTGAGGATCACCAAGGGAAGTTACTTTGATACCTAAATGGGTAAATTTAATGAATTATTGAAAGGTGTATTGAACAACATGCACGACATGAATCCATAGATGAAAAAGAAGGATGTTGTAAGGAAGTTCAAGATCAAGGACATGTAGTAAGGTTAGTTGTATGAAAATCCCAATAATATTGGGAAGATATATAGTAGCTACCAATTCTCTTTGTGCATTATCATATGCTTTGACAGTGATGTTACTTGGGTCCAATGCTACTTGAAAGTAACCAAGATGTTTGATTAATGTTAGAGATAAATTATTCATACATACCAATTTCATTTTATGTCTAGGAAAATAGTATTAATGTACAAAGGAAGAGTATATAATGGACTCGTACGAGTCATCTAATTTTGGTTAAAGCTAATTTGGTGGCTATAAGACAAGTTTCTACTAGGAATTGGAATCAAGAGGGATCAATATAATTAGCGACTCTTGAATCTTGAAGGAACATTCTCAAGATATACTTATGAAAAAGTGATTTTTGAGAAGATACATGATAGAGTTTTTATCAAGCTATTTGAATAGGTTATATTTTCAATCAAGATTAGGTGGGGGAGGCCCTTGAATAGTGATTTTACTACACCTAGTTGTAAAAGTGCAATCTAAGGATTTTGTTTTGATGTTGTGACATGGCTTTTTAAATTCTCAATATGCCTAATAGTGGCATCATAGGAATGGGATGCTTTATTGTAGATGATATGATTGGTATGCGAATTTTAATTTTGAGTTGTATTTTTTTATTATTTTTGGAAAGGGCTTTTGACATTACCTCTAATAATATAATCTCGTGTATAAATTTTTACTCTCATGCATCAATTTATTGAATTCCCATGGCATTTTTGAAATTAATAATATTAATTTCTCATAATATCATTTGGTTTTTAAAATATTTTCATCAAAATTCTTGGTTTATGGAAAGGAAATCATATTTGTAGCAACTAATTTTTGAAAGACAACTTCTAACAATTTCCTTGAGAAGTATATTGTCTTCTTATTATTATTTTCTTAGGTTTCCCCTAGGAGATAGTAATATAATGATTAATTTGAGGTGTTTGTATTTTCTTTAAATTTATAACTCCATAATTAATGAAATTCCTAGGTAAGTGTATGGAAATGGGGGACCAAAAAGGGGTCTTAAGTAGCCACTTTTTTCTAAAATTAGAAAATATTGATCTTGGATGAGAAATTGAAGATAGTTACACTCAAAATTTGGAGATGCAAAAAGAAAAAGATGCATATTGCTCTTAATCTACTTTTTAAACTACTAGTTTATTTTGAAAATGGTGGAGATCAAGGGGTTCAAAAAGGAGGAGCACAAAAAGTGCTCATGTTTCTTTCAAAAAACATAATATAGCATCTAGTGTGCTACCCCTAAAAAAAAATTAGTATTGAAAAAATCACTTTAGTGAGAAATTAGCTAACACCATGTAGTTTATGCCCGACTTTTCTATTAATTTGTAATGAGTATATTTTTTAACTAATTTTTGAAGTGAACACATCCTAAAAAATAAAAAATTGAGCATGCTCCCTTCAAATTTTATAGGAAAATAATCATGTTTTACTATGTATAGAATATATTCTAGTTTCTAAAAATTAACTTATTTGAAATTTTAATGAATAGCTAAAAAAAGGCCAAAAATACCATATGCTTGTTTTTGAAAAAAAATGGAGACATTGGAAAAAATTAAAGATCAAAACCTTAACATATTCAAAAGATGAAAAAATACATGGTTAGAAATCTAAGAGAGATCTCAACATTACTATGTCATGTTTTTGACTTGAAATTGAAACACGTGAAGACCTAATGAAGAGCATGCCCAAGCTTGTGTCATTTTTTACAATTTAAAAAAACACATCTTTGGGCATTGAAATTTCAATCCAACCCTTTGGATTGGATTCACAAGGAAAATAAAACTTTAAGAATTAGAAATTACCAAGGTAGACAATAATGTGAGTGCATTATAACATGATATTATTATTGTTTATCTTAGGTTTCAATAACATGCTCGTGTTCTTGTAAAGAAAAAAATATCTCCTCTCTCCCTCCCCTTCTCTCTCTTCCACTCTCTACCCTCTCCCTCCTTCCCTCTCTCTCTCTCCCCAAGCTCTAGAACTATATTTCTACCTCTCCCTTCCTCTCCCTCCCTTTCTTAGTGTCCCTCTTTAGATATCCATATCAATCTAGATCTATCTCTCTACCTCTCCCTTCCTCCCTCCTTCCCTCTATATTTCTCTCTATCTCATATCTCACCTCTCCCTTTCTCTCTCCCTATCTTATTCTTTATCTCTCACCTATCTATCTCTCTCCACTCATTACCTCTCCCTCCATTACTCTCGCTACCCCTCTTTCTCTATCCCTCCTTCCTTCACTCTCTCCCACCTCCCCCCTCCCCCATCTCTTCCTATGTACCTATCCCTACATCCCTCCTTCTCTCTATCTACCCTATCTTACCTCTCTATCTCTCTTCTCTCGCTACCTCTCCCTCCCACCCTCTCTCTACCTCCCTCCCCTATCTACCTCCTCCCCTCTCTCTCTCATACCCTCTCACCTCTCTACCTCCCTCCTTTCTCTCTCGCTCTCTCTCTCACCTCACTACCTCCCTCCCCTCTCTACCTCTCCCTCCCATCCTCCTTGCTCTCTCCCCCTCCCACCCTCCTCTCTCTATCTCTTTCTTTGTATGTCTCTCTCACTCACACACACACACTTTTTAGAAATATGATTGGAATTGATGTCAAAGAGGCATATTATGGATGTCAAAGGAGAGACTTTTGGTATTATGATTGTCATTGATGTCAAAGGATAGGTCACAATAAGTTTGGTGGAGACTTATGGATAGAAAAGCATGTTTTGCAATTGTTGCAATGTTCCCATGGAATTACAAAGGCTATTTTTGGGAGTTTTTGGAGAATTTAGATAATAGATCTGATGTGGGTTTTTCATGCTCATTCCAATAGTGTGATCCACATGATCAAAAGACAAGTAGTGAGCTCATAATTGAATTATATCTGCTCTCACCCATTGTTAGGGTTTCTTAGTTAAACCCTAAGGATTTTTGTCATGGAACCTTCATAGAATGTATATTATGCAGTTGACTGGTAACCGATAGTAGAAGGTAGCTTAAGTTATGACTTAAGCATGTTGCAAGTCATTGCAGTGACCAACCCCTTTACCTAATGTAGACACTGAAAAATGTCTTGTTCTATGAGCGTCATTTTTCCATTGTCTTGGTCTTCTCCCCTACATAATTAAATAATTTTAATTATTTATTTATTTTCTTTGATCATATTGCTCTATTAATTAAATAATATTAATTATTTAATTAATTCATTTTCTTGGTCTGTGTTCTCCTTTGATCAATTAATTGTGTTGCTAACACCCTTTCCCTCTATAATTAAATAAATTATCATTTATTTAATTATTTGCTTGTCATTATTCGTCTCTAGTTAAATAATTATTTTTATTTATTCATTAATCATTTTCATCCCTCCTTGGTTAAATAATTATTTAAATTATTTAACTCCCTCTCTCCACTTTCCCTCTATTATATAATTAATCTAACTCAATTATTTAATTCCATTTTGTCATTTTCTTCTATATTTAATTTAAATGGTTGCATAATCATTTAAATTAAATATTCATTTTCTCTTCCTCCATAAATAAATAATCTAAAATGATTATTTATTCCTCCATTATCTTTTACCAAATTTAAAATATGGTCAAAGATGTCTTCCATGAATTAAATAATTTATTTTATTCTCCCACTTCCTCTCCCAAATTAAATAATAATATGATCTAATTTTCAAGATTCCCTTCTTCAATTAAAAAATATTATTTGATGGCCCACATGGTCTCCCAAATTAAATAAGTATATTATTTAATTTGCTTCACTACTTTCCCTCTACTTTCTCATTTCAAATATTGATTGTTGATTCTCTCTAGGCTTCTTTCAATCTTGACCATCTATCCTTAGCCATCCCTAGCCCGCTACTTTTTGGTGCATGAATCCTCATCCGTTGATCTTTTCATCTTTCTAGAAGATTGATCTTAGTAATCCATTTGAATACCTCTTTTATGAAAGAGATTTGCCTCCATTTTGGCTTTACAACCATATATCTCCAACATTTGTGCTTACATTTTCAGGTACTTGCATACAAAAAAAACTTAGGGAAACTTGCAAAGGAAGATTTGAGGAGAGGCAAGGAAGGTTATTCAAGTTCAACATGGAGATTTTGCTTTGATTTTGTTCTCATTTGCTTGCTATGTTGATTGTTCTTGCTTGCTTTGGATTTGGGTTTTTAGCTTAGATTTAATAAAGTGGTTGCTATTATCTTTGCTATTTGGATTTGGATTCTAACCCCTATCTAACATTTGGTGAACCTGATGATGAGAGCCAATTGTGTCCCATTTTATGCCATATTTTATCCTACTTCATATACCTTCATATCCACTTCCATATTCCATTTCCGTTCCATATCATACTATTTCACTATTTTATGTTGCATATGATTAAATATATATAAGTGGTATTTAACATAGTTTTGGATAAAATATGGAAATTAATTATTGGTTGTCTTTACAAATAAGCATTGTGATTTTCAGACTTGTGAAATAAAGTTTGCAGCATGCAGATCAGAAGAACTTCCTGTCACCTTTTATGCAGAATATCTTCTTGTCATTTTTTGGTCAGGAGCTTTTGTGTATTACCTTTTGACCAACAATTTATTTATGTTATATTTTCAAAGATGATGTCAGTCTCCAAGGTGGCGTTGGTTACCTCTTCAATGCCAAATTCGAATAAGCACAAGAAATCATGGTTATTTCTGAATAGAGATGAAATTTCCAGTTGTATAGAGAAAACCAAAAATCTTCCATTTTCATGTGGTCAAAAAAAACATACAACAAATTACACTCAACCAAGATTGCACGTGCACCATTTTTGTGGTGATAAACTAAGGAAGGAAACCCATGATGGAGATATGTGCTAATTCGTTGGAGGACAAGGTTGCAGATCTTCACATCTTTTATTCATGTCTCCTATTTCTGCTCATTGTTATAATAGAATCATTTTAATTTTTTGCCAATATAACCATTGCATTATAGTTTGTTGGCCATGGGCCAAAGCAAACACAATATTTTTGTTGTGTTTAGTAGCTATGAACAGTGTATACATAAATACGCATGGTGTAAAGGATTGGATAGAATTTGGTAGACAGAATTTTATATAGATTTTTGTATCATTCTTTCTGATAAATAAAATGGCGATCTTTTGATTAAAGCGGTGTAGGAAGGATTTTCATTCTATCCATCGTGCCGACATGGAGCAAGGGCCCACTCCTTGAAAAGCAGGGTGACATTTTATTTTCTGCATTTTATTTGCCTTCATTTTGGTTTGGTTTTGCTTCAGTATAGATTTTGATAATATTGGGATTAAATTATTCTAGTATTGTTATTCAAACTTTGATAGTCACGTAATTTGAATCTTGACATTTTAATTAAAGATTGGCTTGATAAAAGATTTTATTACTTGATTATGGGATGTAATATTTCATGAAGGTTTGATTTCAGCATTTTTAATTTGATGAAGTGTGTTTTATTTTATGTTAATAAGTAGTTGTTGTTGTTACTATCATAGTTCTATGTAGATTGTCAATAGTTCCTGTCACATTTTCATCAGAAATGTAGAATAGAAAAGTTAAACTAGATTTTCATTTAATAAATTTACATGTGTTCTAGTTGCATTTCATCCCCACTTGATTCACTGCTTTCCTCCCTTAGGTATACCATTGCAATACCTCTCGCAAGCTTACAATCCCCGAATTGACTCTTAGACCAAGCTTAAATATTTCTTATTCTTTACCCTAGTTTTGGCCTATCACCCGATGTGAACAATCTAATATTTTGAGTGTTTTAAATGAGTTTTGCAGGCTATAGCCAGGAATTTGCATTCAAAACCCGTCATATTCTTTTGAGCACATAAAAATGGGCGCATAAAAACTTATAAAATGGTTTTTGGGTTTTGTAGGTCTCACTTTCAGCTTTCTACGAATTTTTATGGTTTTAAATTTTGTAAATATTTAAGAAAGTTCCTACTTTTTTACTATCCGCTACTTTTTTAAAAAATAGCTATTAAAATCTACATTTTCTTTTGCCTATAACAATTTTGTCATGCAAAATTTTGTAGAATGCTTTATGGGTTTTGAAGGTCTGTGTCTTATCTTTCCATAGCTTTTTGGGGGTTTTAGTTTTTGTTAGATTTGCAAAAGTTATTGTTTTTTTAGTTTGATGTTATCATTAAAGGTTTTTTTTTGGTATTACTAATCTCTTGTTTTTAGCATGTGGCATCAATCTTGGAGGGAGTCTAAACTATTTCTTTTGAAACATTTTGTTGGCCTATTTTTTTGTTTTCTTAGCATAGAATCATCTTGCTTTTTTTTTACAAATTTTCACTCATGAGGATAAAACAAACAACAAATTACATCTTTACATTCATGGGTTTTTAAATTTTACCACGAACTGCATATCTACACTCATATGGTTAAGAATTTACGACAAGTTGCATCAAATTCATCGGATTAAAAAGAAATTGCTTGTTTGACATCTTAAGCTGAGATAAAATGAACGACTATTTTAACTATCTTGTGATTGTGTCTTTGTTATGGGGTATGTATGCTCTTCCCTAGTGCCTAGTGCGACCTTGGGAATCAGAAATACCTCTTGGAATTTACACTCTCACACTAAACATTTGATTTTGAGGCTAAAATGAACATCACACTAGTGTAATTCAAACACATTATGCTCTCTCCTCACACTTAGTGTGATCTTGGAGATTCCAGGGCATTGTGTTTATCTTTCTATTTTTTACCCTTAGAGGGCCTGCCTCTCGATTTGTGAGATGGAATAACCCAAGCGGTACATTCATTTCGGTCTGCTATACAAATAATTATGGTTGTGACAAAAGTCATCAATCACTTGGCGTGGATGTTTTGTACCGATGGAAGTCTCCCTCAATATCCATGAGACGCGTGAAAACCCTTTCTAAGGGTTGGGAGACCTCTTAATTGAGTGAATTATCGCATGTATAGACACTAGATTACCCCAAAACACTTATTAAGAACCAAAATAGTTAGAGGCCACCATTTTAATTGAGTTTTGGTGATATTATTAGTGCCAGGGTGTAGCACCGCACCCTTAAGACTTTTACGCCCAACATTTGGCTCCCTTCAGTTACACGAAAATCCATGGCTTGCATAAGTTATTTTCCTTTTGGGCTTATGAATTTCCATGGAGAGAGTGATTAGCAACATCCTTCCATTGAAGGAGGCCCCTACTCATCCATTTTTGTAAGAAAGAGGTGATCCATACCCCAAAAGTGTGTCCTATATGGGTGTCCCTCCCTTGCGTTGAAGGAGATTCCTAGTTTGGGTCTAAGAGTGTTGCCATTGGCCATTGACCATAGGATAGGTTGTCTTATGTGTGTGATATTATACTTGATATGTGTTATGCCAATGGAAATTCAAGGTGACTAACCTCAAGAACATACACATGTGCATTTTAAAATTGTCACAAGTCAACAACCAAACCAATCTACTTTTAGAGTGTTTTCAGTGTTTTCAAAATATTCTCAATCATATTCCATAAATTTTCTAAAAAAAACCAATTGAGCTCCTGAATTTTATAGAATACTTATCCAATCTTCATCTAAAACATCTTGGCAGTGATCTTATCATCTGAGTATCACACTTTCAGAACATGATTTGTCCATTCCATCATCTTTATTTAGGATTGCATTACATTTTAGGTTTCATTGTTCATCCTTGCCTTGCATAATAAATCTTAGGTTTTTGTTAGGTTGCACATAACTTCTAGATTTTAGACATAGGAAACTTATCAAGCCTTTGGACAGTCCATGGTTACTTATTCAAATTTTCATTGACCTTTATCTTTTTATCTATCAATATTTGTCATCATCATCTTGGTCAAAATTTTGGTCTCAAACTTATGTCTTAGTTTAAACTCATCTTTTCAACCTATCATCTTCTCAATATTGGTCATCACAGAGGTCAATGACAATTGGGTTTTTTATCTTGGATCTACAATAGCTTGATTATCATCCTTGTTCTTAAATCTTAAAGGTCCATGCCTTTAGTGTCATTTTTCTAGTATCATTTAGCTTCATACCATATCCTTTTATCATAACGTCATTATCATCCTCTCATTCCTTAGTCTTGGACTTAGGTGCTTTGTCATCTTGAATCCTTATATTCTAAAAATAAAAAAAACATAGCTTAATCTCATATCATCTTGCATTCTCATTTTGGATCAACAAAGATTGTTTAGTATCCTCTATCTTATATCTTGAGGTACACATCCTTAGTATCATTTGGAATCCGCATTGGTATCATTTAGCTTAATTTTCTTTGGTCATTATCATCCTTGCATTGTCATTTCACATCCTTATATGTCCCAAAAATCACAAAACATAGCTTAGTCTCATACCATCTTGTATTTTTATCTTGAGTCAACATAGATTGGTTAACATCCTCTTTCTTTAGCATCATTTGGCATATATTAGCCTCATTTAGTCTCATTGCATACCATATCCTTTGATCACTATCATCCTTGCATTATAATCCTTGAATTACCATATTGCAAGTCTTACATGATTGAAACAAGATCATGAACTAAAATAAAGGACATGGATTCTTCAAATGATCCTTTTTTTATTCCCAATAATGACACAAACTTTGGGATGAATTCAAATCACTCTTCAACACCACAAAGGGAAGCACCACAAAAAGAACCAACCAACACATTTGATAATCTAGACCTAGATGAGTTCAACAAGAAATTTACTCCCGAAGAGTTTGAAAGAGCTTACCAAGATCCAAGGATTTTACGCATTGTTGATGCACTTGTTAGTGTTGATCCTAATAGATACTTTTATGCACTAGCCAAGAAAGGTGCTAAACTTCCCTCCAACTTTGATGTTTCTACAATTGTAGAGGGAGCTACACACAATCAAGGGCTCAATCAAAATTCATACACACTAGGGATGCCATCCTCACAAAAAATATCTACTACATTACCACTTGGGACAACAACACACATGGAAACAACTACACACATTTTGAATACCTTAACATTTGGAAACAAGAGAACTCATGCCACAACACAAGATTTTTTTTTTTATATTTGGTGGCTCATTCGCTTCATCAAGATCCATGGGTATGAAATTAATAAATATTCTATTTTCAAACACAAACCAAGGTCCTACATCTCAAGGTTCCACACCTACATTTCAAAACACAAATCAAGGCCCCACATTTCAATTTCAAAACACTACCCCATAAAATCAAAATCGATCAAACAAATCAAAAAGTATTCATATTGTCCCACATAAAGTTTGAAATAAAAGCATAAATCAAGGACCTATATTTCCAAATACAAATCAAGGACCTACACCTCAATTTCAAAATGTCAATCAAGGTCCAAGACCAAAATTTCAAAATACCATACCAAACACAAACATGACCTTTGGAATAAATCAAAATACCAATTTCATTCCAAATCAAACCAACACAAATGCATCATTTAAATATTAATATCAACAAGGTAACCAAGGTCCCATGCAACAAAATTCAAATCCAACATTTGGCCATCTCAAAACCAATACCAATGCCATCATGCAAAATCAACCAAACACAACACCATCTCTCAAAAACACCTTGATGCAACAAATATAAGCCATACAACAACATATGACAAACATACAATTGGGGACCAACAAGAAAAATTATTCCATGGAGGAATTGTGCCCCTATCCATTTGATAGAAGTCTATACATGCCACCCTTTCCCCCTTACTTCACAACACCAAGTTTACCAAAGTATAAAGGGAAAGGAGATCCAGTGGAACACATACAAGAATTTAATACATGGCATGTATGGAAATTGATTTCAAGCCTACATATTTGATGAGACTATTTCCATGAAGTCCTATAGAACAAGCTCTAGAATGGTTTGCACACCTTCCTCCTAGGATTTGGACATGGGGGGACTTGGCTAAAAAATTCATTAATCATTTTTCCTTCAATATTGAAAGTGACATGACCCTCACAAAACTATGCACAACTAAATGAGATGAAGGGGAGTCACTCACATCATTCTACCAACGATGATGAAGTATTGCTAGAAAATGTCCTTCCCACATCCCTGAGAAATAACTAGTTACCATGTTTCTGGAAAACCTCAACACGAAATTAAGGACTAGACTCCAAATACAATGTTTCACAACCTTTGAGGATATCATTGAAAAATGTTTCTTTATTGAGAAAGCTCTTGTGGCAAAGGGACTATTTAAGGTGCACAAAGAAACTCCAAAATCTAATAATAACAAAGGTAAATTTTGGTCCCAAAATAAGAATGTCACTAATGATGGAGTTATTGTTGAAAAATTGATAAATAAAGTTCCTACTATTCATCTCGAAGGTATTTCCACAACAAACACATAAAACTTATGAAATACTCAAACACAAGGTCAAGGTCAAATAATGAATGTATTCCAAAACAACCAACAATGTAGAGGACCTCCACACACTAAGATAACATACACTCCCTTGTGTGAACCCATTAAATTAGTTCTAAAGAAGCTTTTACAATCAAATGTAATTCAAATTCCAGACATCAAGAACTGTGAGCCCACATTGGTCAAACCTAATTGGTGGAATGATAATGAATATTGTGAATATCACTATCGAAAAAGACATAAAACATCTTCATGCTGGACTCTCAAAAATATCATTCAGGACCTCATTGAACAAGTAGACATTTCAATAGACAATACACAACCTAAAACCAATGTTGATCATACCATATTCAAGACTCCCTTGCATGACCATGGAAAAGGGAAAGCCTTCGGTTTAGGTGAAAATAGTGCTAATTATACCAACGTTTCATATGACTATAGTACCATCATTCACCACATTCGAGCCTTTGATAGTCATGTTGCTACTATCAACATTAATAACAAGAAAAATTCATAATGTGTTGTCACTACCCACAGAGCCAAGGTAAATCTACAAGGGGCTACCTCTAATCCATAAATAAAGAGTAAGTATAACCTCTGATCATCTAGGAAAGACACCTACATAGATATCCATTCTTGAGTTGCTTTGGATTTCTTCAGAGCACAAGGCCATCCTAGACAAAGCCTTGGAAGAAATATTTGTACCTTCTGACCTAGATGTCAACTAATTTTAGGCCATGGTTAGATACCTAGCTATGCCACACCACGTCAAATTTTTTGAACAATACTTTTCCACACATAAGTCAGATCACAATGATCCCTTACACCTTGAAGTTTGTGTTAATAAACATAATCTCAGACGAGTCTTGGTAGATGGTGGAGCTGGTCTGAACATTTTCACTTTGAAGCTGGTAAAATCATTGGGATACTCTAAGAATTGCATAGATCAAACCAAGAAAATTGTCATCAAGGCATATGATGATGTTGAGCGATTGTCTCAAGGCATAATTTCACTTCCAGTAAGAGTTGGTCTAGCTATACAAAACACAATGTTTCATGTCTTGGATTGGGATATACAATATAACCTTCTTCTTGGCCACCCATAGATTCATGACATGAGGGCCATACCATCCACATACCACCAATGCTTCAATTCCACACAATGGCATTGAAATTACCATTCCTGGTGATCCAAACCCCTTTCAATATTGTACTAACCTGAGAGGAACTGTTGAGCATCAAGTGTCTGCTAATCAAGAAGCTTCATCTTCCACCTTGTCACATTACATTGATCCATATTCCTTGGTCAAATAATCCACTCCATTCACTACACCTTCCAAAACCAAGGTCCAGATCCATGATATGGGGTGTGGAGAGTACCATTTGGATAGTTCATTTTGTGTCGAGACATCATCCTCAAGTGAAAATGTTAATGTTGCTAAGGATATCCAGACTCCTGAGAATGATGTTGAGTTGACTTCATATGGCCATGCCTAGATCAAAACCTTTTGGGATCCTGATGATACCTTTGTCTTCACCATATCCGCTCATGATCCTTTTCCTTCCACTCCATCTTCAGAACCATCTGTAGACATCCAAATTTCATCACTTCCATATGATTAAAATTGTCTACTCTATTCATCGATTTCATTAATAGTGATTAAATAATTTATTTAATCATTATTTCATTCTGCCTAAGGTTCCTAAAGTATATAATTAAATAAATTAAATACTTTACCTTATCCCTTTTCTTCTCTAAATTAAATAAATATGACAAATTATTTAATTTAGTCTTTTAACCCATTTGGATTAAAATCAATTTTAATTCCCCTTTTTCTCTCTCCTTGTCACATTCTCCATAACCCTCTTTTAATCTAGATTAAATTAATTAATCTATGATTAGGATATGCATCACTTAATCTTGATTAAGTGTCACATCCTCCATAATCTCCCACTTGCCTCTAATCTCTCATTAATTATCTTAATCTTGTGTTTGCACAACCTTAATTAGAATCATTAGCCACATTTGGCTTACCTTTTCTGGTCAACCTTCCCACTTACCCTTTTTAGCCTGGACTCTCTTCCCCATGTGAATTTTTAATTCATATTTATTTTCCCAAGACTCCTCTCTTCCCCATGTGAATTTTTAAGTTACTTTTGTCTTTCCAAGGTCTTCCCCATCCCCATGCCAGATTCTAGAAGCCTTGACTTGTCACTTCACATGTGCCAAGGACTTCTAGAACCTGGGACTTGTCACATCACCCACATGTGAAAAATCTCTAGATTTTTGGAGACCCTCTCTTATCCACTAGATTCTTCCAATCATTGTGAATTTTTAATTCACTTTTATTCCTCCAAGGAATCTTCTCATCCCCTAAGATCCACCTCATGTACTTCCCTTCCACTACATTTCCACATCACTCCACCCTAAGACATCTCACATTCCACATGTCAAGATGTGAGGGCTTGTGATTCCTCAACTCACCATAGCCCTTCATCTTGATCTTGTTGGATCAATCTCAACCGTTGAATTTTTTAGAGAATTCCAATTAGCCTATAAATACCCCCTCATTTCCCTCAATTTGAGGGATCAAGTCTTTTGCAACCAAACTCTTGCAAATTTACCATTTGAGCTTTCATCCATCATAACACTTAGCATTTTCATCCATCTTGCATCTTGCATCCATTTAACTCCATTACCATCCAAGGAGCACACAAAACATCCAAAGATCAAGGGCCAACCAAGGAAGCAACGACATGAATGTATAACAAATATTCAATTTGTTTTATCTTACTTTCATGTTATCCATTTTCTTAGGCTAATCATTGAGGTGCCATTTTATCTTGTTATTTCCTCTTGTTGCATTATTAGTTTTTATCTAGCATCTCACATTAGGACTTGACATTTTAAAAGGATCACATTTACCCAATACTTTACCCTATCCATTTTCTTCTCTAAATTAAATAAATATGACAAATTATTTAATTTAGTATTTTAACCCATTTGGATTAAAATCAATTTTTAATTCCCCTTTTTCTCTCTCCTTGTCACATTCTTCATAACCCTCTTTTAATCCAAATTAAATTAATTAATCCGTGATTAGGATGTGCACCGTCAATCTTGATTAAGTTTCACATCCTCCATAATCTCCCACTTGCCTCTAATCTCTCGTTAATTATCTTAATCCTATGTTTGCACAACCTTAATCAGAATCATTAACCACATTTAACTTACCTTTTCTGGTCAACCTTCCCACTGACCATTTTAGCCTGGACTCTCTTCCCCATGTGAATTTTTAATTCACATTTATTTTCCCAAGGTTCCTCTCTTCCCCATGTGAATTTTTAATTCACTTATGTCTTTCCAAGGTCTTCCTCATCCCCCATGCAAGATTCGAGAAGGCTTGACTTGTCACTTTACATGTGCCAAGGACTTCTAGAACCTTGGACTTGTCACATCACCCACATGTGACAAATCTCCAGCTTTTTGGAGACCTTCTTTTACCCAATAAACTCTTCAAAGAAAAACAGTGCCATACCTTCAAATGAAAAGTCCATAATGACATCCAAAGTTGCTATTCCCCCACAAAATCATTCACCTCCTCCATCTCCTAAATCTATTTTGGGTCCCTACATCCCAAAAATCACTATCCCAAATCCTCCATTATCCCCACCCTCTCCATCCATTCGTTCACCTATCTTTTCACATCTACCACATGTGCCAATGTTGGTCCTGAACACCTTCGCCCATCACACATCCACTCCATCATTCAATCCATACACCTTCCAACATCCCATACACTCTCCCCCATCCAATCCCTTTAATCCATCCTCTTGCATAATCCATCCATTCTAACATGGTCTCTTATTACCTCATATGGAACCATCGTTCTATCCAATCTTGAAAGTCTATCTTGTCTCATTATATCGGCTCCATCCTTTTTTCCATTTATCCTGGTCATCTCATCACCCCTCTTCCATCGGTTGTCTTTGGCCTTGTGTCGAACTACGTTGCCCCTACACTTTCATGTAGGAAAGGTCCATCATTTGATCGGCCCCTTGGCATTTTTCCATTTGGTCTTTGTCATCCATCGAGGTCTTCATTGTCCTCTTTCCACTTTTATCCATGATCTTTTATCCTGAACTATGAGGGCTCTGCGCTTTCACGTAGGAAGGTTGATCTTTGATCAACCCTCGAGCCCCTAGGTCTTTAGGGTGTGTTAGTCCTATTGTCTTGTCATCTTGTTATCATGTCGTGTCATCAAGTATGTCCCTACCCTAGTTGGTGCTTACAAACAATGGTCATCTATATCACAAGATCCAATCGGTTTCTAATATCCCGCGTCATGTCGCTCTTTTAATTTCCTATCCATCATCGGTCTCAATAGGATGTATCCTTCCTAACAGACCTCATCAACCCCATCCATCATCTTGATCCTATGGCAAAGGACATTTGAAATTGATTGTGATATTTTGATGCTTTTGACTTTTGTTTATCATTTGAGCTCCCTATCATCACTTTTCATGGTCACCTTGATCCATCATATCATGGTGTGCTTTGAATAGTCCACATAGGGGAATATCTTGCTCATTTCTTTGTTTCTGTCTTCTTGGTTGTCCCACGTAGTACCCACCAAGATCCCTAAGGTCTTGTGTTACGTCGGGGCATCCTTTTGTGCTTGTGGTTATTCCAATATCTGGCCCGACCAAAGTCATCGCAACTTTGGGTGTTGGGATAGCCTTCTTGTTTGTTGTGTTTGTTTTATGCATTAGACACTAATTCATCCTGGTTTAAATACCCTGACGCCCAGTGGCTTATGCTATAGAAAAAATCAATGTTCTAAAGATGGAAAATTGCATTAGGATTGCATTTCATTTTCCATTCCATCATCTTGCATATCTCCCCCACCCTCATCCATTCAAATAATCTAATCACACTCTTGGTATTAGCCTTGCTGCAAGCCTTGATCCAATCATCATCATCATCATCCTTATCATCTGTGGGATGTATCCTTCCCTATCCTTGTGTTGTTTTAGGATGTATCCTTCCCTAATCAACAAAACTCTCATCGAGACGTATCCTTTCGTATCCTTGTGTTGTTTTGGGATGTATCATTCCCTCGTCAACAACACTCATCCTCATCCTCATCATCAGTGGGATGTATCCTTCCCTATCCTTGTGTTGTTTTGGGATGTATCATTCCCTCGTCAACAACACTCATCCTCATCCTCATCAGGATGTATCCTTCCTTATCCTTGTGTTGTTTTGGGATGTATCATGTCCTCATCAACAACACTCCATCAACCATATGCCCAACTTGGCTTGTACCTGGACTGGGGCAACATCACATTTTTCCTTGAATCCATTTGTGCTCACCTTTATCTCTTATCTCTTATCATCATTTTTTTGTTTCATCACTTTACATTGTCATTTTCATATCCCCTTTCATCATCTCATCTCTCATCCTCTCCCCCATCTCTTCCTCTTTCATCACTTGCCTAATTTTTTGCCCTCTTTCCAACCATACCATCCATATCTTCCTATCGAGATGTCGCTCGGGACCCCTCTTTTTCCCCTGTCACCCTCTTGAGGGGGCATACCCTTCACATTTACCTATTTCCCCTGTCATAGTCAATTCCTTCCAGGATTGGGGCATCTTCATCCATTCCCCACTAATTGGACAACTTAAGTCCTCCTCCCCATGTTGGGGCATCATCTTCCGGTTACTTCCTCTATAGAGTCATTTGCACTTTCTTTTCTTCAAAGCATGGTTATTCTAATGGTACTTCGAAGAGGGGCTAAATGTAGACATCCAAATTTGATCACTTCCATATGATCAAAATTGTCTACTCTATTCATCTATTTCATTAATAGTGATTAAATAATTTATTTAATCATTATTTCATTTTCTGCCTAAGGTTCCTAAAGTATGTAATTAAATAAATTAAATACTTTACCCTATCCCTTTTCTTCTCTAAATTAAATAAATATGATAAATTATTTAATTTAGTCTTTTAACCCATTTGGATTAAAATCAATTTTTAATTCCCCTTTTTCTCTCTCCTTATCAGGTTCTCCATAACCCTCTTTTAATCTAGATTAAATTAATTAATCCATGATTAGGATGTGCACCACTTAATCTTGATTAAGTGTCACATCCTCCATAATCTCCCACTTTCCTCTAATCTCTCGTTAATTATCTTAATCCTGTGTTTGCACAACCTTAATCAGAATCATTAACCACATTTAGCTTACCTTTTCTGGTCAACCTTCCCACTTATTATTTTTAGCCCAGACTCTCTTCCCCATGTGAATTTTTAATTCACATTTATTTTTTCCAAGACTCCTCTCTTCCCCATGTGAATTGTTAATTCACTTTTGTCTTTCCAAGGTCTTCCTCATCCCCCATGCAAGAATCTAGAAGGCTTGACTTGTCACTTTACATGTGCCAAGGACTTCTAGAACCTTGGACTTGTCACATCACCCACATGTGACAAATCTCAAACTTTTTGGAGACCTTCTTTTACCCAATAAACTCTCCAATGAATGTAAATTTTTAATTTGCATTTATTTTTCCAACCACTTCCCCTTTTCCCATGGAGATTTTTGAGGAATTCTAAAATCTCTCAAAAGTCTCTTTCATCCTCATTTGGGGACAAGAAGTTCCTTTTTGAAGAAATCTTATCATCCCCCAAGGTACCTCAAAAGTACTTGTCCTTCATCCACCTCATGTACTTCTCTTCCACCTCTTGTGCTTCCCTTCCACTTCATTTTCACATCACTCCACCCTAAGACATCTCACATTCCACATGTCAAGATGTGAGGGCTTGTGAGTCCTCAACTCCCCATAGCCCTTCATCTTGATCTTGTTGGATCAATCTCAACCATTGAATTCTCTAGAGAATTCTAATTATCTTATAAATACCCCCTCATTTCTCCCATTTTGTAGATCAAGTCTTTTGCAAACAAACTCTTGCAAATTTACCATTTGAGCTCTCATCTCATCATCATTACATCTTCATGCATTTTGCATATTATTTTCATATTCAACATAGCTTGTCATCCAAGGAGCACACAACTCTTCAAGATCAAGGGCCAACCAAGGAAAGAGCAGCATAAAAAGTATAACAAACAACATTAAATTTGTTTTATCTTATTTCCATGTTATCCATTTTCTTAGGCTAATCATTGAGGTGCCCTTTTATCTTGTTAGTTCCTCTTGTTGCATTATTAGTTTTTATCTAGCATCTCACATTAGGACTTGACATTTTAAAAGGATCACATTTTTGGCACACCCGGTGGCACCCACAAAGGGGTCTCTTTCTTTTACGTTTTCTGTTGTTTAGCTTGTTTGCAGGTTCAAGTCGTAGAGGGGCAGATTTTCCCTCCCGGGCGTTGCAGAGGGGCGGATACATCCTCACGATTCGACGTTTCTATCAGTTTTTACTGCAAAAGTGCGGATACACCCTCACAATCTAGCATTTCTGCCAGTTTTCTGCAGAAGTGCGGATACGCCCCAATGATCCAATGTTTTCTACTAACTATTTTCTATAGAAGTGCGGATACGCCCAAGTGATCTAATGTTTTTCGCTAACAGTTTTCTACAGAAGTGCGGATACGCCCTCACGATCCAACATTTCTGCCAGTTTTTACTGCAAAAGTGTGGATACACCCTAGTGATCCAATGTTTTCTACTAACTATTTTTTGCAGAAGTGCGGATACGCCCTCACAATTCGACGTTTTTGCTAACTGTTTGCTGCAAAGGGGCGGATTTGCCCACCCGATTCAACATTTTTCATTGCAGAGGGGCAGATTTTCCCTTAACACCACATTCGAGAAAGTAAAAAAGTGTATTTTAGCTTCATTTTTGTCTCTCTTTTTTGCTATTTTGTGCTCTAATCCTTTAACCTTGTTTGTTGGTGGGTGAAGTCAGATTTCTTGCTGATATCTTGAGTGTTTTGCTGAAAATCTGAAAGAAATAGAGATAAAACAAATAACGTTTGCTTGCAGGGCCTTCATTTTATTTTGATTTTTGAAGTCTTTCCTTACTGATTTATCTATTTACTTAGTATAAGTAGGGGAAAGTAACATTTTTCTGCTTGTTGTGTCTATTTTATTTTTTTTACCCTAAGGGGGCATTAGTTTATTTAAAACCTTCCTCCTTTACACTTTGTGCGGATCTGAAGGGGGTAGTGGGAAATGATTAGTGTCTTCTTCTTAGTGGGACCTACTTGGGGATTTCATCACCCCAAGGGACAATCCCAACCATGTGTACCGATGGGGTATATAAAGGGGGGAGAGCCAAAGCTATACCCCAATCCAGTTGTGTTGTAATTGGTGAAGCGTTGAAGCTAGGGTGATACCTAGATAGACGTGAAGAGTTGGTCTGAGCCTTTCAGTATCTCGTTGGGCTCCCGACTCACGCTTGTGACTGACTAGTGTTCATGGTTGTGCCTCACGTACCGAGCATATATCGAGGACTCCCTAGAAACCTTGTTCATCCTAGAGTAAGACCTTTGCTGGCTATACCCCTTAACACTAATCATAGGATTGTGCTTGTTCAAAGTGTCTTTCTATGAAAAATCAGTAAATTTTGATAAGTCAAACCGTCATTGAATCATTTTAAGTCCTTGTCAAAATCCCTCATCCAAACCAAGTTGCTATTTTTTTGTAGAGGGGAAAACTTGCCCCCCTGTTTCAGCATTTTCCACTGCAGAGGGGCGAACTTCCCCCTTGTTTCAACATTTTCCACTGCAAAGGGGCGAACTTGCCCCCCTATTTCAGAATTTTCCACTATAGAGGGGCAGATTTGCCCCCCTGTTTCAACATTTTTTCTACAGAAGTGCAGATATGCCCCTGCGATCCAACGTTTCTGACAGTTTACTGCAGAAGTACGGATACGCCCCGTTGAATAGACAGTTTCATCCATTTGACCATTCCAAACCTCTGTTTGAACATCCAAAGTCTTCGTTTGACCGTTCGATCATCCTAAACACTCATTTGACCAATCCAAACCTTCATTTAGCCATTCCAAGCCCCCGTTTAACATTTCTAAAACATCCATTTACCACATTCACATTGATCATTCCACCA
Organism: Sequoiadendron giganteum; assembly: GCA_007115665.2. NCBI lineage: Eukaryota > Viridiplantae > Streptophyta > Pinopsida > Cupressales > Cupressaceae > Sequoiadendron > Sequoiadendron giganteum. The sequence goes on along the minus strand of CM021107.1, from coordinate 508,019,631 downwards.
TTTGGGATACCCATCTTACCGTGAGACCTAAACATCTTCAACAACACAGCTTCCATTTGCATTCATCATCATCTCTCAACACAAAATCCCTTAAACCTTGTTTTAGGAGTTACTTTCCTGGATTGACCAAGGTGTTAAGTTGATCATTATCCTACATAATCAATCCTTGTCTTCAACCTAATCAATCTGCTTCTATTTTGAGGTGGATTTGTGTTGTAAGACAACGTCATTGGCCCAAATCAATCCCCTTCCATCTAAAGGCGAATTCGGTGTCATGATCATTGATTTGTCTAACTCAAATCGATCAACCAACGTCATAAGTCACTTAGGGTGATTTCCAAATCAGGTTTTAGGATCCCCTCCAATCAATCAATCATCATCCAAATCATCCAATTGATATATCATCAATTGATTTAATAAAATCAATCCAAATCCAAATCATCAAATTGATATATCATCAATTGATCCAATCAAATCAATCTAAATCCAAATCATCCAATTGATACATCATCAATTGATCCAATCAAATCAATCCAAATACAAATCATCCAATTGATACATCATCAATTGATCTAATCCAATCTTTATCCAAATCATCAAATTGATACATCATCAATTGATCCATCAACCAATCTTTATCCAATCATCAAATTAATTGATACATCATCAATTGATCCATTATCCAATCCCAATCTGAGCTTTCATCCAAACCCCATATGAGCTTCCAATACATCCTAGTTTTCTATCCATCATCTATTCTTTCATTCTAATCTATATCCATCATGAATCTTTATCCCCCTCTCACACGACCAATAATAGTAGTCAAGGGGAATCCTAACTCCATTCATGACGATAGAAAAAATCTTGTTGATCATGAAGATTGTTATATAGATCCCCTTGACACTATCATTGCTAGCAAGCTCTCTCCAATCGCCTCCCAAAATCTCACTACTTCTTCAAACTATCCCACCATGCCTTCATCCACATCTAATAATGGTTCTTATGCTACCCTTGACAAGGGATATCCAACATCCTCACCATCGACATATTCATCATGTCCTCCCTTTCAACCTCTATCCTATCCAACATCCACGTACTCTTATCCTCATCATCATCAACAATCCCAATACCTCTACCTTAATCCCACACCCCAATCTTCTCATCCTAATCCAACACTCACACATTTCTATCACAATCCCCCATACCAATATTCCTCCTATCCTAATCCCCCATATCAATCCTCTCATCCTAATCTACCATCCATATCCTCCTACGCCAACCCACCACACATGTCCTCCTACAATGGTTCAACACCTCAATCTTCCTATCACAATCCCCCATCCCAATACCCTTACATTAATTCTGCATCTCCCCATTCTAATCCTTCATCCACATCTTCATACTATCACTCCCCATCCCAATCTATTCCAACATCTACATCCTCCTTCATCACTCCCCCTTTTCCCACATTATATCTTAATCCTTCATCTAATCATAATCTTCCATCTCCTCCAACCGCTCCTAGTTCCTCATCTAGTCCCATCCACTCACCTAATCATAATCCTCCATCTCCTCCTAGTTCTACATCTAATCCTCATCCACACATCCACTCATATAATCCTCCAATTCTTAATCCTAATCCTCCATCTAGTCCCATCCACTCACCTAATCATAATCCTCCATCTCCTCCTAGTTCTACATCTAATCCTCATCCACACATCCACTCATATAATCCTCCAATTCCTATTCCTAATCCACCATCTCCTCCTATTCCTCCATCCAATCCCATACCCACATCTAATCCTAATCCTCCATCTCCTCCTAGTCCTCCATCCAATCCTATACCCACATCTAATCTTAATCCTCCATCTCCTCCTAGTCCTACATCCAATCCCATCCACTCCTCTAATCATAATCCTCCATCTCCTCCTAGTCCTCCATTCATTCCCATCCCTCCTAGTCCTCCATCCATTCCCATCCCCACATCTAATCCTTATCCACCAATCCCTAATCCTCCATCCATTCCAATCCCCTCATCTAATCCTAATCCACCAATCCCTAATCCTCCATCCAATCCCATCCCTTCATCTAATCCTTCATCTCCTCCTAGTCCTCCATCCAATCACATCCCCACATCTAATCCTAATCCACCAGTCCCTAATCCTAATCCTCCATCCATTCCCATCACTCTACCTAATCCCACATCCCTTCCAAATGTCGCCCAAGGACTCATGAAAGAAGAGACATCATGCCCTCCCACTCTATCATGTACTGTCACTAGTGATGAGGCCCTCCTCCATCCTAGACCTATCCCTCCCATCACCATTCCTAAAATTTTCCAAATGGTTGAGCCAGTCAAACCCATCGAATCCATTAAATCCCCATCTTCTACTCCTAAATCCACCCAATCCATTGAAGACATCCAATCCCCTCCTCCCAGTCCTAATATTCACAAAATTCAATCCCATAACCTTCATGAATCCTCCATACTCCTATCTCCCCCAATTGAGGTATCCCTCCAACATTCTTCCATCATCATACATCCCACACAAGATGATTCATGCCAAGAGCTTGATCGAAAGCATACAAGCATATCCCCTTCTCCAAATCAAGATCCGCCCATCCCATCCACTACATCCCAAGATCATAATTCCCCATCCATCCCATCTCATGATTCCTATCCTCAACCAAGTCATGATCCTATCCTCCCCTCCACTCCATCTCAAGATCACACTAGCTCATCCACTACATTCCATGATCCCCTTTACATTCCAGATCCAATCACTCCATCTCATGAGCCCTTATCATCCACTACCATAAATCTAGATCCCATCATACTCCCCAATTCCTCTCATGATCCCTTATCACTCATTCCTCTTGATGCAGCTATCCCCTCATCTCCATCGCATGATCCTTCATCGCCAATCCCAATGCCACTTTTGTACCACCTTGGTTGCATTACACTTATCTGTGGTGGCCTTCTTACAAAATCAAAACAAAGTATAGGCACCACCTTTCCTCCTCCACCTGCTAACACACTCGCATCATGCTTCCAAAAGAATAAGAATCCTACCATAGATCACATGCTCGAAAACATGAGCTATCAAGGAAAAGGTTTAGGCCTTCATGAGCAAGGAATGTTAGAGGCCATTCAGGTCAAAGAACATCTAGGTGCGCATGGTCTTGGATATATCTCCCAAGACTCACAATCCAAAAATGTTGGTACAACCTCCATACATCCTAAGCAATCCTCTTCCAAAGGAACGAGAGGCACTTCTCATCGCTCTACCAAATCCTTTGTCGCCATCCCTCCTCCTCCATCATATTACCGCAAAACAACCATCCATTTTCCTCCTTCATCCTCTAAGTCCATTTTGGGTCCTTATGTGCCTCCATCCACCATCGCTCATCCTCCATGTACTCCATCTATTATGGGCCCTTATATACCTCCATCCACCATAATAACTCCTACCTTCATAACTCCTAATCAGGATCAAAAAAGGCACATACCTACACATTCTCCATCTACACATAATCCCTATAACCCTACCTCCATCACTCCACATTATCCATCTCCTCACATCTATCCCCTTACTACTAAAAGAAATTTGGATACCAAAGCAAAAATGTATAAATCCAAATGTCCACATGAATCTAAAGATCCTCATGTTCCTTTCAAAAGACATGTTGAAGAAAAGAAAAATCAAGTCCAAAATCCAAATCAATCCAAATGGCCACAAAGGCCCACCAAAGAAAAAATAAAAACCATGTGGATCCCAAAGAAACTAGGTGTCATACCTTCACATGAAAAATCCATGACGGCATCCAAAGTTGCTATGCCTAAAGCTAATAATTCACATCCTCCATCTCCTAAATCTGTTTTGGGTCCTTATGTTCCATACTTCACTATCCCAATGCCTCCATTATCACCACATTCACCAACCAACAACCCTCCTCTCATTTCACATCCACCACATGTGCCAATGTTGGTCCTGAACACCTTCCCCCATCACACATCTACTCCATCATTCCATCCATACACTTTCCAACATCCCATCCACTATCCCCTCTATCTCCCCCATAAAATCCCTTTAATCCATCCTCTTGCATAATCCATCCATTCTCATAAGGTTGTACCAACATCTGCATAGTTGCTTTACACATATGCTCTTCTTTATCTCATCTAGAACTTGATGCTTGAGTCCTTCATCCATCCACTTTATCATATGTCTTCTGAATCCATATCCTCATCCATCTTCACCAGTATCCTAGTCAAAAAGTCAAAAAGTCAAAAATACAAAAAAAAAAAAAGAGAAAAGAAAAAGAAAAATAGTCAAGAGAAATTCATTCGTCCAATGGTGAAAACTTGGAAAACAAGCACCTTGGATAGGTACCCTGATGAAAACCTAGAAAACAGGCGTCATGCGTGAATCCCCCATCAAGTCTCCTTCCATGATTGGGGGCAACATCCACTTATGCATTCCTTTCCTCCATCTCCTACATCTTCCTATCTTCCACATCCTATCCCTCTGATCCCATTTATCCCAGTCCCTCCAAATTCCTTGTGATCTTGATAGATGTAGGGGCAAGCCTCTATACATGCATTGGGCATGTCTTGGAATATATTCACCTCATCCACACACTATCATTTTCCTTCCCCCCCCAATCTACTTTTTTGATCCATGCATCCTATCCACATCTATCTATCTTCCATTACCCATCTCACTCCCTTATCCACCCATCTTGCTATCCCTCTTGCCTCATCATGTGTGACACATATAGAGTGGGGGAATCTCCTTATTTATGATTGAGTCCTTGGAGACATCGTCCATCCATCCCTCCAAGAAATACTTTCCATCTCTCCATCTTGCCCATCCTTACCTCTCCATCCATTTATCCATCCAGTCATCCCTTCCATCTACCAAATCCTTATCTTCCTATCTACCCATCCACTAGTCCTTTTCCATCTTTTAATCCTTATCCTCCCATCCATTTATCCATCCAATACTCCATTCCATCCCTCCAATTTTGTATCCCTCTATCCACCTATCCTCGCATCTTTCTATCTCCCCATCTTTATCCATCCATCCATTTCCCCTATCTCATTATCCCTTGTCATTGGTATCTATCTATCGGCTACCCCCATGAAATCCAATGCCATGCTATCTCACTATCATCATTCCTATCTATTTCTCACATCTTTACAATATCCCCTCAATCTTCATCTCATCTATCCACCTATCCTAGCATCTTCTTATCCATCCATCCATTTCCCTCTATTATCCCTTGTCATTGGTATCTAGCTCTAGGCTACCTGCATGCAACCCAATGCCATTCACATCGTAATTCATCCCTCCTATCTATTTACCACATCTTTCTCACATCTTCATCGCTCATCTATCCATCATCTCACCTTTTGAATTCATATTCTAATGATCTAAATTACCTATCCCATCCCTGAGCTTCACATCCTACATATCTTACACATATCAACCATCATTCTATCCAATCCTACAAGTCTATCTTGTCTCATCATATCGGCTGCATCCTTTTTTCCATTTATCCTAGTCATCTCATCACCCCTCATCCACTGTTTGTCATCGGTCTTTGTGTCGAACTACGTTGCCCCTGCGCTTTCACGTAGGCAAGGTCGATCATTTGATCTGCCCCCGGGGTTCTGCCTTTTGTTTGTCTTGTCCTCCTCCATCATCTGTCTTTGGCCTTGTGTCGAACTACGTCGCCCCTGCGCTTTCACGTAGGCATGCTCGATCATTTGATCCACCCCCGGGGCATTTGTCTGTCTGGTCTTTTTCATCCATTGAGGTCTTCATTTTCCTCTTTCCGCTTTTATCCATGGTATTTTATCCTAAACTACGAGGGCTCTGCACTTTCACATAGGCAAGGTTGATCTTTGATCAACCCTCGAGCCCCTAGGTCTTTAGGGTGTGTTAGTCTGTTGTCTTGTCATCTTGTTATCTTGTCGTGTCATCAAATATGTCCCTATCCTAGCTGGTGCTTACAAATAAAGGTCATCTATATCACAAGATCCAATCGGTTTCTGGTATCCTACGTCATATCAATCTTTTAGTTTACTATCCATCATCAGTCTCAACAGGATGTATCCTTCCTAACAGATCTCATTAACCTCATCCATCATCTTGATCCTATGGCAAAGGACATTTTAAATTGATTGTGATCTTTTGATGCTTTTGAATTTTGTTTATCATTTGAGCTCCCTATCATCACTTTTCATGGTCGCCTTGATCCATCATATCACGGTGTGCTTTGACTAGTCCACATAGGGGCATATCTTGCTCATTTCTTTATTTCTGTCTTCTTGGTTGTCCCACGTAGTACCCACCAAGATCCCTAAGGTCTTGTGTTACGCTGGGGCATCCTTTTGTGCTTGTGGTTATTCCAATACCTGGCCTGACCAAAGTCATCGCAACTTTGGGGTGTTGGGATAGTCTTCTTGTTTGTTGAGTTTGTTTTATGCATTGGACACTAATTTGTCTTGGTTTACATACCCTGATGCTCAGTGTCTTATGCTATAGAAAAAATCAATGCTCTAAGGATGGCAAATTGCATTAGGATTGCATTTCATTTTCCATTCCATCATCTTGCATATCTCCCCCATCCTCATCCATTCAAATAATCTAATCACACTCTTGGTCTTAGCCTTGATGCAAGCCTTGATCCAATCATCCTCATCATCATCATCATCATCCTTATCATCTGTGGGATGTATCCTTCCCTCATCAACAACACTCTCATCAGGACGTATCCTTCCCTATCCTTGTGTTGTTTTGGGATGTATCATTCCCTCATCAACAACACTCATCCTCATTCTCATCATCAGTGGGATGTATCCTTCCCTATCCTTGTGTTGTTTTGGAATGTATCATTCCCTCATCAACAACACTCATCATCATCCTCATCAGGATGTATCATTCCCTATCCTTGTGTTGTTTTGGGATGTATCATGTCCTCATCAACAACACTCCATCAACCATCTGCCCAACTTGGCTTGTACTCGGACTGGGGTAACATCACATTTTTCCTTGAATCCATTTATGCTCACCTTTATCTCCCATTGCTTATCATCGTTTTTATTTTTTTCATCACTTTACATTGTAATTTTCATATCCCCTCTCATCTCTCATCCTTTCCCCCATCTCTTCCTCCTTCATCACTTGCCTAATTTTTTGCCCTCTTTCCAACCATACCATCTATTTCTTCCTATCGAGAGGTCACCTGGGACCCCTCTCTTTTCCCCCGTTGCCCTCTCGAGGGGGCATACCCTTCCCATTTATCTATTTTCTCAGCCATAATCTTCATCCATTCCCCCACTAATTTGGACAGTTCAAGTCCTCCTCCCCAAGCTAGGGCATCATCCTCTAGTTAATTCCTCTATAGAGTCATCTGCACTTTCCTTTCTTCGAAGCACAATTATTTTAATGGTACTTCGAAGAGGGGAAAAATGTAGACATCCAAATTTGATCACTTCCATATGATCAAAATCATCTACTCCATTCATTGATTTCATTAATAGTGATTAAATAATTTATTTAATCATTATTTCATTATGCCTAATGTTCCTAAAGTATATAATTAAATAAATTAAATACTTTACCTTATCCATTTTCTTCTCTAAATTAAATGAATATGACAAATTATTTAATTTAGTCTTTTAACCATTTTTCTTTCTCCTTGTCACATTCTCCATAACCCTCTTTTAATCAAGATTAAATTAATTAATATATGATTAGGATGTGCATCACTTAATCTTGATTAAGTGTTACATACTCCATAATCTCCCACTTGCCTCTAATCTCTCATTAATTATCTTAATCCTATGTTTGCACAACCTTAATCATAATCATTAGCCACATTTGGCTTACTTTTTCTGGTCAACCTTCCCACTACCCCTTTTTAGCCTGGACTCTCTTCCCCATGTGAATTTTTAATTCACATTTATTTTCCCAAGACTCCTCTCTTCCCCATGTGAATTTTTAATTCACTTTTGTCTTTCCAAGGTCTTCCCCATCCCCATGCAAGATTCTAGAAGCCTTGACTTGTCACTTCACATTTGCCAAGGGCTTCTAGAACCTTGGACTTGTCACATCACCCACATGTGACAAATCTCCAGCTTTTCGGAGACCCTCTCTTATCCATTAGATTCTTCCAATCATTGTGATTTTTTAATTCACTTTTATTCCTCCAAGGAATCTTCTCATCCCCTAAGATCCACCTCATGTACTTCCCTTCCACCTCATTTCCACATCACTACACCCTAAGACATCTCACATTCCACATGTTAAGATGTGAGGGCTTGTGATTCCTCAACTCACCATAGCCCTTCATCTTGATCTTGTTGGATCAATCTCAACCATTGAATTCTCTAGAGAATTCCAATTAGCCTATAAATACCCCCTCATCTCCCTCAATTTGGGGGATCAAGTCTTTTGCAACCAAACTCTTGCAAATTTACCATTTGAGCTCTCATCGATCATAACACTTAGCATTTTCATCCATCTTGCATCTTGCATCTATTTAACTCCATTGCCATCGAAGGAGCACACAAGACATCCAAAGATCAAGGGCCAACCAAGGAAGCAACAACATGAAGGTATAACAAACATTCAATTTATTTTATCTTACTTTCATGTTATCCATTTTCTTAGGCTAATCATTAAGGATGTTCAAACTTCCTTTGATGTTAACAGTACTGAAATGGATAGTCCCAAAGAATATATTGAGTGCATCACCAAGATTTTTCATGAATCACACATTCCTACCATCTCTTCCATCTCTTTCACTTCATTTGACTCATCCATCCCACCCACATCCCGCCACCTCATAGACATGGATCAACAAGTGTCGCCTCAAGAAAAAAACAAGGATATAGCTCAAGAATCAAAGTTGAAAGTGCATTTGACAAATGGAGATACTAAATCAAAAGAAAGAAAGCAAAGAAAGAAAGATCAAGAAAAGTCTTTTAGTCAAAATCAAAAGCTATTGGACAAGTCAAAGTTAAAAATAAAAATGAAGAATGAAAGAAATAAAAATTACGCCTTTTCATCAAAAATATTGGAGGAATCTATGAAAATAATGAAAGTAAGAAAGAACTGATATGGATAGCTATGTCCCTTCATCAAAAATAACTAGGAGCATCTATCAAAGCATAATGTCAAAAGAAGAGCTTGTTAATCCAAAGTCTCCATTTTCATCCTTTTTCACCCAATCCATACGCTCCTCCACATCCATCCATATTTTCTCATTTATCATATCATCTCCCTTGGTGATATTATTTGATGGACCTTTATTGATGACCCCTTCATGTACTATAACTCATTGGTTTCCCAAACTCATTTTTGTGTGAAGCCCGATGGCCCATGTAGTGTGCACATTGGGAATCATGCCCTAGCTCCCTTTGCCAACCGCATCAATCATCCTATGTATCCATCATTCCCACTCTTCATTCAAATTAGATCCTTTCATTCAACATGGTCATACATATATGAGCCTAATTGGTTGGGTCCCTACATCATCACAACAACATATGGGTTTGATGCTTGTTAGTGTCTACTCCTGAAGGTGAATCGTTGCCTAATCCCATCAACAAAATGCATCTTCGTAAATATTACACCTAGCCTTTAGAGTATCCCTTTCAAAAAGTCAAAAAATACAAAAACAAAAACAAAAAAGTTAAAAATTACAAAAAAAGTCAAAAAAAAGAAAATTTAATTAAAAAAATAGTAAAGAGAAATAATTCATCCAATAGTGAAAACCACTCCGATGGTGCTTTGGATAAGTACCATGGTGAAAACCTAGAAAACATGCACCATGTGTAGTTAGTCTATGTTCCTTCATCTACTATCACTCTACCTTGTTTTTCGTCTTCCATCCATCCATTCACAAATATCCTTCATCCATAATAAACCTTTGTCATCCCTCTCATGGCCAGAGAACCACTGACATTTAGCATCCTTCACTTTCCATCTCCACCCATAACACATTAGCATCTATCAATCCCCTCGCACATAATAAGTTGGTCTTATACCTGACTGGGGGCAATTCCTTGACTTATGTCTTCCTGGGATCCTACACATGGTATCAACCTTGAAAATCATCAAAATAAAAAATAAATAAAAATCATCAAAATCCAAAAAAAATAGAAAATCATCAAAAGTTCAAAAAAATAGAAAACCTTCAAAATCTAAAAAAATCATAAAACATCAAAAACTCCAAAAACAAAGTCAGATTCAGGGTCAGTCTGTGTCATTCTAATCAAACTAAATTTTCTTTGCACATTGCCACATAGGCAAGGCCATCACTTGATGGGCCCCCGAGACATTAGGTCTTTCCTTAGGGTTTTGTCACGTCATATCAATTTTTTCAAGTGTCTGATCGAACTATGAGGTGTCTACCTGTATAATGTAGGAAAGGACATCACTTCATGGGCCCTCGAGAAATTAGGCTTGTCCAGGGTTTTTCGATTCTATTCGCATCTTTTGTTTTCAAGCAGTCAAACATCTGAATCAAATCTTAAAACAACAAACCAGCTATCCAACTAGTCTTCAATCCAAACTAGTCAATTTCCTAATCATCAATGCTTTTCAAGTCATTGGTCTTTATCATTGTCCTATTTAGGATGCGTCCTTCCTGAACTGGGACATTGGTCAAATTGGTCAACCTCATCATTTTCCTTAAACAGGATGTGTCCTTCCTTAAACCAACCATGGTCAAAAAATCAATCAATCAATTAGTTAATTTTTCCTTATACAAGATATGTCTTTCCTAAAACCAGGCATAATCAAAAGTGGTTCATCAATCTTATCAATTGATCAAAACTATCAACCAATCAAATTTAGTCAAATAATCAATCTTGGTCATTCAATCAATCTAGTCAATTAATCTATCTAGTCAAAAAATTAGTCAATTGGTCAACCTTATCAATCAATCAACATCAATCAATCAAACTCATCAATCAGTCGGTCCATCAATCGCATCATTAAATAAACTCTAGAAACTAATCTGAATGACTGTTGAATTTGTTGGTCTAGTTGGTCTTATATTTTTTATTGGTCTTTGGTCATGTTACTAGCTACCTCGAAGATATCCCATGAAGGATTTAGAGGAGCTATGATGGATCATGATCTCTTTTCTTTTTATTGTTGTTTGTTGTTTGTCTTGACAAAAAGATTAGGGCAATTGGGTCCTTAGTATGAGTCATGGCATTCCTTGTCTTTTGGCCTTGTCTTTTGACTATTTTTCTTTTGCAAGCGGTAACATTGCACACCTTGGTCTATGTCATACCATGGTGCTTGTGCTCCATTTGCTATGATTTTCACGCCCAATGATGATAAACATGCAAGTTAACATTTGTTAAGAAAGAACATCCATCCCTTTTCATTTGACTAACTTCGCGTTGATATTCGTCTTCTCCATACTAACATCCATCTTCTTCTCACTAACATATTCCATTTGCAATCATCCTAAAGGCTTGTAAGATGAATTTTTCTCCTGTTAGTGCACCAAAGTGGCTTTTCGGAATAATTTCTCAATTTTTTTTTGAAAATCTGAAAAAAAATTTGAGGGGGCATAGGTCTATCCCACCTTCACTAGGGCACACCAGGGCATGATTTGAACCTGATTTTCTTATTTATTCTTTGACACAATGCTCAAATCACATTATATCAAAGAGGGGCAAAATGTAGACACTGAAAGATGTCTTGGTCTGCGAGCGTCATTTTTCCATTGTCTTGGTCTTCTCCCCTCCATAATTAAATAATTTTAATTATTTAATTATTTTCTTTGATTGCATTCCTCTATTAATTAAATAATATTAATTATTTAATTAATTCATTTTCTTAGTCTTTGTTCTCCTTTGATCAATTAAATATTTATTTAATTGTGTCGATAACACCCTTTCCCTCTATAATTAAATAAATTATCATTTATTTAATTATTTTCTTGTCATTATTCATCTATAGTTAAATAATTATTTTTAATTATTTGTCTATTCATTAATCTTTTTCGTCCCTCCTTGGTTAAATAATTATTTAAATTATTTAACTCCCTCTCTCCACTTTCCCTCTATTAAATAATTAATCTAACTTAATTATTTAATTCCCTTTTGTCATTTGCTTCTATATTTAATTTAAATAGTTGCATAATCATTTAAATTAAATATTCATTTTCTCTTCCTCCATAAATAAATAATCTAAAATGATTATTTTTTCCTCCATTATCTTTTACCAAATTTAAAATATGGTCAAAGATGCCTTCCATGAATTAAAATAATTTACTTTATTCCCCGACTTCCTCTCCCAAATTAAATAATAATATGATTTAATTGTCAAGATTCCCTTCTTCAATTAAAAATTTGATGGCCCACATGCTCTCCCAAATTAAATAATTATATTATTTAATTTTCTCCACTACTTTCCCTCCACTTTCTCATTTCAAATCTTGACCATTGATTATGTCTGGTCTTCTTTCAATCTTGACCTTCTATCCTTAGTCATCCCTAGCCCACTACTTTGTGGTGAATTAATCCTCATCTATTGATCTTGGCATCTTTCTAGAAGATCGATCTTAGTCACCTGTTTGGATAGCTCTTTTATAAAAGAGAGTTGTCTCCTTCATTTTGGCTTTACAACCACATATCTCCAACATTCATGCTTACATTTGTGGGTACTTGGATACAACAAAAACTGAGGGCAACTTGCAAAGGTAGATTTGAGGAGAGGAAAGGAAGGTTATTCAAGTCCAACATGGAGAGTTTGCTTTGATTTTGTTCTCATTTTCTTGATATGTTGATTGTTCTTGATTGCTTTGGATTTATGTTTTTAGCTTAGATTTTATATAGTGGTTGCTATTATCTTTGTTATTTGGATTTTGATTCTAACCCCTATCTAACACCTAACATTACCGACTCGGTGTGTAATGTGGACTTTAATATTTCCTAAGTCCTGTGGTTAATATTTGTCTAAGAATGATCAACCGTGGACGTTAAACAATTGATGATCAGGTAACTCCCATGCACTCACATTGCTAAATTGTGTTAATGTTAGCAATTTTCTATGAACATGCAGAATCTAGCCATGTGCCCAATGGTACCAAGCTCTTAGTGGCTATCATATAATCACACTACCAATACTCTTTCACAAGGTTGAAACCACAATACGTGAAATGAAAATAAGTGTCAAAATCCAATTATATTGTACATCTTATTCACATCGCAGGTTTGTTCCACTCTGACAACCTCGAGTTTGGAATAAGCGATATGTGTCCACATGTCCAATGTGATGTATGCATATAGATGGCATATTTCCACTATTTTGTGAAAGGCATGGTGGGTCTAACTTTAAGTTTTGTGATAAAGAAAAATGACAACGCATGTTTGAAGTGATAGATGGTGATTTACCATTGTATCATGTAGCTCCTATACATCGCACAAATCATTCCTCGAGCATAATTCATGAATGTGATAGGAATATATTATGCAATAGAGATCAATGGCATAGGTTTAAAGAAAAATTGATCTGATGGCTATGTTTTAAAGTTTAAGTGGTTGAACGAGGATTTTTATATTATAATAATGATGCCCAACATTCAAATATTTTATTCTCTAATGGTTAGGTGGTGGAACTCACAATAAAAGTGATTGAAGATAACACAATGAATGAAATTGATTGTTATAAGTGCTCTATTTATAATTTCGATTAGTGATTGAGATGAGTAGTCAGTGTCATCAATGCATAGGAGGCTACATTTTCTAATACCAGATCAATCATGCAAGGTGGCCATTTAATGTGTATGTGATCTAGGGTTTGACAGTTGCTAAAAAATAGCAAATATTATGAACTAGGTCAATGGTGCATGAATCGATAAGAAGAGTCTTGTTGGTGAACAAAGATGAGAGAAGTCTAATAGAAAAGAAGGTGGATATAGTAATTATAGTGTAGAAAATTGTACACTCTTAAAAGTGATGCAATTTCACACTTAATTTGGACCTATTTTGGCACCCTTGTATTAATTACCCTTTTAAGATCATCATTAATAGGCCCCTAAGACCCATTATCTCAGATCTCGAGGCTTATTTCACCTAAAAACTCTACAAAATCACTTAAAACACCAAAAATCCCAAAAACCCACCTCAAAAAGCTAAGGTGGGACTCATTCACCACCTTGGGTGAATGAGTCCTCTTAGGTGGGACCCATTCGCCAAGGGTGGCGAATGAGTCCCATTTGTGGTCTTTTTCAATTTTGAGAGAGAAATTCACCATTTTAATTCAAATTATTGTTGGATGTCAACCTTTGAGATCTAGATAACGGTCAATTAGGTGTTAATGCCTATATAAGCAAGTTTCTAAGTCATTTTTATCATCTAGATAATTTAAGCAATCATTCTCAAGAGAAATTTTCAAGATCTAGGCATTCAATAATCTTCACAAGAGCATTCAAGAGCAAGTAATTAGCAAAGTTGAAGCTTGGGAGTAGGATTAAATTGTTTTTGCAAGTCTTCAAGCTCACTTTCATCCAAGATCTAGCATTTTTGAGGGTTGATCATGGTTTTTATGGTGAATCATGATGGATTCTAGGTTGGGGAGATGCAACTAGCCATCAAGCCAAGCCTAAAGACTTATTTCCTAAGTGATTCCATCCTCCATTATCACTCTACATTCAGCCTAAGAAAGGTATAAACATAATTAAGGCTTGCTTGGGGTGATTAGAGATCTCTCCGAGTGAGTTATTCATCTTCACATCTCCATTCTTGCATCATATTCTTGTACATTAGAATAGGATTGCATCATGCTTCAGATTTCTTAGTCTTAGACACATTTAAGGCTAGGGTTTTCATGCACATTTTGTTATTTATATCAAGTTTTAAATACCAAACTAGGGGTTTGACCAAGGCAAACCGCCATTAGTAAATCAATTTTATATTATGTTTTGCATTTCTTTTCACAGATTCAGATTAGAACTCAAGTTGGAAGGAAAGAATGGGTGTTGAAGTGCATATCAGAACTTCAATTTCCTAAAAAAGTAGAATGGGACTGATTCTCCACAAGTGGTGAATGAGTCCCATTATAGGTGTTTTCCAGATCTATTTGCATATTCAAATACCCTTTTTCCCAAAATAGGCTCTCATGTAGAAACCCAGATATGGGACTGATTCATCTAGGTTGGTGAATGAGACCCAGTTGGTCGAAAAGTCAAATTCTTCAATATTTTAGAGTTGCTTCTAGTCACTTCCAAGTTTACAGGTGCACATCATTCATTTCACTTCTTTTATGTTCTTTTTTTTTTGCATTTCTAAGGCATTTTCTAGGTCATTGCATTGAGTTAGGGTTTTACATTTTATCTTGTATTTTGTTATCTTTTCCAAGTCTAAACTTGGTGGTGAACCCCTTATTAGATCACATTCAGTCCCTAGAGCAGCCCTCTTGCAAGATCTCTTTCCCTTTATAAAGAGATAACCAGGGTTTTCTCTTGAGTGAAAGTTAGTGAAGATTATCCTTTCTAGGCCCTAAACCACTAGGGAAGAGAAACAAAAAAAAATTCTTCCTTTCATTTTGGTGAACCTACATTTAGAACATCATAATTCTAATTTGGAGTGCATTATCTAGCTTGCATTAACATTGCATTAGGATTTGTATTGCTTAATTTGTATTCTAGGGTTTCAAATTTTGCATTAGTGAAAGCTCATATAGCTTGCATTTTTTCATCTTATTTCATTGAAAAATCATTAAAAATATGTACTTGCATCTCAGATCTAGGTCATACAACATAAAAAACATAACAATCAACTAAAAAATTCTTCTTCTTTTTTAAAAATCCCCACTAGGACTCATTCGCCACTTTGGGAAAATTAGTCCCAGTCCAAATTTTGCACTACATTTTACAGGGTTAAATTGTCTATTTTTAAGCTTTTGGTTGTTGTTATTACTTTTTTTGTTTTAGTTTGTCTACTTTCTGTTGCATTGAAATCATTAGAAATAACATTATTTACATTTGTTGCAATTGCGGATAGAATTATATTTTTTCACTTTCCATTTTCAATATTTAGATTAGATTCCATTAGACATATATCACCAAAACAAACCAAAAATAATACCAAAACACCTAAGCCACTTGGAGAAATTATAGTTATTTGACTATGTCAAATCTCTCTTTCCAAGTTAACCTAACCCTCAAGCCTTTTAGTAGTGACGACTTTGATATGTTAGATGAGGCCCTTCAGGATTTCATCCACTAAGGTTTGCTATGAGAAACCAAAACCAAGATAAGTTAATGTGATTCAACCTCAAATCATCCTTTACCCACCTTCACACAAACCACAACCTAAAAACAAGATTGAATTTACTCTTTACCCACCTAAGAACAATGTTTTGCAGCAATCAAGTAATAATACCATTGCTCATACATACAACACTCAAAAAAACACACAACCAAGGCAACCAACTCCCACAACCTTACCTTTTCCTAATCCCATATTGCCTAGTTCTCCTCATTTTCCTCCATGTAATGGGAAGGAGTATGATATTATAGAACAACTTAAGAATACTCCTGCAAAGATATCCCTATGGGACTTAATTCAAAACTCACCTAACTATCACACTATGATTCAAACAGCCTTACAACAAGTTGTGACCCTTCCTAATACAAATTTAAATGATGTAGCAAATCTAATATAAGGAGTGAATATAGTTAATGCAGGCATCACCTTTCATCAACATGAACTGCCTCCTTTGGAATTGAGAAATAAAAATGAGGCCTTCATGATAATCGCTAAATTCAATTGAATGGGAATAAAGAGGACCCTTGTTGATAATGGCTCAGCCCTTAATATGTGCAATGCAGAACTTTTAGATAGGTTGTGCATAGATAATTCAAAAATGGAACCTAACTCCTTATCGATTCGATAATTTGACAATGTAGGAAAGCATCTGCTCGATGTGATTATTTTACCCATCACAATTAGAAATGCCACCCTAAAAACACCTATTCATGTTATGCCTCATGACCTTTCATACAATCTTCTTTTGGGAATACCATGTATTCATTAGATACATGTGATGCCTTTGACTCTTCATCGTATCATGAAATATGTCTATAACAACAAGGTGTACCAAGTCGAATAGACCCTGAGCCTGAAAGTTGCTTACAACTTGAAAAAGGAATGACTAGTCCTCTAAGCACATTGATCCCAACATCCAACATAGAACCTATAGAAGAAGACAAACAAGAAATGGAATAGTGTCAAAGTTAGTAGATGATGATTGGGGTTCCTTGGAGTTCACACCCTTGTTTATGGGATAATACATAATCACAAGAAAAGAATATGAAAAATAAAAGCAACCGATGGTCATGTCAACTCAGAACTTAGAAGAAAGCTCACAAGCATCTACCTCATCCACTCTTGAAGAAGATACAAGATATACAAAAAAATTATGAGAGATTATCAACAACCACCAAACCCGAAATAAATGGAAAAAATTTATGGGAGAGGTTATGAACTTATGAAACAATTGGGCTATAGTGGTAAAGGTTGTGGAAAGAAAGAACAAGGCATTCATGTTCCCATAGAACCCAACATGCAAGAAACAAAAAAGGTTTGGGGTATTTCCCTTCTAAGATTACGCAAGCAACAAAGAGACCATCATTAAACATCAACACCATCATGTGTAAACCAAAAATCAATCTCACCTTGAAACATCTTGAATTACTTGATATGGATTCTGAACCATCATGGGAATACTTTGAGGATGATGAAGCCTTGAATAAATTGCTAGGAGTTTACGATAAACTATCCACTACTCCTCAAAGGAAAAAGGTGACATGTGCTATGATTTGCACCAAACAAAAAGATGCATAAGAGGAAAGTAATGAGACAGATATGAGTAAAGAAGAATACAACCCTAAATTTCCAAAGCCAAGTGCACTTTCTCTAGGAGATACAACTAACATACCAATGGGCATCAATGACAAGGATAAATTCATTAAGATAGGAAAGTTCCTTGATGATGAAGAACAAGAGGATCACACAATGTTATTCCATGACTTTCCCAAACTTTTTGCTTGGAAATATTTGGATATGCTAGGAATTGATGCTAAGATAGTGACACACAAAATAGTCCTTGCTGAAAATGCTAAACCGGTGAGACAAAAGATATGAAATATGAATCCTAAGACAACCTTACTAGTTAAGGGAGAGATTGAAAACTCCTTGAGGTTGGTTCCATAAGACCTATAGATCAAATTCTCCTTGGATCTCAAACATTGTCACAACCGCAAAAATTGATAACCATATTAGGATGCGTATAGACTTCCATTATTTGAATAAGGCATCTCTAAAAGATGATTTTCCCCTTCCTAATATCAACATGATAGTTGACTCAACTGCGGGACATGCTTTGTTGTCATTCATGGATGGATTTTTCAAGTTACAATAAAATCTTTATTAATCCTCAAGATCAATATAAAATAACATTTATAATAGTTTGGGGAACATTTTGTTGGATCATGATTCCTTTTGGATTGAAGAATGTAGGTCCAACATATTAGCGAGCTATGACATTAATATTCCACAATTACATACATAAGATTTTGGAAGAATATGTTGATGATATTTTAGCCAAATCTTTAACAAGACAAGATAATGTGAATGTCCTTTGGAAAATATTTGGGCGAATGCAAAAATACAACATGAGCTTAAATCTAAAAAAGTGAGTCTTTGGTGTAGATATTGGAAAACTACTAGGTTTTATCGTATCTCATAGAGGCATCAAGGTGGACACAAAGAAAATTGATGCTATAGTTAATATGTCACCTCCTAAAAATATCTCAATTGTGCACATTACAAGGAATAATTTAATCTATTCGTCATTTTGTAGCATCTTTAGTTGATCAAACGTTACCATTTACACATCTTCTCAAAAATGATGTGCACTTTGATTGGAATGAGGATTGTAAACAGGCTTTTGAGAGTTTGAAGGAGTATCTTGCAACTTCACCTATATTACAACCCGCTACACAAAACAAACCATTCATCCTTTGCATAGCCGCATCAGCCCTTGCTCTCGCAACATTATTGGCTCAACAAGATGAAAGTGGTAAAGAGCATCCTATTTATTACATTAGCCAAACTTTGATTGATTATAAGAAACAATACACAACAATATAAAAAAAAAATTGGCTCTTGTATTTGCTACAAGTAAATTGAGAAATTACTTATTGAATGTGTAAATCCACGTGATGAAAAAATTCAACCCTCTTTTTATCTACTCAAATTGCACCTTGTTGAATATGAAATTCAAAATTTTGGTGTAACATGGGAAGAACTCTCAAAGTATGGGATTTGATAAGTAGAGTTCAACCTCCAGAGAAGGTCGGATTCCTCTTGGTACTCACCTAAAACTAATATACTAAACTTGTTGAGGAAAAGAGGAGAAAAAGATGACATAAACAGAAGAATATTAACCCCTAATGCTTTAAAAGGTGAAACACCAAATCTTTTGTGACAAATACTACTGCATAACATACACAATGAGCTCAATAAAGCAGCTTATTGAGAGACACAACTCACACCTTTTACATGTTCATGTATAAATATTTCATAAGAAGGTTTTGGTGTTTGAGAATCAGAAGGAAAATTGAAGACTTTCACAACTAATCACTAATAAACACCATGACACAACTTATAATGTACAAAAACTATGCATTTATTTGTTTAGAGGTGTTAAAATGAGATATACATTCAAGGATTAGAGTATAGATCACAAAAACATACATCAATCATCCAAGAACACACAAAAAACAACATTGAGAAGGTCAAAATCACTAAATCTTATTGAAATTCAAAGGTAAAATATTGTAGTACATGCTTGTAAATTTGTTATAGAACTCTGTATTTCCTCCAAGGACTCCAAAATGAGTCACTAAAATAGAAAATACTAAGTCAAAACTCCCAATAATGAGTTACAAAAAGTGACTAAGTAGACCCAAAAACAATCTGGGTCGGATGCACTCAATAACCCTAAAATCTAGTTCCTTAATCTCCATGAAATGTGCTCCAAATAAGTGAAAAAGTCATCAATGTCCAAGTCTCATAAGATGAATCATCAAACAACCATTAAAAAGCTCAAAAACTTGGTCAAAAAGCCTAAATCTCCTCCAACAAAGATGAATCACCTCCTAGATGCCCTCCCAATGTTTGTAACAACTCAACAAGAGTCCTAAATGCTCTCAAAGGCAATAATACAACCGATAACTACCACCTTCCTCAATTGACTAAGTCATTTTTATTGCATTTAAGAGTAACAAAATGAATTAAAGGTTTATAACTATACCTTAAAGCCATTTGCTTTACAATAGACATATATGCAAAAATAAAAATTCAGTTAACAATTTCAAAGCACGTATGTGCTAAGGTGACAAAAGTGTTGAGGTGGCTTGGATTGCATCATAAGACTTAATGATGTGGCATTTCATTACAACTTTTGTGAGGAATTGCCTAAGGCAAATGATACTCCATTGGGAGGACCCACGGGCATATAGTTTACATTGATTTTAATAAAAGCTTAGACAAAAAATGTTTAAGTCTTATCGGCCTCCATCCTAGGGTAAAAACCCTAAGAAAAAACAAAATGAAATGACAAAGATCATTTTATTTGCAAATGTAAAAGCTTCAAGAAGAAGCTTAGTCGTGCCACCAAGGGTTTAGAACTCTATTGAATCTTCGGTTTCTTGGTGTCTCTAGGCATGATTTCCATGGATTTCATATAGAAAACGAAGGTAAGAATCTTTCTGATACAAATGTCACTCATATTCTTGATTTCCTTTCATTTTCTGAGATGAAAAATGGCTTTTCCAACTGCGACCTTTGCATTGTTTCTATTGAATTTTATTAATCTTTGTTTCTGTCACTTTTCTCGTATACTTCATGCATTATTTCTTCATTTCTAAGCAGAAAATCTGAGCTATTCTGGTCATTCTTTATAGCCTGTGTATTACTTGCTTGTTTCATGCACTCCTCTTGCATTCCTTGCATTTCAATGCCTAGGCTTTGCATCTTTCTACAGATAGTAAAAGCCTTACTTCGTAATCCCTTTCCATGGCATGACCCCTCATCATGCCTGCTCGAACCCTAGTGAATGAATGGAAACTCAAATCTATACTTCACCAGCTCCATGATTTCTCTACGGTCGGCTCTATGAGAGTCTTTCACACTTTTTACGTTCTGAGTTTTATGTTCTTGCATCTATGGTTTCACATCTTGCCATTTCCTACTTCCACCAATATGCACGATTTATCCATTGTATTTTTCCACCCCAAGATAATTTGTAACTATTTGTTAATTTTGACTATGAGATTGTTACTTTGTATTCAGACTTTTTCTTCTCAAAAGCCCCTATCCTCGACCTGTGAAGACCACCCTCTCACCTCACTATCATAAACGCTTTGAAACATCGTATCACCCAACACTAAATCCTGGGTTGTGGATTTTTAGGTCCATAATGCTTCAAAGGAACTGCCTTCACATTTGTAGATGAATACTGAGTCTTTTCAAGTGCATTATTGCTCTCTATGCTCAACCTCAATGGAAAATATTGAGAAGTTTTTTTCTCTTATACATTCATTTGGCCTTTGCAGATAAAGAAATTTTGTACTTCATATCCATGGCCTAATATACTGTTGCAGGTATTAAAGGCCCTCGTGGCCGAGTTTCTCTATGCTCACACCATTTTGGGTCTGCATGCTTTAATAACAAGGGTTTTCAATGCTTTTCTGGATCTACTTCACTAGACCTAGACTTTATGTTAATTATATTCATTCCATGTGATGATCATTTTGATGAATGTTACTTTCATTATACCTTGCATTTTTTTGTTTCTCCTTCCTCTGTTAGCTTGACTCTCATTTTTTGCTCTCTCTATCATTTTGTGTGGTTTCATCTCTTGATCGTTGAGACATGGAGTACAAAAACCATCCAAAAGTAAGTTACATTGTAAAGTGGCTTCCTCACAGACTATCCTCCAAAATTGTTGTCAATCCTCCAATAATAGGTGAAAGGGATTGTCACATTCTGCTCTGTTCATTTTACTGTGACTTTTACCAAAGTCACTTGGTAGATGACTATCCTAGACTGCCATGAAATATGCCATAACCTGTAGGATGATGAAGAAGTGAAAAAATTTACCTGTAGTCATACCTATACCTAGACTTTGTTTATATTTTGTGATGAACAATAGCTTAAAATCTCAAAATAATGCTTTGTCCCAAAAAAATTGATCATTGTCATTTGATAGTGCTTATGAACTTTGAGGCAAAAGATGACTGATGTCGTGATTGTAATTTGTCAGGAAGCTACTTTGACTGGTCAGAGATAAGGTTGTGAGGCTTGTATGGGCTACTGTCTCAAATACCTTTGTGATTACTAATTGGCACTATACCTTAGACTGGCCCAGATTGTAATATAATTCTCCATGTCCCTTGAACCCTATGAGCAAAGATCTGGGACTGTCCTTTTATTCATTGACTGCTCTTTATATCTTCATGATCATTGGCTTGAGGTGTTTGACCTATAAAGTCTCTTGCACTAATACTCAATCACTACCCTTTGTTGCTAATATTGTGATGCTATCAGTCATCTTGAATATTCATAGTGATAGTGTCTTCTACCATTTGATATTCAACAATGTGTACCTTTCATCATATAACAAAAATCTCTGCAAATGATATAATTGTTTTGCAATGAAATAATATATGCACTTAGAGTATACATAAAAGGCTTTGCATATATATTGTGATGATGCAATCATTTCCCTTATATGAAGTTATTTTCTGGAACTTCTGCAAAACACAATATAGATTTCATGATATTCACATTGCTTATGCCAATTCTTATGAGTTGGGCTCAACCCTTGTGGGAGGCATATTTTCCAGGACTCATGTAACAACACATGAAATATTAACAAATTTTGACCTATATCTACACATGAATCAAAAAAGTTAGGAAACAATTGCATGACTTAGATGTGTTTGAGTATGTATGATGACCTAGATGGTTTTCTTGGACACCTAAAGGTATGCATTGCTTGTTTAATGCACATTGAGACCAATTTATACATGCATAGGGTGAATGTGTATACAATGTTTGTAATCAGTCATTTCTTAGAGCATTGCTCTAATACCATTGCTTTATCTTTTGCAGGAATTAGGAGAAAAGGAGCTAGGAGGACCTAAGTGGATCGGGGCAACATCAACCTACATCAACCTAAGTCAACATAGAGAACCAGTCATTCAGTCAATGACTGGTTACCTTCCTTCTATGCACATTCATTTATTTTCCTTACTTATTCATGTATATATTTTTCATGATTTGTATTGAATAAGAAAAATTCAATCTCACGGCTTGTGTGAGACAATGAACATTCTTGCATTCAATAAAGATTACTTTTTAGAAAGATTTGTGTAAATATTTTCTCTGTTACATGCACTTGTATAAATGCAATGATTTGTTATAATAATCTTGTAATCTTTTATGATTTTTTATCTTTATACAATTGAATGTAATGTAGGAAAGTTAATAAAATGTACCTCATTTTCTCAGTTTAAAATCAACAAGCTCCACCTGATTGAGCTATAAGTGAAAATCCGGTAACACCTCTAAAACATATTTTCAATAAAATAGATTTATCAGGATGCTTGACTAAATGGGTTATGTTGTTAACAGAGTTTGACCTTAATTTTGTCTCAAAAAAATAAATTAAAGGAAAATCCTTAACTTACCACTTAGTCGACGCTCCTTCACCCCTAACATTACTTAATGTCGAAACATTTCCTGATGAGAATGTGTGGACTATTCAAAAACATGACGAAGCATGGGAATTATATTTTGATGGATCTAAGTGTAGAACAAGCTCCAGTACTAGATTTATAATAGTTTCATCCACAGGAAATCCTATACCCATATCATATCGCTTAAACTTCTTATGCACCAACAACAAGACAAAATATGAAGCATTAATTGCTAGGTTACACATAATTTTAGCTTTGGGAGTTTAAAATGTTAAGATATTTGGTGATTCACATTTAGTCATTAAGCAAATAAATGGAACATATCAAGCAAAGCATGAAAATTTATCAAAATACAAGGATCTCACAATGAATTTGTTGGAGAATTTTGAATCATTTACCATTGAAAACATCCCACGAAAGGATAATCGACATGCAGATGCAAATGGAAAGTGTAGCCTCTCTTATATCACCTCAAGAACCTTCAAAGGATTTCACATTTACTGTTCACCCAATTATGAAACCATCGATTGAGTCCAAGATCGAATATGTATTAATAACAACTATAGAAAGCTCTAGTGAATGGTATTCAACGATATTAATTTTTTTAATAGAGGGCACATTTCCTGAGCCGACAACTAAAAATATTCGAGATCATCTTCGCAAGCTTACAACTAAGTATATCATTCTCACTAACGTCTTATATAGAAGATCCTTTAATGGATTTTTATTGAGATGTCTTACAGAATCTAAAATCCCCATAGCACTCAAAGTGGCTCATGCGGGGGCCTGTGGAGGTCATTTTGGAGGAAGATCATTAGTTCAAAAACTCGTTCGCATGGGATATTACTAGAGACATATGGAAAAACATTTCTTTGAATATTTTAAGAGATGTCACAAATGTTAGGAACATAGCAATTTGATTCACACTCCCGCTTCTAAGCTTCAGGCCCAAATTCCTATTTGGCCATTCTTAGTATGGGGACTGGATCTAATTGGAAAAATCTCACCACCTTCCTCTACTGGACATACCTTTATAATTACTGCGATAGATTATTTCACAAAATGGGTAGAAGCTATCCCTCTTCAATCAATAACGACTGATGTAATATTTAATTTCATATTGGAACACATTATTGCTCACTTTGGACTTCCTTCCACATTGATTTTAGACAATAGGACACCATTTAAGAATAATGACGTGAAGAAATTCCTAGAAACCTTTAATATCCAACATTTATTTTCAATGCCTTGTTAGCACCAATCTAATGGCCAAGCTTAATCAACTAATAAAAATCTTGAATAAATCTTAAGGAAGATAGTAAACAAGCACAATAAGGATTGGTACACACAATTGACAACGTTATGGGCTTATCATACTAGTATCAGGAAATCCATTAGGACTACTCCCTATCACCTTATCTATGGTACCGAGGTGATTATGCCCTTGGAGTTAGAAATCCCCACGTCAAGGATTTCCCTTCAATGACTTATTGATGACAACACTTATAGAGAACAACGATTGCACCAGCTGGAGATGCTTGACGAATAGTACATTAATGCTCTTGAACATCTCCAAGCTTATTCTAGAACATTACAACTTATTTATAGTGATCATGTCATCCCTTAGGCATTCACCAAAGGTGAATTAGTCTTACTTGAAAATTAACATAATTTCAATTTTGACTCAACGGAAAAAGGGAAATTTAGTCCTAATTGGTTAGGACCTTACATAATTAATGAAAAATATGGATCTGGTGCATATGCATTAATAGAAATGGATGGAACACCCCTCAAAGACCTTATTAATGTTGCACATTTGCACCGGTATTACGTCTAATCCTCTTAAATAGTGTGAACTATAAAGTATTGGTGTTAGAGAAAGGATAATGTTTTGTGTTCTCTCTCATTGCTTTGTTATTGACAAACAATTATTTGTGTATCTTGAATACTAAAGTGATTATTTAATTCCTTTTAAGTGATTACTTTAGGTTTCATTCTATTCATGTTCCTTTTGTATTTTGTGTTAGATTAGATCCTTATATGCATTTAATGCTCTTTAATTAGATCATAGGTGCATTTAATTTAGCATAACATAGTTAATCACAATGTTAAATCTAAGAGAAACTAGTATAAGATTTAATCAGATCACATCAAACATGTTAAATCATGGAGACAATCATTAAATGTTCTTAAAAAGACTACTTAATTAATCACATTGTCATTTTAACATTCAATAGATAAATAAAAGTAATAAAACATCATATGCTCATATATATATATATATATAACAATTTTTTGTGTACATGTCATCAATATACACAATGCTACTAAGGTCTATGATTGCCATATCCCTTAGGACCTTGTGCTTGCATCTATCTAGTGGTAGTCTATTGGGAGACGGTGGCATGTGATCGTGATTGTGATCTGCTAAGTGTACTAAGAGAAAACTTTAAGCCTCATACATATCCATGGGCCTCTTGACACTCCCCAAATATCTAATCTCTCTATGCCTATAGTCTAGCTACCTTAGATTGTAGTCTCTTGAACTCTGTTGGTGTCTGAGATGATTTTGCATCGGCTTGGTGGATGCACCTCCTAAGAATATCATACGTTGCCCGCACTCTGACATATGTCTTGAACAACTCTAGGTCCTACTCCATGATGGGTGGGGGCACATAGTCTGATTCAGTGGCCTCCTCATCGACTGATGGGGGCACTATCACTGCATCCACCTGATGATAGAGATATAAAGATGTCTCATAGATCCTGCAAGATAGAAACCATAAGCATAATCAGTACACATTATGATATATATTTATAAATAAAATTTAAGCATTAAACATTAGCATAAGCATAAAGCATAATAGTAAATAAAATATCATCACCTATCTCTCTGGTAAGCTGTGTGAAATCAACCTTGTCATGTGTAGGGGGCGTGGAGGATGTGCTAGCCTCTCCATGACTATAGGTATTGGTGCCTAGTGTAGTTGTTGCTCGTGATATAGTAACATGAATGGGAGATGGCTCTCCCCACCCATGGCTCACTAGATCCTCATCCACTATCTCACAACTCTCACTCATGGGTTGCTCCTCATCCTCATCCTCCTCCTCATGTCCACCCTCCTGGCCATCATAGTCAGGATCTACAGCCTCATCATATCCCTCATCTATCACATCTATAAATATGTCTGCAACCTTGTAGCATGTCTCCTCGACCCTATCCTCTACCTCATCTCCCTCATCTGGGAGTGGCCCAACATCACCAATCATCTCGTCCATATGGAATATAGGAGTTGGTCATGATACTTTCCACCACTCCTCATAGTCATTTTTCACACCAACGTCGTCAACGTCAAAGATCAGAGGCATATCATGATCTGAGTACTCAGAGTCACTCTAAACAACATCCTTTACAGTGAACCGTCTAGAGACACCGGGTCTCAGGGAAATTTGTACTGAACTCTTGTCCAGTTGTAATCTCGTCATCTCTCGAGTGTGATATAGCCACTATAGCACAAGCTGATAAGGTCTCCAAAGGATCTCATCCTCCTCCAGTCAGTCAAAGCAAACTCTCCAAAAGTGAAAATCACCACATTGTTAAAGGTGCCATAGAGGATAGTTGAAAGCTCGAGGATACCCTAAGGCTATCGGACATGGGAACCATGTTGGCTTGGTACATGTGATATGCTCTAAGCACCACACCTGTAGAAGTGTCTAGTGTACCATGTTGTCCACCTCCCAAAGTAAAAATCACTTGAGATCATAGTATAGGTGCTCTAGGATGTTGTGCCCCCAAGCATATATGGTCCTCTACTCTTACATACCATGAATCATATGCACTAGTCCTCCCTCCAAATGTGCCCCCCAGTCGTTAGGGATGAGTACTAGAGCTACTACCAACATCATAATCCTCATCACCAATGGAGCCCGTGAGTATATAGTAGCATCACTAAATCTATCTGTTGTCTCACCTTCTCATCATGTACTGGGCCTCCCAAGTAGAAATGCATGTCATATTTTATCTCGTGAAATGACCACTCCACTTGAAAATGTACTCGCTCACCCTAAATTGATACTCAGAGTATGTGGTGTACATCCTCCAACGTGATGGTCATTTTTCCAGTAGGTAGATAAAATATACATGTATCTGCATCCCATCACTCTACTATAGCCATCAACATCATATCATGGTACCTCATGGGGGGCATGAGGTATGCCCAATATAATCCTACAATCTGCAAAAGCTATGTATCCTTCACTAAAAGAGTGAAGGCTAAGTCTCGAAGGAAGCTAATTTGTCTACCACTTAGATGATGTCGTGAATGGGTAGGAACCTAACAAAAAAGCTAAAATATGTCCTATAAGTAGTCTAAACTCTTAAATTTCTACATCAACAATCATAAAAGTGTACTAAAGTAGTTCTAGTGTACTTTCCTAGAGGTCCTAGACACTTTAGACCCCTTTTGGGACAGTTCATGAAGAAATGAGACTTTGCAAAAAAGTGGGACACTTCGCGAACAAAAGGGATACTTTGCAAAAAAAAATTCCAAGGCCCTAAATTAACCTAGAAATGTGTAAAAATAATCAAATAAATGTGTAAGGACAAAGCTAAGGCAGAAAAATCAACTCACCTCATGATGGTACTCATCGCGAGCCACCTGGTCTCGCAGGATGTCCAGTCTTGTAGGCCAGTAGTCTTGGTAGCTCAGCATTTCACCTACTGTTCAATCACTCTCAAGCTACAAAAAGGTAAATGACAAAATAGTTACACTTTACTTCACTTTTTCTGTCATATAGGTTAAAATTAGGGTTCTTACTATATCAGGGTTAAAAAGTGCCTATCATTCAAATCAACATAATGGGTGATAGAGAGTTTTGTTTTCGACACCATTTATTGTGTTGGAATCGTGATTTCGCTCTCATCCTCGTCAATCGTCTATCATTACACAGTATGGTACTTGGAAATACCCTATAATATGACTTATCCTATTCGACATGGCTAGATTGCTACCTTGATTTCACCTTTGTAAAGCAAGTAGAATCAAAGGGGCAATACATCTACCTTCAAATTTGATTTCTAGAAGTTAGATAAGAGAATTTTTAAACAACTAACAAATTTTTGTTGAAAGATGTGGTTCCTAACATTATGGTTGTGCAAATAGCTACAGTGGGGGCTTCATTCTCTCGTACTATGATTGAACATATATATGTATCCTTTTATGAAATAGAGGATATTTTTGGATTCCTTTAGCTTGCATATGCCCTTAAAGTCATATGGGCGCTAAAGTGGGGGCCAAATGTAGTGTAGAAAATTGTACGCTCTTGAAAGCAATGTAATTTTACACTTAATTTGAACCTATTTTTGCACCCTTGTATTAATTACCCTTTTAAGATCATCATTAATAGGCCCCTAAGACCCATTATCTCAGATCTCGAGGCTTATTTCATCTAAGAACTCTACAAAATCACTTAAAACACCAAAAATCCCAAAAACCCACCTCAAAAAGCTAAGGTGGGACTCATTCACCACCTTGGGTGAATGAGTCCCCTTAAGTGGGACCCATTCGCCAAGGGTGGCGAATGAGTCCCATTTGGGGTATTTTTCAATTTTGAGTGGGAAATTCACCATTTTAATTCAAATTATTGGTGGACGTCAGCCTTTGAGATCTAGATAATGGTCAATTAGGTGTCAATGCCTATATAAGCAAGTTTCTAAGTCTTTTTTATCATCTAGATAATCTAAGCAATCATTCTCAAGAGAAATTTTCAAGATCTAGGCATTCAATAATCTTCACAAGAGAATTCAAGAGCAAGTAATTAGCAAAGTTGAAGCTTGGGAGTAGGATTAAAAAAAAATTGCAGGTCTTCAAGCTCACTTAAAAACTCGGCCCCTAAGACCCATTATCTTGGATCTCAAGGCTTATTTCAACTAAAAACTCGACAAAATCACTTAAAACATTGAAAATCCTAAAAACCCACCTCAAAACGCTAAGGTGGGACTCATTCGCCACCTTGGGCGAATGAGCCCCCTTAGGTGGGACCCATTCGCCAAGGGTGGTCAATGAGTCCCATTTGGGGTCTTTTTCAATTTTGACGGGAAATTCACCATTTTAATTCAATTTTTTGGTGGATGTTAGCCTTTGAGATCTAGATAACGGTCAATTAGGTGTTAATGGCTATATAATAAAGTTTATGTCATTTTTATCACCTATATAATCTATGCAAGCATTCTCAAGAGCAATTTTCAAGATCTAGGCATTGAAAAGTCTTCATAAGAGCATTCAAGAGCAAGTAATCAACAAAGTAGAAGCTTGGGAGCAGCATTAAAGTGTTTTGGTAGGTCTTCAAGCTCACTTTCATCCAAGATCTAGCATTGTAAAGGGTTGATCATGGTTATCTATGGTGAATCATGATGGATTCTAGGTTGGGGAGATGCAACTAGCCATCAATCCAAGCCTAAAGACTTGTTTCCTAAGTGATTCCATCCTCCATTATCACTCTACATTCAGCCTAAGAAAGGTATAGACATCATTAAGGCTTTCTTGTGGTGATTAGAGATCTCTCCAATTGAGTTATTCATCTTCATATCTCCATTCTTGTATCATATTTTTGCACATTAGAATAGGAGTGTATCATGCTTTAGATTTCTTAGTCATAGAAACATTTAAGGCTAGGGTTTTCATGCACATTTCGTTATTTCTATCAAGGTTTAAATACCAAACTAGGGGTTTGACCAAGGTAAACCCCCCATTAGAAAATCAATTTTATATTTTGTTTTGTAGGTTTTTTCACAGATTCATATCTAGAACTCAAGTTGGAAGGAAAGAGAAGGTAATGAAGTGCATACCAAAGCTTTAATTTCCCAAAAAAGTGGAACAAGACTGATTCACCACAAGTGACGAATGAGTCCCACTATAGGTTTTTTCCAGATCTGTTTGTATATTCAAATACCCTTTTTCACAAAATAGGCTCTCGTGCAGAAACTCGGATCTGGGACTGATTCACCTAGGTTGGTGAATGAGTTCTAATTGGTCAAAAAGTTAATTTTTTTAGTGTTTCAAAGTTTCTTCCAGTCACTTCCAGGTTTCCAGGTGTACATCATTCATTTCACTACTTTTCTATTCTATTATTTTTGCATTTGTAAGGCATTTTCTAGGTCATTACATTGAGTTAGGGTTTTACATTTTATCTTGTAATTTTTTATCTTTCCAAGTCTAAACTTGGTGGTGAACCCCTTATTAGATCACATTCAGTCCCTAGAGAATCCCTCTTGCAAGATCTATTTCTCTTTTGCAAAGAGATATCAAGGTTTTTCACTTGAGTGAAAGTTAGTGAAGGTTATCTTTTCTAGGCCCTAAACCACTAGGGAAGAGAAACAAAATAATTTTCTTCCTTTCAAAAATAAAGGCAACCCTAGACCATATCTAAAGAATATCATCTAGGATATGAATTTGATGTCCAAATTTATGAATTAGTTTAGGAAAAAGAGAGGATAGGTATGAGTTGTTGAGTTTGAAGCAGCAGAGATAGAGAGAATTCATGTAGAGAAGCATAACAGAGTATGAGCAATTGCAAAACATGTATGTAATATTGAATTGGATTTATTTTGAACCATGTGTAATTAAGGAGTTGTAGCTCCATAATTTTAAGTGTAATTTTGATTGGTTGGTATCATCAGAAAGCTAGTTTGGTGCTTAGTTAGGGAGTAGGTGCTTCCTTAGAGTTGGTGCTCTTAAATCGGTGGATTGGTGTCTCCTTACGGTTGGTGCCCTTAAAAATTATAACCAATGAGATTTTATTGTGAGGCTATATTAGGATAGTATATCCTAATAGTTATTCTCATCATATTTTTTCTATATTGGGTTTTCCATGTATATTTGGTGTTATGAGTATTTGTGTGTGTGATATTTGCATGTTCTTTAATCTACATTAAAAGGGTTAGAAGATATTTTTTAATTGAACTACTAATTCACCCCCCTCTCAATAGACATATGTGTTCCAAAAATTAGTATTAGATCCATGGTTCCCTTAGAGAAGCTTAATCAGCTCAGGTAGATCTTGTTTAGGTGAACACAATGGCTAGTCAAGAAGGATCATCCTCAAACAAATAACCTCCCGTTGATGGATCAAACTATGTATTTTGGAGCATTCAAATGGAAGCATATTTATCTTCATTAGGGATTGATGTGTGGATGTTTTTTGTAAGATGATATACAATTCTGATTACTCTTGCTGACCAGGCTGGTGAGAAAGCATATGAGAATAATGCTAAGGAAAAGAATGATATTCTTTGTGGATTGTCTAGCTCAGAGTTTTTCAAAGTAATGCACTATCAAACTGTCAATGAGATTTGGGGAAAGTTAAATATCATCTATGAAGGTGATTATAAAGTAAATTAGGCCAAGATACAAAGATAGGTTTGAAATCCTTAAGATGATTGATGAAGAAAAAATTATAGATTACCTTCTCATAGTAGATGAAATAGTTAATGCAATCAAAGGCCTTGGAGAAGAGATGAAAGAATTTGTCATTTTCAAAAAGGTTCTAATATCCCTACTATCCAAGTATGACTCCAAAATATATACAATAGAGGAAGCAAGAGATCTAGATAAACTCACTATTGATGAGTTACAAGGAATGTTAACCACCTATGAAATGAGAATGGTAGATGAAGATAATTCCAAGAGATAATTTGCATTCAAAGCAACCAAAAAGGAAAAGGTAGAAGCATCTACATCTAAATCAGAGAAGATTGATGAAGAATAAGCCAACTTTGTTAGGATATTAAGGAGAGGATCTAGAAAATACAAATGTAAGTTTCCCTTTAAATTCTTTAATTGTGGTAAGATAGTACATTTTTTTGCTAAATTCCCTTATAAAAAAGAGGATAATTTTGAACAAGAAGAGGAAAGTAAAAAGAAGAAACCCTACTCCCCCAAGAAGAGGAAATTTTTATAGAAGAATAAGAGATGGTACACACATGAAGAGAGTGTGTTTCTTCTGATGTTAGTGATAGCTCAGATGATGACCATGATTGTGCCTTTGTGGTTGAGGGAGATGAATTCTTATTCATGGAAAAAGGTTTTGAGGATCAATAAAATGAAGAATTTGAAGCATCTAATGAATAAGAAGAATGAGAAGTTGATCTAGAAGGAAAAATTATTTATGCTTTAGATGAAATTGACAGTTTGAGAAAGGAAAACAAAAACTAGAAGAGGCATGCACAAAAGGAGATTGAAATTGTATCTAAGAAACTTGAAGAATCTGATTAGATGGTAGTTAGCTTAAAGACCCAAGTTGAAGAAGATAAAAGGATAGAAGATATAGTCAAATCTTAACTACAATTCAAATTTGATGAATGCATGAAGCTAGAAGTATAAATACTGTCTCTAAGAAAAGAACTAGAAAAGGCTAAAGAATAGATTGATATAGGTTTGAAGCTAAAAGGTGGTTCTAAAATTCTTGATGAGTTGTTTAACTCTCAAAAACCATCAAAAGAAAAAATTTGTCTTGTTTTTGAAATGGGGAAAAGTACTATAGCCTGTACATCTGTAAATTTATATGATAACTTTAAAGCAGAAGGAAATTCTAGAACAAAGAACGAGAAGCCTTGCTCTAAATATTCTAAGAATAATTCCTTCGGAGATGAAAAGGTAGACACAAGCACTATTGAGGTAAAGAAATTTGAAGAAAAAGGGAGCCTATAGAAGATAAGAAGATACAAAACACAAAGGGAGTTGATGCAGATGTTTTCATAAAGGTGAGAGACTTGAAGAATCAAAAGACAAGAAGACCTCTTCCTGCAAGAAGAAATACTATGACCAGGTATTTCCCATATTTCTATGATTATTGCTATACCTAAAATTAGTTTGGTCATACGGCTAGTGAATCCAAATTTGTACTTAAAAGGAGAATAAATTTTGTGAGTAGAAATCCATTTTCTCCTTTGTTAGATAAAAATGTTGATATGTTATAACTCCAACAATTTTGGTCATTTATCTAAGAAATGTAGAAAAAAATTGTAAGACCAAAATTTCAAAATTTAAAGAAAGGAAAGTTCCACAAAGTGAACCAAGGTTCACAAGCTTCTACAAAAGAGAAATATAATACAAAGAAGAAGCCCAAGAAAATGTGGAAAGAGAAAGATTAGAATGTTACACAGTCAATGATTTCTCAAATTGCACCCCATGGAAAGAAGAAGAATTTTTGGGTAATGGACAATGGTTTCTCTAAACACATGACTGGTGATAAGAGAAAGTTCATAAAACTAAAAACCTCTAAATAATGATCTGTTAGTTTGGGAGACAATATTGCGCTAAAAATCTAGGGTAAAGGAACTCAAAGCATAAATGAAAAATTACCTACACATGATGTCCTTAATGTTGAAGAATTAAAGCATAATCTTCCACCTGTCGACCAAATGTGTGACAATGGATATAATGTCTCATTCAATGCAAAAGGATGGATGATTAGGAAATCAGGGAGATTAATTACAGAAGGAAAAAAAAAATGAAAGTAACATTTACAGTCTTTATGAAGTGAATGGTGAAAGTTATCTAATAGGACAAGTTAATGAAAATCGGTTGTCGTATAGGGGAATGTGCCATGTAAATTTTGGTAATTTGGAATAAGTGAGTTCAAAAGGACTTCTTAGACACATGCCTAATATAATCAATCGTACAAACACCACTTGCAAAGAATGTCAGCAAGGATAATAAACAAGGGTCAGATTCCAAACCAAAGAGTATGCAACTACAAAGCCTTTAGTGTTAGTTCATACTAATCTTTGTGGTCCCAAAAAGACAAGAGGATTGAAAGGATAAATATTCTTCATGTTGTCAATAGATGAATATTTAAGAATGACATGGGTAACCTTTTTGAAGGATAAGTCTCAGGTATTTGAAAAATTCAAAATCTTTAGGGTCATGGTTGAAGGAGATTGGACAAAGAATCAAATGCTTAAGATTTGATAGAGGTGGAGAATTCACATCAAATCATTTCATAGAGTATTGTGAGTAGAATGGAATCAAAAGGAAATACTTTAAAATAAGGACTCCATAATAAAATGGAGTTCTTGAATGAACGAACACAACAGTCAAAGAGATGGCCAGAACAATGCTAAATGAGGCAAAGTAACATGATGTGTACTAGAGAGAGGCAGTACATACAACAATATATACCTTAAATAGATTTCAATAGAGGGTAAAAAATTAGAAAACCCTATATGAATTGTGGTATGGTAAACCTCCATTTGTTAAGTACTTCAAAGTGTTTAGTAGAAAAATCTATATCAAGAGAGCAAAAGATAACTTCAGAAGCTTTGAATCAAGATGTGATGAAGGAATATTTCTTGGATATTCCACTCAAAGAAATGCCTAAAAATGCTACAACAAAAGGTTGCACAAAATTTTAGGGAGTATCAATGTCAAGGTTGATGAAGACCTAAAACATGTTAAAAATTATAGAGAAATCTATGAAGAAGAATCTGAATCTGAAGAAGAAACTGCTAGAGGAAATAAGTGAAAAAACACCTACAAGATATATTCAAAACGATCATCTAGTAGAAAAAATCATTGGAGATATAGATGAAGGAGGTTAGACAAGGAGAATATCTGAAAAGAACAAAGAACAAGTATATTTTTCTCTCATGTCTTAATTTGAGCCTACGAGCTATGTTGAAGCTAGCAAGGATGAGAATTGGATAAAATCTATGGAAGAAGAACTAAGCCAAATTGAAAAGAAAAAAACTTGGGAATTAGTTCCAAGACCCCCAAATATGAATGTAATAGGTATAAAGTAGGTCTTTAGAGACAAGCTCGATGAATATGGAGCTATTGTAATAAATAAGGCTAGATTGGAGTGCAAAGGATATGCACAGGTGGGAGGAATAGATTTTGAGGAAAAAATTTCTCTAGTTGCTAGATTGGAAGTCATAAGAATGTTTCTAGCATTCTTTATTTATAATAAGTTCAAAGTCTATAAAATAGATGTCAAATCTACTTTCTTAAATGGGAACCTATTAGAGGAATTTCCATAGAACAACCTCAAGGTTTTTAGCTATCAAAAGAGGAAGATTATGTTTGAAAAATGAATAGAGAATTGTATGTTCTAAAATAAGCACCCAAAGATTAGTATTCAAGACTAGACCGATACCTACAACAACAAGGATTCAATAAAGTATGTGTAGATAACAATTTCTACTTCAAATCAGAAGGTGAGCATATGATAATAATTATTGTTTAAGTGGATGAAATCATTTTCGGTGATAGCAATAATAAGATGTGTAAAGAGTTTACTACTCAAATGCAAAATGAATTTGAGATATCAATGCTTGGAAAACTTTATTTCTTCATTGGTCTACAAATAGTGTAAACTAATGAAGGGATTTTTATATCTCAAACCAAGTATGTTGAGGAAATTCTCAAGAATTTTTTAATGGAAGACAACAAACCACTAGGTACCCCCATGATAACTGGATGTGAGTTCAGCAAGATAGATGAATCCCTTGGTGTGAATTAGACCATATATATATCAATGATAGGTATATTTCTATACCTAACTGCATCAAGACTTGATATCATGCAAGCAATGTGTATGGTTATAAGATTTCAAGCTACTCCTAAAAAGTTACATGTCAATGCAATGAAAAGAATACTTAGACATACCAAGAGGAGTCGACTATGGACTATGGTATCCTAAAGGTGAAGATTTCACTTTGGAAGCATATACAAATGCTGATTGGGAAGAAAATGTGGATGATAAAAGAAGCACTAGTGGTGGTGCATTTTTCCTTAGAAACAAACTTGTTTCATGGCTAATAAAAAAGAAAGAGTCATTTACTCTTTCTATAGTTGAAGTAGAGTATGTTGCAGCAGTGGTGTGTTGCACTCAAGTATTATGGATGAAGAAAACACTTAAAAAAATCAAGGTAGAGTACAAATAACCTATCTCTATTATTTGTGACAATTCAAAAACCTTGATATTCCATTGATATAAGTATTTTTAAATGGAACAACTATGCAATATACATAGGTTTGTGGATATATACAATTATGTATATATCATCTACCCTACAAAAATACAAGAATATGCAAATTAACCTAAGGAAATGTTAGGCATGATAAATTCATAGATATAAAATGAATACAATAAATGATTTTAATAGTAAAATTATTAAAAATATGAAAATTGGTGTATGCTCAATGAGTATATAAGGATATTTATAGTGAATATATCTTGGCAACACATAAATTTTCCTCTCTTATTATATATACCTTTAGGTGCAAACATACAAATTATGTCCATATAGTACAGTACAAACTGTATGACCATATAAATTATGTATAGTGGTGAAATGATAGAAAATGGTGATCCTAGGTCCTAAGTATAAAGAACCTAAGATCAATTTACCTTTTCTAATGATCTCATTAAGATTTAGATCAAAAAGGTGCATATATTGACTTTCAACCTCAATGGTGAGCCAATTAGATTTAGATCTATATCTAAAGGGGGATGGAAATTGATTGGAAATGATTTGAAATTATTAAGCTAATTATACTATATGGCCTAATATGATAAATGTAATATTTCATAAATAAATAGATTGAAACAGTGAATTGCAGGTGGATCTAGGAGAGACAAAGTGATGTGTACCTATTACCAAAATTTGGATTCAGTATGCCAAGAGGGACTTAATCACCAATGGGTGACTAGGTCTTTGTTAGGGCTTCCAAAAATTGACTTTACAGTCCTCTAATACTGAATCTGAGCTCCTGATTTTTTGCTAGAGAATTGTTGGAATGCCATAAATAAATTTTGTAGGTGAGTTTTTCGTGGCTTGAAATTTTTTCTGACAACAAATGCAACAATAAAAAATTGATCTTTAAGCTCTCTTTAATCTTCTTTGAACCCTTAACTTGCACATTCACAAAGAGGGAAAATATAGGGGTTTGTTTTAGTCAAACCCAAGGTAAGTGTTCCACTTCCACAATGGAAAAATGTCAATGAGAAATGATAAGGCAAAGGAAAGAATGATGAAATCACAATTTTTTGAAACTCACCACCCTTAAATAGTTGCCTTGAAGGACTGAAGTCATACACTTCTCCTCAAGGAATTAGATCTTGCTTGCTTCAATGCTTTTGGAGACTTTCAAAAAGATGTTAGCCTTCCCAAAATAATGACAACATGAAAACACATAAGTTTTGACATGATGTTGGATTTTGAATTGTTGTAATGAAGCTCTGAAATGCTACTCTTGACTTGATCAATTATGCTCTTGAAGTTCACTTCTAGCTTGTTAGATTTAAAATGATCAAAACACTAGGTATTTATAGGTATTTATCCAATTTACAGAAAATTTGATTCCAAAATTTGAAACTTCAAATTTGAATTATGATTGTTAAAATGTCACCAACAACATATTTGAATTTGGGTCATGGCTAAGAAGGGGGACCCAATTTCCCATGGGTGACTGGGCCCTAACCCAAATTTCCAATGCATTTAATCGAGAGAAAAATAACAATTTTAGATGTATTTATTCAATGATTGCAACCCTTTGGAAAATGGAAAATATTAGGCTTTAGAATGCATAATTTGGAAAATTAGATGCTTAATTAGGACCAATAAAATAGGGGATAAAACATAATATTCACTCCTAGAGGTTTTAGACCTCATTATTTTCGCTTAGAATCTCTTTATCCCCTTTTCCTTGCCACATTTTTAATTGGGTCAACCTCAAACATGTAGTTCATCCTTATAACCCTTGTCCATGGATGTTTATGTAATTATTTTTTGAAAAAAGTAGCAACAAAGTTAACCACCTTAATCTCAACAATACCACCACCAATTACAACTATTTTGTTATCTCAAGATTTAGGTAACAAGAAAAGCACCATAATATATTTATAATCATCAATATTAGAATTTATACTTCCTAAATTTATAAAAATAATATTTAAATAATTTTAGTGAATAGCTATGGAGTCTCCTTCCTTCATTTTAAAGGAATATAATTTATATTTTAAATTCAATATATTAAAAAGACTCTTAGTTTGGTAGATTTCACCTATTCTTCTCCATAAACAATATGTCGTAGTCTCTTGAGAGACTTGTTCCAAAGGATGAAATTAAAGAGACATAGTGATATTGTTCCTCAATATTTCTTGTCAAGATTCTTCTAGTCTTCATTTGATAGCCCAATAGGCCTCTCCTTTTTTATCATAGCCCTCCATTGATTGCTTTCATCCAAGAGATCCTCCAAATTTAGTTTTTGCAGCTAGTACCTAAAGTCATTGAGTGTATTGATTTGTGAACTAGATGTGCTTGCCACATGGCTTCTCTAACCACACTCTTGTTTGAAAATCACTAAACAAATTACTCCTACTACAAACACAAAATAAACCACAAAATTAAAAGAAAGGTATCCCAAGCTTCTAAAATTAAGTCATAGCTCTAATACCAAATATTGAATCTAATTAAGAAAGTGATTAAGCCAACAAGATTAGTGTACCAATAAAGAAATAAATATAAAACATTTCAACCATATGAATACTAGATATATGTGGAGAAACACTTGCACAAAATAAGTACAATATCAAAGAGACGTAAGCTTATGTCAATCACATAAGAGTGTACATGAATAGAAGCAATTTTCCTTTTGAAAATAATTTGAAAAACTAATAGAACTTGCAAAGGAAATTTAGATTCTATCCCATTCCCTAGTAAATATAAAAGTTGGAAATTAGAAACCTACAAGTGATAAACCATGAATCGTATACAAATTCATGTACACTCATAGTCATGGTCAAGAAACTTGGAATAATAACACCTCTTGTACATATTACACATCTTATACCTCTCCTACATGTCATATATTATTTCATAATAGTCAAATTGACCACTTTCCCAAATCTCGCTAATCCATGTGAGAGCATTCAATTCTTTTTGCATAACCCCCAAATTAGACAAATTCTCTATAACTCATAATTTTGACCTTTTCAATGTAACATCTCTATTTAATGCCCTCTTATGATGCAATATTCCAATTATATTAAAGAATAAATAAATAATAAATAATATCCTCACCCTCACATGGGCATCCCATTTTGACTGCTCCATAATGTTTGAAGATCATACATTATTTAATATCATCTATACATTTAAATATAATTTACATGACTTAGGATTTTCTAGGTGAATAGCATATCTAAACCTCAAATATGATAGGAGGTCTCCTAGCTTACAACCATACAAACCCTAAAAGAGCTTTGTAATATCATTTCTTGGTCATCACATGGGACAAACTGTTTAATATACATGGTTTTGTTGTGATAGGGAGAGTAATATCATCAAATCCACTAATGCTAGGTTATACGAGTTTAAATTTGATATATCTAACTTTAAAATTGTACCAAGCAATCTCTAGTATATATTTTTAAATAACATTATAAGCTATGGATTATCTAATGTTTCACTTGTCACATTTTCCATTTTATAAATGTAATAACTAAATCACATGGGAGTTATACATCATAAAATGAAATAGCATGACACTCCTTATTTTAAATAGATTCAATCAATTAAGTCACATATTGTGGAAGAGTGTTATAATATAATTGTCATCTTGTTAAAGTTTTTTTTCACAACCCTGTTATACAATTGTGATGTGCATAATACATAAAAAAAGAGATATTTTAGTTTGAATTTTATTGAGATGATCAATAGTATCATAGTCCTTTGAATTTGTATTCATACATTAGGGGACAAAGCTAGTTGTTTTAAAGGAATATTTCAACCTCTAGCTAATCTTGATGCTGAAGCTGAAACCATATGATAATCTTGTGAATTAGCTAAGTTGAAATGTAGGTTTATCTCCACTAGAAGTATGCACACAAAAAATGGGACAAGGATATGCATATATCATATAAATACTAGTTGAGGAAGAGTCAAAATATAAAGCATGAGAAGACATATCACTAGGTCTATATATATCCTCAAGAGACCAGTTTTAGAGAAGTAGACAATGAGAATATGCACTAAATTTATATAATAAGTGTACAAATAAAATCAGATAAGTCAAATCTTTACAAAGATTCATCATTTATATTAAGTCTAAAGTCCTATCAATAAAATACCATCTACAAACTTATTATTATCAACAAAGAATAATTTAATATGTATAGAAGCATTTGTAGTAACAACATAAGCATCACATAGGAAGTCCTCACTAGGAATAATAATGTCATTATGTAGTGAATGGGAAGGTAATATGGTGCATTGATATGAGATGAGCTCCAGAAGCTAATGTACTAACATCAAGATGCATATTATTATCATGCAATGTCTCGCTATGTGAAATGCTACTATTATGAGCATCCATAGGATCAACTTGAAATATATAAAAGATATTATCAAGGATATCATCAAATATGAAAGAAGGTAATTCATTATAAGAACATGAATCTATGGACATAGGTCTATTATGATATATAATATATGCATCGTTAAAAGGTTTAATAATGTCTTGAATACATGAAGATATGCAATGCCATCAATGGAACTGTCATGCTACTTGTATCATTAATATGTGATATAACGTTATTAGGTATGTGCCTATCATTATTACAAGCCATAGGCTAAATGGAATCAATATAAGACTCATGGACAAGTGAATTGTATATAAAATAAAAGGATACACTCGAATCAACTTAATGGAGGGAAATGCTAATACATAATAAAATAACACCTCCATAGAAAATTTTCATCCTCATCTAGATAGCATAAAATATCATGAGAGTGTCAAGGATGGAAGGATCATGTGTTAAAAAAGATAATAACATGTCAAAATTAGAAATGTATGCATGTATATAAACCAAGGAATAATTTAAGAATAACTATGATGGTGAATTAGCCAAAGGTAGGTGGGTAGAATCAAAGGTATGATAAGAATATGTAGATAAAAATTGATCTGAAGCTGAAAAAATCTAAAATGAAAGGATAAGTTATATATGAAAAGCCTAGGAAGACTTAACATAAAATCCTAATGTGAAACTTAAGGTTTAATATAATAAAATTTTAGGTTCACAAAAATATAAATAAATACATTAGCTTTAAACATAAATAATCAAGGAAATTTAAATAAGTGCAATTTAATCAATAAGAAAAAATTAACCTAGATTAAATTAGTTGGGTAAGTAAATGAATAGTAATAAATGAGATCTATTTAAATTAGAGGATAGGGTACTTGGGTATAGACTAATGATGGAATAATGTTACTAATGTCATGCAAAATCCATTTGCTATAGTACATAAATTGACTATCCACGGTCAGTTGAAT
Source organism: Sequoiadendron giganteum (assembly GCA_007115665.2). Taxonomy (NCBI): domain Eukaryota; kingdom Viridiplantae; phylum Streptophyta; class Pinopsida; order Cupressales; family Cupressaceae; genus Sequoiadendron; species Sequoiadendron giganteum. Next base: position 507,977,485 of record CM021107.1, on the reverse strand, counting down.
GTGTTAGATTCTATGTAGTCTTATGATTTGTGTAGTTCAAATTTTCATCCCTTGGGTTCAATATTGATCCAAGTATATTTGATTTGACGTGCAAGAAACTAAACTATGTCATGTGTCCAAGTGATTTGACAAAAAATTTATTCAACAAAGCTATATTTGTCTTTGCTCCTTTGGTAGCTAAATGTGGTCAATACAGTCTTCATGAATAGCTTTCGAAACATGTTATCCTAGGTCAAACCATTATGAGAGTGTGTTAACAATGAAGACTAATGTCAAAGATAACATACACAATCATACATGTGGATTATATGTAAAACAAGTGGATTTGATTATTTGTCCTTTAAAAATTAAAGCTTGCTCTAATGATTCCACCATAAATTGAAATCTAATAAACGGATAGTAATAAATGAGATCTATTTAAATGAGAGGATATGGTACTTGGGTCTAGACTAATGATTGAATAATGTTACTAATGTCATGAAAAATCCATTTTCTATAGTACATAAATTGACATCCCCAATTAGTTGAATGTGTCAGATTCCATGTAGTCTTATGATTTTGTGTACTTCAATCTTTCATCCCTTGGGTTCAATCTTGATCCAAGTATATTTGATTTGACACAAGAAACTAAACTATGCCATGTGTCTAAGTGATTTGACAAAATGTTTATTCAACAAAGCTATATTTGTGTTTGCTCCTTTGGTAGCTAAATGTGGTCAATACGGTCTTCATGATTAGCTTTCGAAACATGTTACCCTAGGTCAAACCATTATGAGAGTGAGTTAACAATGAAGACTAATGTCAAATACAACATACACAAGCATACGTGTGGATTATATGTAAAACAAGTGGATTTAATTATTTGTCCTTTAAAAATTGAAGAATGCTCTAATGATTCCAACGTAAAATAAAATCTAGTAAACGGATAGTAATAAATGAGATCTATTTAAATGAGAGGATATGGTACTTGGGTCTAGACTAATGATTGAATAATGTTACTAATGTCATGCAAAATTCATTTGCTATAGTTCATAAATTGACATCCTCAATGAGTTGAATGTGTTAGATTCCATGTAGTCTTATGATTTTGTGTAGTTCAATATTTCATCCCTTGGGTTCAATCTTGATCCAAGTATAATTGATTTGACACAAGAAACTAAAATATGCCATGTGTCCAAGTGATTTGACAAAATGTTTATTCAACAAAGCTATATTTGTCTTTGCTCCTTTGGTAGCTAAATGTGGTCAATATGGTCTTCATGAATAGCTTTCGAAACATGTTATCCGAGGTCAAACCATTATGAGAGTGAGTTAACAATGAAGACTAATGTCAAAGACAACATACACAAGCATACATGTGGATTATATGTAAATTTGAAGTGGATTTTATTATTTGTCCTTTGAAAATTCAAGCATGCTCTAATGATTCCATCGTAAAATGAAATCTAGTAATTGGATAGTAATAAATGAGAGGATATGGTACTTGGGTCTAGACTAATGATGGAATAATTTTACTAATGTCATGCAAAATCCATTTGCTATAGTACATAAATTGACATCCTCAATCAATTGAATGTTTCAGATTCCATGCAGTCTTATGATTTTGTGTAGTTCAATCTTTCATCCCTTGGGTTCAATCTTGATCCAAGTATATTGGATTTGACACAAGAAACTAAACTATGCCATGTGTCCAAGTGATTTGACAAAATGTTTATTCAACAAAGCTATATTTTTCTTTGCTCCTTTGGTAGCTAAATTTGGTCAATACGATCTTCATGAATAGCTTTTGAAACATGTTATCCTAGGTCAAACCATTATGAGAGTGAGTTAACAATGAAGACTAATGTAAAAGACAACATAAACAAGCATACATGTGGATTATATGTAAAACAAGTGGATTTGATTATTTGTCCTTTAAAAATTGAAGCATACTCTAATGATTCCACCCTAATAAATTACAACTATGATTCCCCTCCACCCAAGCCCCTACTATTCGGCTTGTAGGCTTATTAGTGTAACATTGAATGTCTCTAAATACCTGTAAGTGATATGATAATACATCACATAAACTTATGTGTCAAGTTAGCTCATAATGACTAGTATAATTCAGAACTAAGAGATTTAGATTTTCAATTTGGAATTTAAAATTTTGAGTTCTTTCGATCTTAAACCAAGTGACAACTATTTGAAGACCACCATTCCAAGACATGTAACGACCATGAGCAAATGATTTCAAATTCGACCATTCTGAGGGAGAGCGGGAAAAAGAAGATGAGGGTAAGAAAAAGCATACTTCTTCATAACTTTCATGTTCTTCAGAATTTTCTCTCCTCAACTAATAATAGGTGGGTTGTGGATGAGGGAAGCAACTGAAAGGGACGCCATCATAGTTGGAAAAGCCCTAGAAGGATGCAACACAGACAATCGTGCTCTCATCGATATTATCTGTACAAGGTCTTTGACTCAAATCATGTAAGTTCTCAAAGGAGAGAGTTTATTGAAGCATGTAAGTTCTTCCAATGCGTTAGTAGGGTCACTTAGTGCAAGGTCCAGGAAGGACAAGATTGTAGAGCGCAGTGGTACGAGGGAAGATTATTTTGTTATTAATAGAAATTTACCTATTTCATGCATGATAGGGAAATTGAAAGTAAAACTTTTATATGACTATCTATATGTTTTGATACTTTAAATCATTGAGGATGATGATTCATAAGGGGGAGGGTGTGTTACACCCCATTGTGTATTTACAAGTTACTTTTACTTTTATGAGTAAATGTGATTTTAAATGCAAGATTATGACTTTGATATGTTCAATGGATGAATGAGATGAATGAATATGTATTATGATGTGATTAATTTTAAAATGTTTTAATGATGCAAATGATATATGATGAATATGGTTTTTATGTTATTGGATAACTTCATTATGATGCACTAAGTTGGATGTAGGAAAGAATAAAGCCCTACAATAAGGAGAGGGAGAGTAACACCCATGGGAGGAATTTGGTATGGAAACCACTAATGTACCTACCTAAGTTAATCTACACACTCGCGAACTTGGTGATAGTTTTGGGTTAATGGGAATGCTTGGGTGATTGTTTTTTATTCTCTATGTTTGTTAAGATGATTTGTGCCATAGTGATTAAGTCTTTGTATTGAGAATATGTTGTACTTGGTGTATTTCATATATATGTGAATGGATAAGTATATACATTAAATATATATGTATGTATATATATAAAACTCGTGTATATGATCATATGCATGTGTGAGCATGTGTAGGTAGAAATACCTATGTACACTCATACATGGATACATCATACATATGGGAAATCAAGTGGATATATATACAATTTATGTATATATACTTATCAATATATGTATATACACTTTATCGAGATAGAAACAAAAACAAAAAATTATGCCCACATTTTGCAATTGACGACCATGACTTTTAGTTCACCCTTTCCTCCTTTTTCTCTCCAAAACATGTTTGTGATTTGCAAATTTCCAAGCAACTCCACAATTCCACATTGTAGAATAGGTAGGCATTAAATTTGTATATCAATTGTATGAATTTATGTATTTTTTCCTTTAGAATTTAAGACCCCAAAAAATTTACCTTAGACTTATGTTAGATTGGTCTTTAAATATTTTTTTGCATTTTTATAAAAATTATAAGTAAACCTAAAAATTTAAACTTCTTTTTAACTTAGAATTCAATGTAAAATCACAAACTAATACTCAATTTATAAATTATAACTTTTTAAATTATGCCCTCATTTTGCAACCGACGAACACGACTTTTAGTTCACCCTTTCCTCCTTTTGCTCTCCAAAACATGTTTGTGATTTACAAATTTACAAGCAAATCCACAACGCCACACTATAGAATATGTAGACATTAAATTTGTATATCAAAACTATGAATTTATGTATTTTTTTCTTTAGAATTTAAGACCCCAAAAAATTTACCTTAGACTTATGTTAGATTGGTATTTAAATATTTTTTTTGCATTGTATAAAAATTATAAGCAAACCTGAAAATTTAAACTTCTTTTTAACTTAGAATTCAATGTAAAATCACAAACTAATACTCAAGTTATAATAAATCTTCAACTCTTTCTCATTTGTCTTATATGTTTTAAGTGCATGAGAAATTTTCCTACATTTCACTAACATTTGGTCTTGTCACAAATTCTAAATTTTGGATCTTAATGGATTAGTGGTTGGTTTTCCATGGTTTTCATTTAATTTCACCATATTCTAGGGGAGAGGACCCAATAGTTGAGCATGTTTCAATAGTTGTGATAGTAGTTTTTTATATAATGCCCAATATTTTTTATCAATATTGGACCAATAGTTGTGACATGACTACCCATAATTAAACAAAATGTATTCCTTTGATCTAAAAAGCAACCAATCATGTGATGTCACATCAGCGCTCAACTACCCATGATGTGAATGCACAAGTATCGGTCAATTACACCTTGATAAAAAACATGTTGATGTGGCCCTAAAACGAAAGCTATAAGCAAGGGACTTGCCAAGTGAGCTGCTGTAAAAAAAATGGGAGTGATTTGAAATTTCCACATAGGATAATTAGAAGTGTTAAGTTAGGGTGTTCAACTACTGGGTCCTCTCCCCTAGGTCATGCCTTTATTTATACTCATCACTTATTTTGAACTCAAGGTTTACAATATTATTCTCTCTTTAGTAATAGATAGGGTTGTGTTGGTTTGAATAGGGTTTTTACTTGACTAGTTCATCACTTAAGTTCTACTTACACTAGTTACTTAACTTTAATTAGGGTATACATAGGATAATTATCACTTTATGTCTGAATTCCTAATATTAAGACACATGCCATAATATTATGTAATCATATGTCTCACCTTGGTCTATATAAACAAGGGGTTCTCTTTGTATTCTTAATTAGTCCATTGTAATATATCATTTGCATCCTTTAATAAAATAGCATTATTTTCTCATATTTGATCCTTCTTGCACTTTCATTGAAGTTCCTAGATCTTGAGTGGCTACATCTTCAATAAAATCTTGCATGGTATAGAAAAATATATACCAGCTCTTACATGGTGTCAAATCTTGTGGGATTACTCTTGTTATTATTTATTGAGAGATTTAGGTTACAAATATTGGTGGATCTTAAAAAGTTAAGTATTCTCTTTTCTTGCATCATATGATGACCTAGAGAATAAAAACTTAAAAGAGATACCAAATTTTGAGGAGTTTCATCTCTATGGATTTATATTGTAATTTCATATCAAAGCATGTTTGTGCAAATCTAATCTCACCATTGAGTTTAGGGTGTTGACAAAAGACATTTTAACCTTTTGACTTGTCTAGATTGGACATGTGAGGCCAAATCTATAAGGGTTTGACGTTGGGAGGTGGTTGCTAGATCCATAAGGTAGCTATACTTTTAGAGAATTGTGGGCTAAGCTTGACCCTTCCATTACATCATGACTGACAATAACCCTATCATCAACAATAGCTAACTGCAAAAACCTAAATATTTATCTAGTGTACCTTGTCCTAATTGACCAAACACGTCACGTAGATAATTCCCCTTCACCTTAAGTCTCCCAGACAATTAAATAATCATATTATTTAATTATCCCCTTTTTCATCTCACCTCACAAATAATAAATAATTAGGTCATCCCACAATAATGGGTCTCAAACTTGGGACATCTTGATTTTTGCCTGAAATCACATATTTTTTAGAAAAAATAATGATTTAAGCCTCGAGGGGTTCCATCTAAAGGATTTTAATTGAAGAGGGTTAGATAAGACCCCCTTAGATAAAACCCCCTTGGATAAAACCCCTCTAGTCTTGAATCATACCCACAATAGAGTGTCCTTCGCACCTATCAAAATGTTGAAAAAAACATTTTTTCTTTACCTTTTGAGGGATCAAATAAAGTCATTTAAAAATTGTGTTTTGTAAGTATGTGTCCCTTATTATAAGCTTTCCAAAAGTATAATTTTGAATATTTTAAATTTTATTTCTTTTGAATGTAGGTTTTTCACCAAACATCAATGTATTTGTTTCACGCACACGAAAAAATTTAAAATAGAGAAATATTCTTAAAAAAATGTATGCCCTTGGTATTTATGTCCTTGTTTCAACAAAAAAGAAAATAAATTCAATACATACAAAACAAGTTATGCATTTTGATATACACCTATGTCTTGGAAATTATAACTAGCAATCACACCTTGGCGTGTAATGGATACATTAAAGAATTGTGGAAGGTCAATTAGGGGATTTTTTGGTCTATTTTTTACATACATTTGTGTGGTATACATGAGGTCAATTGGTAGGCCATTTATAAAATGATTTTTTTTATGTAACAAAGGTCTCAATGGAGAAGTGATAGCTTCAAATCAACAATGCATCTTCTCATAGAGATTTGAACACAACTAAAACAAAACCTCTGAATCAGGAAGATAATAAGGCTCCATTACCGATAGGCTCATGTTATGTTTGCAATAGGGAGAGAGGCAAAGAGAGGGGGATATGGGGATAGAAAGAGGGAGATAGAGAGGGATATGGAGAGAATGAGATAGAGAGATAAAGAGAGAGGACAAAGGGATAGATAGAGATCAAAGAGATAAATATATAAATAGGGAGAAAGGGGGAGAGACAGTGTTGCAAGGTATGCACCCTTGGTCTCCTTGTGTTGTGTAGCACAATGCTCGGGTTTTTGACATGGCTTAATCACCTCCAGTTGATTCATTAACTTTGGCAATTGTATCAGGCATTAACAGGTCGATCTTTTGGTGCAACAATAACTATATGTGCAACAATTGGTAGTAGAGCTTGGATCACAAGTTCGAACCCCTCGCTTGTGTTGGGGAATTGTTGCAAGGTGTGCACCCTTGGTCTCCTTGTGTTGTGCAGCGCAACACTCGGGTTTGTGACATATCTTAACTACCTCCTATGGATTCATTAACTCTAGCGGTTGTATTGTAAAGAGTGATTTTACAACTAAAGCATCTCCATGCTAAGGAAGTGGTTTACAACTCTCTGACTAGTGGTTTCTATCATAAAGAGTGATTTTTTAAAGTTTGACACCACTTTTCAAATCTATGGGAATATACTAGAAAGTAGGGGAATATATTAGTGACCAAGTATATTGACATCAACATGGTGTAAACTACCTCTTCCACCAACTTTCCTCTCTACTCCAATTACATTTTTGATTTGGTAGTCAGATTTCAAGGGCTCCGTTCTCAATCATATAGGATTTGTTTTACAAGATTTTTTTTAATAATAGACTTGTCAATAATATAATACTATAACGACAACACACATAATTGTAAACCATTGGTTATGTAGTTTTTATGATGTTCTAATTCCCTACAGCTTGGCAACAACTAATTCATCCTCGTGAATGATGTCATTTTGTTGAAATAAGTTGTTAACATGCAAACTTCTACACATAAAAATATACGTATACCATTAGTAAGGATAATAAACCACATTCAGATTCTCCCATAATAACATCATTCTATTGGGTCCTAGAACTATTGGTCCAAAATCCTAGAATGTGTTTTCACCTTTAGGGCTAGGGGGTGTCATCAAAAAGGCTTAGGACCAAGAGTGGATATTCTCCTTTATATGTTGGTCTCAACTTAGACATAGGAGAGTATTCCTAGAGGTATCTTAAACAAGATTAAAAACACTAAAAGATAAGGAAAATCTAGATTACTACAGTTGTATCCAATGTTAGTCCAACCCCCAAAGGGCATCACAAGGTTAAAACGAACAAACTATTCAATGACCTCTTATATAGTTGATAGGGTCATCATTGTGAGAAGTGTAATGCGTAAGAAAATTGACATGATCAACAAGGCTAAATAAATTGGGATGCTTCATGAGTGGTGTTTCCCCAGTTAACTACTAGAATCATAAACTAAAAAAACAAATCTACTACTAAAAAGGTGGTGCATGATTTATTCTTTATAGTGTTGATGAATGTATCACTAGATGTCAAGGGTAGTGCTTGTTTATTGGGAATCATAATCACACTCAATACACGAAAAATAATTAAAACTAGAAAGATTAATGATCTAGCAATTTATATGCATCGAATATGTCAAATAAGAACATGATATGCTTATTAATCCATCATAGAACTACATTAATCCATGTATGATATTGAGAGAGATCATTACAAAACATTCATAAAGCCTTAAAATGTTGTCACATTCATCAAAATCAATATTAGACTTGTGCTAGCAAATGTGGCAAAGAAGAAACCCTTGATATGACCAAAAGACTCTTCTGGACTTGTACAAACTATCATGTAGACACCCTATTACATAAATCTACAAAATATGAAACTCTTATTAATTTTGTAGAATTCTTACCATCAAAATGAACTAGGACTAGTGTGGATTGAGACATTGGATTACTTATGAACTTGTGTGGCTCCTTGAATTAAAAATTACTAACACCAATTTTAGAATAAGTTGTAAGCTAATATTTATGGTCTTCATTCAATTGCTATAGATGGATCTCATGGATGGAGAGGAAACATGCACCAAACATGTGAAAATTGAGGAAAATATGGAACATCACATGAAAGGGAGGAACAAGTTATTGGAAAAAATTTTAAAATGGGGAATTGATACAGGATAATTTGGGAGGGAGGAAACTCAAAAACCCTCATAATGGTAATAGAGGTGACTGAACTCTAGTTTTTCAAGTTGACTAATGGAATCACAAGCAAACATCAAATTGATGTGTTTTTGGAGGAAAAAGGTGAAAAGGTGAATTTCAAAAGTTGTTAGGATAGGTGAAAATGTGTCTCAAGGATTTTTGGTTTGAAATGGGGATTTGTTAGAAAAATGGAACTATCTAGTGCCTAGTGGGAGTTCGGATATAAGAGGAACCTTTGGACTACTTGGAGGATGAAGTGAGCAAGACTCATTGATGGGAGGGGAATGCAAGAAAGAATCAATGAAGTGAGTGATAAGTCCATGTGAGCATCCAAGGTTCAACATAATGGGGGAAGGTTAAGGATCAAAGACCAAGGGGGAAAACAAAACAAGGAACTACAACGTAGGGAAGGATCAAGCCATGGATTCAAGAAAGGAATGGGGACTGGGACCAAAGGAGACACAAGGATCAAGATTCAAGATGGACTTGGCACTTGGAACTTGGGTGCCAACATTCTAAGTTCCCCCATAATCCCAAGGTCGATATGGAAGAACAAAGAAATAGGGAGGTGGAGAGCATAATGAATTGAGGACTTTGGACTTATGAGAGAAAACATAGCAGGGGAGGGAGGGATGAGATTAGAGAGGAAATTAGAACCAAAAGAGGTGAGGACTTGGACATCGCAATAAATAAAGATCTAAGGAGACACAATAGATGGGGGTCGGGCGACAAATTCGACTCGGGATGTTCCAAGTTTGAGGACTTTCTCAAGACTCGAAACTTGACGAGATCTTCAAACTTGGTTTCAAGTTTTCCCACATACTCACAATCTAAGAAAGAACTCATAGACTCACAAAAACATGAAACATACTTAAGAAAGGAAAACCATAAGGCTTCCATCATGAGGGGATTACACATACAAGGAAAAATTCTATCAAAATTCAAGGACTTAGTTTGATTTTACCAATTTTAGAGGGGTCTAAATAGATTCTACACTATAATTTGACGTGATTGCACCTACAATTCTATGTAGGGCTCCCCCACAATCTTCTTTAGTATAATAAAATTTTAACTATTTGGTACTTGCCTCTAAATATTTCACCTCTACTAGATGACAAGTAAATTATGGGGAAAGTAGTGCGAAAAAAACACGTTTAGGATCTTGAGTCAATCACCTTGTTCCAATAAAAAATGGGGATAGTGAAAAGAATATATATTTCTCCTTTGCAAGTGCATAATTTTTTAGCATTAATGTACTTCCTATATTTTAAAATTCATAATAATGAGAAATACTCTAAATTAACTCACTTATAATCACTCTATATAAAATGGGTTGTAAGAAAAACATAAACTCTATGATAATTGTATTAATATAATAACTTAGATTTATTTGATTATTCTAAAATCCAATACGCCAAAAATACATAAGATTTTTAAAATATTTTTCTATGTTTAGGCTATAAAACAAATTTTATAATTATAAGAAAAATTATTATAATTAAAACTATTATGCGAAAGTTATCTTTTAAGGAGCATTTTTAATAAATTATTTTCATTCGAAAAACAATCAAATTGTGAACATTTGTAAAAGTATTGAATTATATGATATAATTGTGGTAACTAGGAAGATACTACTCAATTTGACAATTTATTTATTTTTTGAAATTGCACCTTTGCAATCATAATTTTCTTTATTTTCAAATTCTCGTCATCTATGTAATATGAGCCAACTTAAATTTGAAAAAACATTGTTTATAATTAAATGATATGAATATTTTTTTTAAATGCTTCTCTTTGCTTCAAGGATATTTATTCAGATATTCTCTACTAACAAGGTCAACTACATGAAGGTGGGCGCTCACATTGCCTCCCCTAATTGACCTAAGACAACCACAACACAACATGCACATAACAACACATCACAACATTACACAAAACACAAAAGAACGGATTCATTTTATTTAATTTATAAAAAAATTACATACTTTTAAATAAAAAAACTTAAATATTGATCGTTATAAAAATTATATTACATGTCATCATATTTTACAATTTATTGCAATTATATTTCTTTTTTTATTTTTAGAATCTCACCACATATTTAATATGAACTAACTAAAATTTATAGAACATTGTTTATAATTAAATATAAAATTTATAAAAAGAGCTTCTCTTAGCTTCAAGAATATTTATTTGAATATTCTCTACTAACAAGGCCAACCACGTGAAGGTGGAAGCTTACATTCCCTCCCCTAATTGACCTAAGACAACCACAACACAACATCACACATAACAACACATACAACATTACACAAAACACAACACAACACATCACAACATTACACAAAATACAACACAACACAACACAACAAATTCATTTTTTTCTTTTATAAAAAAGTTATTTACATACTTTTAAATATTCAACTTAAATATTGATGGTTATAAAAATTATATTACATGTGATCATATTTAATAATTTATTATGATACATTACTAAAAAGGAAAAATTATTTTAAAGTCATAAAAGCTATTAGATATGTCATTTATATGTGATGGTCAAATAGTGCAATAATATTTATATGTGATGTGTTTTATTATGTGAAAAAAAAACATCATATGTAATAATATTAATATGTAGTGGGTCAAAATGTGCATTTTATAAATATAGAGACACGATTATGTCATGTGAATTGCATTCATAAAGTGGGTTAATGTCTATCATTTAAATGTTGTTTTCATTTAGTTTGCCATTATGGTATGGTTATGTCGTGCGAATTGTCCATACTTTATATTATTTTTGTAAAGGTGATTTATGATTGTCCATTAACAATTATTTGATGAGGTGACTTATGTTGTGATTCATAAATGAAATTTATTAGTAAATAATGACAATATAAAAAAAATAAAAAATAAACTTTAACCAAAAAACAAAAACAAAAATGCAAAGGACACAAGAGACATACCTTAAAGAATGACCTTGGCCTCTTGACCATTCTTTAAGCTGTCAAAAAAATGCAACCTTATGGAATGGCCATGGCCAATGACCATTCCCATCAGTCTTTGAAAGGGGTTTTAACCCCTTCCAATAACTTTTTTTACTATACATTGTATTTTTACATGTTACAAAGCTATTAGGTCAATGCAATTGACAAATATATTACATTTGCTGCTCTAAATATACACCAAAAACTTCACTCCTACCCTTGATCCCACTGTGATGGTGAAATTAACTAACTCAAAAAGTTGCTCAGCTCTGTTTGGGATCCTTGTTAGCAAATTACTTGACAACTCGTCTATTCCAAGAGCAACATGCAAGAAACACATAAAACAAAGGCAATTAGTCAAAGAAAATGGTCATCAAAACAATCTAAAACATCAAGCACATGTACATACCACGCCTCTTTTTTATATTCTTGCCAACCTCACCAAGCACATCAACTTCAATGATTTCAGTTTCTTTGTATAATATCAACACACGGACAATCATAATAGCTACAAATTCTCTCAATTGTCAGTCACAACATTTCACAGCTTGACTAAAAGTACTTAAATAAATGATATATTGAAATGTAATGACCTAAACATGTTTGCGATTTAAAACAATGACAACTACTTAATAAAATTTCAAAACTTACGAAATAAAGAGAGAGTTAAAGAAAAAAGAAAACCACAAACCTAAATTTCCCTTCCAACATTTTCCTCAGAATCTTGTCTGCAAAAAAATAAAAATAAATACAAGTCAATCTATTAGAAATGAAAATAGAGCAAAACATTTATTGCTAAGAAAAATAAAATCAAGATAAAAAATGGCCTCTCAAAGACCATGAATCAATGAATCAGTCTGTTAAAAAAAATTAAAAAATACCCATATCTTTGTTAGGGTCTTTTCTTTTCTTCCCATGATGCTTGCTTCCTATGTTTTTCTGGTATCACAAAATGTCCTTGGATGATGTGGGTACGGTAGTGCAAAGGCCCCCACAGTCTCCACTTGTGTATTTGTGCTTTGGACCCTCTGTCCCTTCTTTTCACTTCATTGACAAGCAGTACTAGCATATATACTCATGCACACACGCATAGTTATTGCTTATAAACATAGAGTGGGAGATTTTTCTTAGGATTTGTTCTCGGGATTAGCAACTCTTTTTTTTGTGGCAGACCTACATACCACCGGCCTGGACAGAAGAACAATGTTTTTCATTTAAGGTCTAGGCTCTAGAATAACATCAATGCTGTATATATCTGATCCATAGCAAGTCAACACCAGGGAATCGGGCCGTTCTCTCTAGAGAGGTCTTTTAAAGGATCTGTCGGTTGCCTGGGTTTATTCACATTCGTATTTCCACAAGGAGGAAGAAGGGCAGCCTAATAATTGGTTTTTTAGTGCATTGTCATTCTCTTTCGATTGGGCTATTTCCAATAGCAGTTAAAGACTAAAGAGTTCGTCAATTCAGCCTCTGAATGCAAAATCAATCTCTGCACTATCTCATAACTATAACCGTACATTTCCCCATCACGAAACTTAACAGGTCCGCTTAAACCAGCAAAATTTGTTAAGAAATCTCCTGCAACAGCTTCCTACCTTGCTGGAATATCTTCATTTTGGAATTTGCTACTACTGCAAGAGAGGTTGAGGGTGTCAAAAAACGTAAACTTGAATTTTTTGCCATCTTTCCAAATGCTCTGGCTAGCATGAGCACCGTATCATAGGCAACTAGACCATATGCATTCACCTCAGTGCTTTTCATGTTGGGGTTGTCAACTCTAAATTGTCGTTCCCACCTTTCAGTGAAATTGTTCAGCTGTTCAGAATTTGGGATGTGTGCTTTGACTCCAAGGATACCTTGCATGGATAACATTGTTGAAGCATTTAGCGCATAATCCCAAAGACTGGAAAATCCTTGGGTTGTTATCCACACGTATCCAGCCTCCATCATTCCCATCCCCTGCGCCTCCATGAATAGATTCATGCCAAGATCGCAAGAGGCGTGAACAACAAAAACACTTGATTGTATTGACTTGAGTTTATAAAGCTCTTCCCTTATTGTTTGTTTCTGTGCTCTTGATGGAATCATTGATGCGTATACAATTTCAGAGTCCAGATCTCGAAGGGCGTCACGCAACGAGGACATGGCTCCGGAACCAAAATCATCGTCTGAATGAAGAAATACAATGCTTCTCCAGCCGTAATGCTTAACCAGGACTGCAATGGCTTTCATCTGAAAGCGATCACTGTGTGCCATGCGAACAAAATATGGGAATCTCTGGTTGGAGAGCGCGGGACTTGAATCAGACAATGAGAGAATTGGTACATTGGCTGCCTGTCCAAGATCTGATACGAAAGGTGAAGACTCAGATGTTTGCGTTTCTATTAAAGCCACTACTTCGTTGGCCAAAAGATCATCAGCTGCATTCACATCATAAAACAGAATCTCAGTGAGAACTAAATATTTACGAATGAAATTAATCAGGAAAGGTTTAGATCTTTCACCATAACTGGATAACCATAATTAAGTAAATGGAACTAGCTCTATACAAATTGCGTTAGTAAAGGTTAATATTTTTTCTAAAAACAAATACAAAATCAATTAAATAGTTTAGGAATGTCAATTTCACACACATGAAATTTGTTTAAAAAATCAAACAGTCACTGATTTATCATTAAACAAGAATTAGAACTTGTTTTTTCCGAACATGACTTGCTGTGAGACTTATTTCAGACTCAGCCTATCTAATTAGTTATAAAATATGAATAGATAGTAAGTTAAAATCAAATTAGATAGAAAAAGTGAATTCCATTTGAAGATAAATTATGATTATAAAAATTCCTGGAGGAGAATTTAGTTAAAATACCAGCGGAAGCAATTTCAAGTGGTGTTTGCGCCTCTCGGAGTTGAAGAACCATTCGACTGCCGTTGAGTAGTTGTGATCCATTGTTAACATCATCCACCGCTAACTTTATTGCAGTCTTTGCTATCTTTCCCGACCAGGAAGTGGAATCAACTATTACCCCTATATTTACCGTCTCCTTCTGAACCGCAAGACCTATGCTCGCACACACTAAAACACAGACAAATTGAAATATTGGCATTGTTTTCATCTCTAATCCTTTGTTCGCCCGCTCCTCTCCGCCACACTCTGTGAATCATTATATAAATATATCTATTTCAAGCTGCTTCACCGAAGGGGCAGCGAAATTTCTAGGAAATCAAATGAATTGACTCTTAACACCATATATATCTACTTTTAGCTCCAACGAAGGGGAAGCGAAATTTCTTGGAAATTAAAAAAAGTTGACTGAAGACCACACGATATTCCGACAGACGAAAAGTACGAACCTGTCATGATGTCTCCTACTTGACTAGTCCCTCCCTTCAACAAATGCCACGCATGCTCAAGATCAAAGGAATTTAAATCAATTTGTAATAATCCACTGACAATTCAGAAAAAATTGAGTGGAAGGATCATCATCTGCTATACAAGTCGAACATAAAGAAAGTTGGTTGACATACACATCCTATGGAGCCATAGTTTCAGCAACAAAAACAACTTTATAAAACTAAAATAAAGTATGAAAATCTAAAAACTCATACAAATAATGAATACAACTTGATAGATTGTACAATTTAGTTTAGCCTAAACAGTAAAACTGCAGTAGTAATTTGTTGTCACAACTTGATACATCATAAACAGTAAAACTGCAGTAGTAATTTGCTGTCACAACTTGATACATCATGAACTAAAATCTTATATCTGGATATAGAAAACTAAAGAAAATTGGGTATTCATAAGAAACACTTTCTTACTTCTCTTTTCCAGATACTATAAACTAACCAGTTGGGTTTAAATTGTGTTATAGAAACATAATTACCAATTAAAAAGCAATGCCCTCTAAATTTTAGAAAATTGGGTATTCATAAGAAGATTCAATACACTTTGACCGTTAATTAAAAGCAATCAATAAGCATAATTAACAACCTGGGTTGCGTACAGTTGCAAAACGCATAGCCTGGACGCTTCAACGAAGCCATGAAGCGTCCAAGGGAAAGACTGCCCCAAAAACGCATGTGGAAAGAATTAAAGGATCCTTTTCTGTAGATTTTGGTGATCTAGAATTTGTATAGTCAGATCACTGAGAACAAAATAATCACTAATTAATTTTCATTCTATCAAAATAAACAACATAATAAGCAGAATGTGTAAAAAGAATTACCTAGAAGTATAATTCTCCCTCCTGCAGTATTTTTTTTCTCTGCCTCTTTCTCTGCTTCCACAAATCAAAATACCAAGAAACCAAGAAAAGAAAAAAAACAAAAGAAATAGGAAAAACAAATCATCAAATTAAACAAATAAAAAACACATAGAACAAACAAAAAAATAAAACAAATCAATGACCAGCGTGCACGCTTACAAAACCCTTACCAGAAGGAAAACAAAACAAAATTATGACAAGAAAAAGTAGAAAAAACGATTCAAAAAAAGGAACGCTCTCTGTTCAATAAGATGTACCAAACAGATTATGTGCCTATCCTGCAATCGTGGCATTCCACGAGGCCACATTTCTTTGAGGCATTCCACGAGGCCACATTTTTTTGCATACACGTCTATCAGAGCAGTAGCAACTACAACATTTGACGAAATTCTTCTATCATTTATGATTCTTATTGAGGACTTTCTATGATTCGCCATATTACCTTCCCATTCACTACATAATGACATTATGATTCTTAGTGAGGACTTCCTATGTGATGCTTATGTTGTTACTACAAATGCTTCTATACATATTAAACTATTCTTTGTTGATAATAATAAGTTTGTAGATGGTATTTTATTGATAAGATTTTAGACTTAATATAAATGACGAATCTTTGTAAAGATTTGACTTATCTGATTTTATTTGTACATTTATTATATAAATTTAGCACATATTCTCATTGTCTACTCTAAAATTGGTCTCTTGAGGATATATATAGACTTAGTGATAGGTCTTCTCATGCTTTATATTTTGACTCTTCCCCAACTAGTATTTATATGATATATGCACAAATAAAATCAGATAAGTCAAATCTGATTTCTTGTCCCATATTTTGTGTGCATACTCCTAGTGGAGATAAACCTACATTTCAATTCAGCTAATTCACAAGATTATCATATGATTGGGCTTCAACATCAAGATTAGCTAGAGGTTGAAATATTCCTTTAAAACAACTAGCTTTGTCCCCTAATGTATGAATAAAAATTCAAAGTACTATGATACTATTGATCATCTCAAGAACATTCAAACTAAAATATCTATTTTTTATCTATTCAGTTGCTTCCCTTGTCCACAACCCAATAGCTTTCTGTATTTTTGCTTCGTATGCTTTTTCTTACCCTTGTTTGCTTTTTCCCACTCTCCCTCACAACAGTCGAATTTGAATTCATTTGCAAATAGTCGTTACATGTCTTGGAATGGTGGTCTTCAAATAGTTGTCACTTGGTTTATCCTAGTTTAAGATGGAAATGAATTCATATTTTAAATTTCAAATTAAAAGTCTAAATCTCTTGTTTCAGATTATATGAGTTATTATGAGCTAATTTGATACATGTTTATCTCGCGTATTATTGTATCATGGTATTTAAAGGCATTCAATGTTACATTAATGTATATGCAATTTATTGTGATGAAATAATTAGAGCATGCTTGAATTTTTAAAAGGATAAATAATTGAATCCATTTCTTTTACATATAATCCACATGTATGCTTGTGTATGTTGTCTTAGACATTAGTCCTCATTGTTAACTCACTCTCATAATGGCTTGACCTAGGCTAACATGTTCTGAAATTTATTCATGAAGACTGTATTGACCACATTCAGCTACCAAAGGAGCAAAGATAAATATAGCTTTGCTGAATGAACATTCTATCAAATCACTTGGACACATGACATAGTTTAGTTTCTTGTGTCAAATCAAATATACTTGGATCAAGATTGAACCAAGGGATGAAAGATTGGACTACACAAAATCATAAGACTACATAGAATCTAAAACATTCAATTGACTGAGGATAGTCAATTTATGTACTATAGCAAATGGTTTTTGCATGACATTAGTAACATTATTCCATCATTAGTCTAAACCCAAGTACCATATCCTCTCATTTAAATAGATCACATTTATTACTATATGTTTAGTAGATTTTATTTTAGATATTTTCAGGTTTGGATCAACTTTTATCTACATATGCTTATCATACGTTTGACTCTACCCACCTACCCTTGGATAATTCATCATCATGATTATTCTTAAATTATTCCTTGGTTGATATGCATGCATAATTTTTTAATTTTGACATGTTATTATCTTTTTTGACACATGATCGTTCTATCCTTGATACTCTCATGATATTAAATATGCTATCTATCTATGAGGATGAAAAATTTCTATGGAGGTGTTATTTTGTCATGTTTTAGCATTTCCCCCCACTAAGTTGATTTGGGTACATATCCTTTTATTTTATATACAACTCACTTGTGGACATGAGTCTTATATTGATTTCATTTATTCTATGACTTGTAATAACGATTAGCACATACTTAGTAACAATATACCACGTGCTAAACATACAACTAGCATGACAGCCATTGATAACATTGCATCTCTTCATGTATTTAGGACATTATTATACCTTTTAACAATGCATCTATTGTACATATCATAATAGCCCTATGTCCATATATTCATGTTCTTATAGTGAATTAACTTCTTCCATATGTAATGATATCCTTTATAATATTTTTTTGTACATTTCAAGTTAATCCTATGGATGCTCATAATAGTGTTTCACATAGTGAGACCTTGCATGATAATAATATGCATCTTGATGTTAGTATGTCAGCTTCTTGAATTCATCTCATATCAATACAGCATTACCTTCCCATTCACTACATAATTACATTATGATTCTTAGTGAGGACTTCTTATGTGGTGCTTCTTTTGTTACTACAAATGCTTCCTTACATATTAAATTATTCTTTGTTGATAATAATAAGTTTGTAGATGGTGGCAATTTATTGATAAGAGTTTAGAATTAGTATAAATGGCAAATCTTTGTAAAAAATGGCCTATTTTATTCACTTCTTATATAAATTTAGTGCATGTTCTCATTGTCTACCTTTCTAAAGCCAGACTCTTGAGGATATATATAGACCTAGTGATAGGTCTTTTCATGCTTTATCTGATTCTTTCTCAACTATTATTCATATGGCATAAGCATATCCTTGTCCCATTTTTTGTGTGCATACTTCTAGTGGAGATAAACCTACATTTCAACTCACAGCTAATTCACAAGATTATCACATAGTTGGGCTTCAACATCAAGATTAGCTAGAGGTTGAAATATACCTTTAAAATAACTAGCTTTGTCCCCTAATGTATGAATAAAAATTCAAAGGACTATGATAATATTGATCATCTCAAGAACACACAAGCTAAGATATCCCTTTGGTATCTATTATGCTCATCATAGTTGTATAACGAGGTGGTGAAAAAACCTTTAAAAATATAACAATTAAATTACAACACTCTTCCATAATATGTGACTTAATTGATTGAATCTATTTAAAATAAGGATTGTCATTCTATTTAATTTTAAGATGTATAAATCACATGTGATATAATTATTACATTTATACAATGGAAAATGTGACAAGAGAAACATTAAATAATCCCTAGCTTATAATTTCATTTAAAAATATATACTAGAAATTGTTTGGAACAATTTTGAAGTTAGATATATAAAAGTTAAACGTGTATAACCTAGCCTCAA
The DNA here is from genome assembly GCA_007115665.2 of Sequoiadendron giganteum. Taxonomy (NCBI): domain Eukaryota; kingdom Viridiplantae; phylum Streptophyta; class Pinopsida; order Cupressales; family Cupressaceae; genus Sequoiadendron; species Sequoiadendron giganteum. The sequence goes on along the minus strand of CM021107.1, from coordinate 507,957,987 downwards.
TGGATTTGATGTTATTAAGTTCTTCCTATTGTAAACAAACCATGCATATTAAATAGTTTGTCCCATGCAATGACCAATTAATGATGTTACAAAGCTCTTTTAGGGTTTTCATGGTTGTATGCTGGGAGGTCCTACCATATGTGAGGATTAGATGTGATATTCACCTAGAAAATCCTAAGTCTTGTAAATTGTATTTAATTGTGTTACATATTAAATAAAGTATGATCTTCAAACATTATGTAGGAAAAATGGGGTGCACATGTGAGGGTGAGAATATTATTTATTTATTATTTATTCTCTAATATATAATTGGAATTTTATGTAAGAGGACATTAAATAGGAAGTTTACATTGAAAAGGTCAAATTTGGGAGTTATAGAACATCTCCCTAATTTGGTGGCTATGCAAAAAGTATTGAATGCCCTCACATGGACTACCTAGATTTGGGAAAGTGATCAATCTAACTATTATGAAATAATATATGACATGTAAGAGAGGTATAAGATGTGTAATATGTACAAGAGGAGTTATTATTCCAAATTTATTGACCATGACTATGGGGGTAATGAATTTTATACGATTCATGGTTTGGACTCATAGTTCAAGATATCACTTGTAGGTTTCTTTAATCCAACTGTTCTATTTATTAGGGAATGGGATAGAAGTTTCTAAATTTACTTTACAAGTTCTCTTAGGTTGTCAAGTTATTTTTAAAAGGAAAATTGCTTCTATTCGTGTACACTCTTATGTGATTAAAATAAGCTTGGGTCTCCTTGAAAATGGAATTATTTTGTGCAAGGAATTCAACACATATATCTGGTATTCATACATGGTTTACATGTTTTATATTTATTTCTCCATTGTTTCACTAATCTTGTTGGCTTAATCACTTTGTTAATTAAATTCAATATTTGGTATTAGAGCTATGAATTAATTTTAGAAACTTTGGATACCTTTCTTTTAATGTTATGTTTTTTTTGTGTTTTTAGTAGGAGTACTTTGTTTAGTGATTTACAAACATGAGTGTGGTTACAAAATCCATGTGGCAAGCACATCTAGTTCACAAATTAATAAGCTCAATGGATATAGGTAACAGATAGGGAAACTAAATATGGAGGATCTCTTGGATGAAAGAGATCAATGGAGGGCTATGATAAAAAAGGAAAGGCCTATTGGGCTATCAAATGAAGAATAGAAGAATCTTGACAACTAATCTTGATGAACAATATCACTATGTCTCTCCAATTTCATCCTTTGGAACATGTCTCTCAAGAGACTACAACATATTGTCTATGGAGAAGAATAGGTGAAATCTAACAAACTAAGTCTTTTAAATATATTGAATTTAAAATATAAATTATATTCCTTTGAAATGAAGGAAGGAAACTCTATCCAGCTATTCACTAAAATTATTTTAATATTATTTTAATTTATTTAGGAAGTATAAATGCTAAACTTGACGATTATAAATGTATTCTAGTGCTTTTCTCTTTACCTAAATCTTGAGAGAACATAATAGTTGTAATTCGTGGTGGTATTGTTGAGATTAAGGTGGATGCCTTTGTTGCTACTAATTTTCTCAACAAAGAATTACATAAACATCCATGGACAAGGGTTCTAAGGAAGAACTATATGCTGGAGGTTGACCCAATTAACAATATGGTAAGGAAAAGGGGGGTAAAGAGAGTTCTAAGCCAAAAGAATGACCTAAAACCTCTAGTAAGAGTAGAGTGATAATTTGGAATTATGGGAAGCAATGCCATGTAAAGAAGTAATATAAATAGAAGAAGAATTATTTTGAACATTTCTTTGATGATAAATCTCTAATGATGAAAATAATGCTTTGTTCATAAATAAGCTAATAGTGTTATTAATGATTGATGGTTGATTGATTTAGGTGCATTATATCATGAATTCTTGAAGGAGGGTGAGTGTAGAATCATCATGAACCAAAAAATGGAAATAGTCAAAAATATGCATATTTACTTAACCAAAATATATCACATTTCCATTGTCTATTGCCTCTCCCGAAAATCTATAAACTGAGGCACATTCTCATGCATTTCATCACTAATTTTTGAGATAATTTTATGATGTCAAAATAGTTACCTTTTGTTCAAGAGTGCCCACATTCCAACCATCATTGGAGCAAATCAAGTCTATAATGGAGTTCTTTGGTAAATTTTCTTTGATTGTTTATGTTATTGCTTTGTTTGAATTCCTTTGTTGAGTTATATTTGAGGTTTTGTATTGATTTGAATAGAAAATTTCATTATTTTTTTCTTTCATCTTGTATTTAAAATTAGAGCATTACATTTTAGAAATTTTGTTGGGAAGTTTATCCATTATCTAACTATATTATGTTTTTTGTGCTTTATTGTACTTTTTGGCTAAGAGATTTTTACAAGTTCTTGCTTCATTTTTAGTGGATTCAAGGATTGATTTTTATAGGTTCTTCTAGGGGTGAGTTTGAATACATAGCTACATCCAAAGTAGTTGATAAACAAAATTGGCATATAATACTTAGTATTTTTCTCACATGATTTTTGTGTTTTTTTGTACAGCTCCTTGATTTTTATTATACAAAATTTTGTACCACTATATACATAATATGTATGGTCATACCGCTTGTATTATATTGTATAGACATAATTTGTATGTTTACACCAAAAGGTATATACAATAAGAGGAAAATTTATGTGTTGTAGGAATATACTCACTAAAAATATCCTTATATACTCATCGAGCATACACCAACTGCCATATTTTAAACAATTTTACCAAAAAGCATTTAATGTATTCATTGTATATCTATGAATTTATCATGCCTAACATTTCCTTAGGTTTAGTTTGCATGTTCTTATATTTTTGCAGGGTACATGATATATTCATAATTGTATATATCCACGAAGGTCTATGTAAACTACATATTTGTTCCATTTAAAAGTATATGTATCAATGAAATATCGAGGTTTCTTATTCAAATCTACCCTTATAACACTTAAACCACTTATGTATCCATATATACCATAAGTTCTAAATTAAAATTAGCATTATTGGGCCCACAAACCCATGTGTTTTTAGTAGTAAACCATATTTTTCTGAATACAGTAAGCTTGTTGACACTCTAATTGGCTCATCATCACATTTGTGGTCATTCTATCATTGTCTATAATGAGTTGGAAAGACTTTTTCAAGGAGTCTAAGATTGAGATTTGCTATCTATTATACCCTAGAGGGAAAGAGAAATCTTATCACAAAACTATCCTAGTAGAAGTGAAAAAATATTAAGCCAATATTTTGACTTGATGTCAGTGTAACTACCAGATTTTTCTTCCTTCTAGGGGTATCACCCATCAAATTGATCTTATTCTAGGTGCTAAACTTCCAAATCAGGCTACTTACAAACTGACTCCTCTAGACAATGAGGGAATGAGAAGAAATATTGTTTAATTATTAGAGAAAGGATTTATAAAGGAAAGCATGAGACCATGTTCCACACCTACTCTTCTCTCAACTAAGAAAGAGGAGAAATGGAGATTATGTATGGATTATAGAGCATTAAAAAAATCACTGTGAAGTATCAATACCTAATGTCAAGAATGGATGATTTTTTAGATTGCTTAGTTGGTGCCAAAATCTTCTCCAAAATTGACCTCAAAAGAGAATACCATCAGATTTGGATTCGTGAAGGAGATGAGTGGAAAAATACTTTCAAAACCAAATATGGGTTGTATGAGTGGGTAGTGATATCGTTTGGTTTGTCAAATGCCCCAACTACCTTCATGTAGACAATCAATCAAGTATTTAGACTCTGCACATTGGAAAAATTGTCATTGTCTATTTCTATGATATCTTGACTTTTAGTGACAATATGGGGGAACATGTAGAAAATTTGAGGGTGGTGCTTGATACACTTAGAGAAGAAAGGTTGTTTATCAACCCTAAAAAAGTGAATTTACCAATAATGCATTGGTCTTCTTGGGTAGTGTTATATCAGCTAATGGATTGAGCATTGATCTTGAAAAAATTTAAGGCCATTCTTGAGTGGTCTACTCAAAGTATCACGGAGGTGAGGCTGCTGCCTTACCGCTTGGCCATGCCCCATTGGTGTTGTTTTATTTTAATCAATTAATAGAAATTGAAGCAATGTTTCATTGTAATTCATTAGAGATTCATTTTTATCTGGTGCTATGCAATTATGCATAAACCGGAGGGGCATAGATTCTTGAGTGAATAAAATAGATATTATCTATAGAGGAACCTAAAAAGAAACAAGAATATACATTCATTGGTCATTCTCTATCAGAGTGGTTAGAATATTATATGAAGAAATGATCCCTTCCAACTCGAAGACTAAAAGTCTAATCTTGGCGAAGAAATTCGATTGATTGGCCAAAAACTTTTGGGTCTTTACATCATTTTTATTCATCGGAGAATCAAAATGCCAGTTATCCTCAACCTCCCTATTTGTCTAGACGATGCCGCTTTTCTTTTGAATAATCCCTTTTTTGCCAAATTGCCCGAAGCTTATGCGATTTTCGATCCAATTGTTAATGTAATGCCAATTATCCCTTTGTTCTTTTTTTTATTAGCCTTTGCTTGGCAAGTTGCTGTAAGTTTTCGATAACGATAATTTGAAAAAAAGTTTTGATTCATTTTTGTATTCACTTGATACGAAAAAAATGGATTGTTTCAATAGTTACATTCTAACTATTTAGATTGGACCACTTTCATTAATCAAAGTGATGTAACACTCTTTTTACTTGCTTTGATGCTTATTTTGCGGTACATCAATTATTCTCAACAGATCAAAATACCTCGGATTAGTCAATATCAACTCCATCACAGTTGGAGTTTGGGCTATTAGGTATTGATTCAAATATGTTATTTCTATTTAGAGAGAACATATCTTTGATATTTATTTAAATATAAAAAAAATGAAATAGAGAAAATTGCTCTCTAGTTCGAGTTATTTCAAGTAATATCTTCCACAAGATGTTGAATTTTTATAAGATCTTTATTAGGAATTTTAGTGGAATAAGTGCACTTATGACATTTTGTACAAGAGGAAAGACCTTTAGTTGGACCAAGGAAGCTGACCTAATTTTTTAACAACTCAAAAGAAAGATAATTGAGGCTTTGATTCTTGCTACACTAGATTTTGAAAAAAAATTTACAATTGAGTGTGATGTTAAGCCAAGAAGGTAAACCTATGGCCTTTTTCGATGAGAAATTAAATGATGCCAAAAAGAAGTATACTACTTATGATAAGGAATTCTATGTTATGTACAAACACTAAAATAATGGAGGCGTTGTCTTCTACATAGGGAATTCATTTTGATGACTAAAAACGAAGCTTTGAAGTACATTAATTCTCAGGGAAATTTGTCCCACAAACATGCAAAGTGGGCTTCATTTTTGTAGGCTTATACCTTTGTTGTGCAACACATGAGTGGAAAATCTAATGTGATGGTTGATGCTCTAAGTAGAAGGCATCATTTTTTTTGTAATGAGAAATGCACATGTTTCCTTTTATGAAATAAAATGTGAATATGCACTAGATTCATATTTTTGAAAAATTTATGTAGTCCTAAGTAGTTAGGACCAAATAGGTGTGCATTCTTGTGAAGACTATTTGCTAGCAGATGGTTATTTGTTTAAGGGACCTCAACTTTGTATTCCCTATGGATCAAGGAGAGTAAAAATAATAAGGGATATTTACTCAAGTGGTCTAGGTGGACACTTTGGACGGGATAAGACCTTTGAAAATTGGTGCATGATAAATTCTTTTGGTCAAATATGCAAAGAGATATGAATAGGTTTTTTTTTTTATCAAAAGGCAGAGTATGCCAATAGTATATATTAATATATAAAATAGATATTTACATAGATTTTATATCAGAAGTTATTTTTGTCAAAAGCCAAAATTCTTGGCAATCAGACTGACTCTTTAGATAACTAACTTGAAACCCATACCCATAATCGAACCCAGACCAGAAACCAACCCTTACAAAATTCATGTTTGCATCCCTTTGTAATTGTTCTTACTCAGACACAAACTATCCACACTCTGGAATGTACATGGCTATTTGAAAAAAAATCTTGCAGAGCAGATATACATTGTCAACAGAGGGTAAATAGCCTGACTGAATACACAAAATCATGACATTCATATACTATAGCCCCTTAAAAGATGATCAAATTTAGTCTTCTTCCATGTGTGCCACATAATTCTCTCCTTGTCCTTCTTCAAAATTTTCTACCAATTCCTTGCCTTTTCTTTTGCACCCTAATGCTTGAATGCCATGATCTTCCACTATGTTTGGGGAAAGATGATTACTCAGAGTAGTGTAAACCTAATTTTCCATAAATAACCGGTCCATTCTTGGATTAGAAACAAAAAGCACACATTCATGTGAATGGAGGAAAGACATTGCAAAATATTTTTCTTTGCAATCAACCTCCATAGCTGGGAAAATAAAATGGGAATTTTAACTCAATGCTTTTAGAAAGATCTTGTCGTTGTTATACTCAAATGTCAGCTTAATACCATCAAAAATTTCTTGAAACCCTTGTCGTTGCTTGAGGAATTTCCTAGGAAAATCCCAGCTATGAACCCTTTGCCCTCAAATGGATTATACTTTTCAATAGCCAGTTGAAATGCAGTTTCTTAAAGAAATTGTTCTTTCACACATTTCCCAGCTATTCTCTCTATATCACCTAATGATTTACAAAAAAACATTAAATTTGACAAAAATATTGACAAAACCTGAGATGGTTGAAGAATCCTTCTCGCTTTGGGGCTGATGACATGGAAACTGATGACTATGTGGATGGAGTCTTCAACCCTTGGGAAATTCAGTTTAAACATGATAGCTAAATCCTCCCATGCCAAGTAACCCTCAAAAGGTCTCCCCCAAGGCTGTGACTTCAAATGCACCCAAAAGTTCCATGGTTGATAAGACATTATGTCCTTAAATATCCCACTTAAAGAAAATCACACAATAGACTCTGCCACATTCTCACCAGAAAATTCCGCTCCCACTTGCCCAACAAACAATGCAAGATATGAAACTATGAAGTCATTATGGCTTAAATAATGAAACCTCCAATCGACGGCATAAAGATTAATGACACATTTTATCACCAACATGATTGCAAAAACCCTATAATCTATGATATCCAAATTTGGCATGCTTTGCATAACCATTTTGTTTGTGCTAATAAATTCCATCCTGCAATATCATTAAAACTCCATCGCCTACAAAATAATGAAAATTGGGCCCTTTTCCTATCATCATTGGGAAGGTACCTGCAAAAGACACATGTTAGAACAAAATGGCGTAAAAGATGCCACATGGTGATAGAGAAACCTTTGTTTTCATGTGACACAAGTTGCCAATATGGATATAGTTCATCTTGACACATAAGCTAGATGGGAATTTGATAAAAATCGTGACAAATTTTGTGTTGAAATTTTAGTGTTGAACTATACTTGATGTAATGCCCCGCCAAGTAACCCTAAAGGAAGTTGTAATTAATGACTTAAGTGAACCAATTTTTTTTTATAAAGTGTAATAAAATAACATACACCTTCACTTATTAATTAACAACAACCTCTAAGGCTACAAGGTTAGGATTACTTAAACCCACATATACATCTTACATAAACCATAGCAATAAATACTTTATGAAATAAACATCATACATCATAAGGATACCACATAACATAATAAGATGAACATCCAAGATACAATCTCATAAACATTAACTTAATCCAATAGTTACATCCCTCATTCCCAGAATGAGACAACAATACAAAAGTATAACAATTACATAATCTCACCTCATAAACATAAGAGGGATAAAATAACTTATACAAATAAAAATATTACAATGCAAGAAAATACAATAGAACCGCGAGCTGTCCATCTGGATGTCTCGCCTCCATGAACTGAAGATCAAGGGGAACCCAACGGTTTTGGTGCATGTTCCACCCAACCATGTAGTACCCGAAGGCCCACCCCCCATGCTAGGAGATAGTAACCACATAACATGGACAAGGATCTACAATCATTAACCAAAGGCAGACTCATACTGACATAACCAAACAAATGAACCAAACGAGTACAACTTAAGTACAACACTAATATCACTGACATAGGTCACTTTGCTTTCAGACATAAAATCGACCAAGTATGTTCAGAGAACAATACACATATGCAAATACCAATCACCAAGAGAATCTCAAGTGCACACAAATTAGAAAACATAACCACTCCAACTCTAGGAGGATACAAATAATAGAACACACTCCAAACATCTTGGAGGAAATAACACATAGTCCACTCCTTTCACAAGAGGCAATAAGATGAAACCATATAACAAGGTCACTCCATACAAGGAGACACAGATCCCATAATCCGCTCCTAAACCAAGGAGGTGCAAACATCCCCGTTCATGAAAACTGGGTAATAACTGAAAATACACCATGCACTACACAAGAGAAAAACAACTAGTTGACATAAAGATTCGACAACCCTCATTCACTAAGTTCTTCTGGAAGTCTTGTAATTTAGGACTAACACTAAATCACAAACCCACAATGCAACTTGATGACATAGCAACAAAAGCATTCAAGTCATAAATCAAATCTAATATTTGGATTTCCTAAATCCATACTCATTCAATAGGTAGTGTTGACAAAGTCAAAGACATGATAATTAGATCATCTGAAATAATCATAACCCCTATTTCCTCTTTCATTATTGGGAATCTAAAACATTTAAACTTACTTCTCTTTACTGAATACAGAGAATTAAATCATTCAAGATAATCATGAGGAAGTTACTACTTTGGATATACTAAATCCATATCTCTTTCATATTTCATTCACAATGAATTAATTGCTCTAATGGAAAGAAAGCAAATTAGGATAACTACTTGCCTCATCAATATAAACAACTTTTTAATTTACTTTTAAATCGACACAAAATCATGCAAGTAAACTCTTTCCATTTCCTAACCAAATCTTATATTTCATTCAATTTCCTATTTAGAACATGCAATCACTTTAACATAATAAAATATCGTTTCTCTACCCATTTACCCATATACACTAATCAATTCATTTTAAATCTCTATTCAATAATATATTGCATGCATCTTATTAAAATAAAATACGATAATGAATTTACACTTAATATATATATATATATGCTCTATATTATATAGACACCAAATATATATATTAATAAATTTAATTACATATATTCTTTAATATTCCATTCACAACGATTAAATTGCTCTATGAAAATAAATAAAACATAATAAATATTTGTCTTTTCAAATATATTCATTTCCTAGATTTACTTCCAACACAACATAAACTATTGTTATTACTATATTCTATTTCTATTCAAAACCTATATCTTTTCAATTCTCTATTTAAAACATGTCATTTTATCAATGTATAAAAATAACTCTTAGCTTTTCTATTTAACCATGCATTCATTTAAATCTCATTAATTAAACAAACATTCAAATATAAATACTTCTACAATTCTTCAATATGTTTAAATATCCCTTTTTTCTTAACAATTCGATCATGCATTCAAAAACCAACACAAGTACACATCTAATTGGATTTCTTTCGTTTTCTAGCTAACTCATATAATTCAATCAATTTTTTATCTAAACATGGAATTTATAAAATATCTCTTTCCTTATCTATTTGACCATGCAATTATAAAATATCTTAAAATATCATTTTCCCTAATAGTTTAATCATGCATTTAACCTTATCTTTTTAAAAAAATCTCCATGCAACTCAAATACATGCACTTAAATAAAGCAAATTAAAAACTAATTATACTCCTGATTGAAAACAACATGTAAATATACATCATATGTATATATATTAATATATTTTATTAAATAATACATTATTTAATAAAACATATTATTCAACAAATAAAACATATTAAATTTTGGGGAGAAATTACACTAATATTTAATTCTCTAATTGCTCTTAACAAAATAAGTATTTTCAACTATAACTCAAAACATTTCGCTTTAAATTAAATAATCAATTGCCCTTGCAAATTAAATCATTATAAAATTAATCAAATTAACATTTGGTCTCTTCCATAGCTTATTGTTTTAAAATAAGATCAATATTTGGACTATAACCCAATATCATATATATATTTTTCCAATTAAATCAAATTAATGATTGGACCTTTTACACATGAATTTAAATTCCACAATTAAATTTTAAATTATGCATTCTTTAAATCAAATATTTAGCTCCTTCAATTAAACTTTAACATGTCATTTTAAAATAAACAATAATTTACCCATACATTTATAATTTTATTTCCACTAATCTAATATACAAATTTTATTTAAAATAATATAAATAAATATAATACTTCAATATTATAAATTAATATAATACTTCAATATTATAAATTATAATATAAAATAATATAAAATAATATTAAATAATATTTTAATATTATAATAACAATACATAAAATATTAATATTTATAAATATCAATTTATTATTATTTTATTATCAAAGCAGCCATGGGAAAATAACTTAATAATAGTCTCGTGTTTCAAGCATAACTCAAAAACTACGATATGGGTATTTGCGATCTTTATATAAGGATAAGAAAATTTCAAGGTGCAAAAACCCTTTAAATTTCCTGACAACCCAGTTTGTGAAAGTGGAGTTATATGCGACGCAACCAGACCATTTTACCTTGAAAAAAATATAACTACCTGCGGATTTTAAAATCCGATTTTTTAATAATAAATAGAGGGTTTCATTTTCTAAAAACATTCTAAAAAACATTGTTCAATCTCTATGTTTGAATCCAAAACAAAATAATCGATTTCCTTAAACAAATTAAATTCAACTAAGGTTTTCACAATTTTCACTCAAGAATTTTCACAAAGCAAAAGCTATAAATTTATTTGATTCTTTTCTTCTAACAACAAATTTATTTTCTAAAACAGATTTAACAAACAAATCTTTAATCACTACTATTTAAAAAAAAACAATCAAGAACAATAAAACACAAAGAGGAAAACCTGGTACAAGAAGCTACAGGAAGAGATCAATTTCTGCTGCAAGCCTCTTCCAAAGATTTCTTGAATTTTCTTCAATCATCCAATGAATCCAATCCAAAACCCAACAAATGCAAACAATCTTTCCTCCAATCAATTCTACAATCAAACTTTCTTCAAACCCTTCCTTTGTGCAAATTTTTCTAAAATTTATTCTCTACTGTAAAAATGAATTTTTCTAAAAACTTTTCTCCTCCTACAATTAAAACATGTATTCTTTATAAATCAAAAATACCTAATACAACCCTAATTCACATTACATGCAAATTAGATATTAATTTCAATTTCAATTCCAATTTCAATTTTTACAACCCTAATTCACATTGCATGCAAATTAGATATTTCAATTTCAATTTCAATTTTTGAAAGCCCACTTTCAATTTAAAATGCAATTTCAAATAATAAATTAATTTCCAAAGTTGAAACTCATTTCCCAAATAAACATTTAATTACAATTTCTAATTTAATTCCCACATGTTGAAATTAAATTCCAAAATTAATTTTAATTCTTTTATTTCCTTTCATTTTCTTGCATCACGTTTAATTAATTAATTTAATTATTTAATCACTAAATTCAACCCCTTGGATTAAATTTAATTAATTAAATAAATTAAATATAATTAATTAATTTAAATATAAACTTTTATTCACATTGCATTATTTAAATTAAATAACCATCAACATGATTTAAATCCAATTATTCTAAATATCTATTTCCAAACCAAGAATCTTTCAGAAATAAATAACATTAAAGCAAGACCGACAATGACTCGACACACACGACTGACGACACACTAAGGCTAGAGTGTAAAATTGACACATGTTACCTAGCTACTATCTCCAGTTCAACTTAACCATTGGATCGACACGCTTGAACTTGTGAAACCAGGTGGAGTCGATGTCATGTACCTGGAATCTTACAACCAAGTAAACAACATCATACAATATATCCAGCATATAATACACACCGTGAAGAAGGAATTATGGATTCGTAGGGCGCTCGCAAGCGAGTGATGCGAACTCGTCTTCTTCACCAATACACTCATCAAAACTGACACTTCCATCATAATCCAATAATCTCATAATAACATCTCATGCTAACTCTACAACATCATTAAACCATTAAAGCATGTGAAACAATAATCAGATAACTACATCACATCACATAATATAGTTGTCGTTCAATAGTAGCGATCAAAACATCATAATAAAATGTATCCAGTATCAAAGTAGCTACAACCAAACGTAGCATAAAGCAAACCGAACAAAAAGCAAAACGAAGGGGTATTACACTTGATGACCATCTATCATAGCATACTTTATGAAAAAATTTAGAATACTGAGCAGTAAGCTGACTATTTTCCTACCACATGTGTATTAATATTGCTTGATTTGTACCATGCTTCCCTTTTTGATGACATAATGTGTATATATATTCAGCAAAATACACCTTTTGTATCTTTAGACTTATTCAAGATTTAAGGCATCTTGGTGTGTGATTTCCTCCAACTAAGGGTGTTTGTTGATTCGACTAATGTCTTGGGCTAGAAGAATTTCATAATTATTACATCTCATATTTGCTAAGTAATTTACTAACTTGTTACCTTCTCGATATGTGTGTGTGATTTGGTAATTCTAAAAAATTTATAGCAAAGACCAAGCTCTTTGAAGAATGTAACCTAAACTCCAATTTGAATGTTTTTTACTTTCTAAGAATTAAAAATTAGCAAAGGGTCGCCTTCAATATGTAAATTTGTAATGCCAAGCTTCAATGCAATTTCCAATCCTATCAAAAGTGCTTTTGACTCTGCTAGATTGTTGGAACCTTTTGGGAGATGATTAGAACTAACCACTATTACCTTTCCCCTTGAATATTTTAAATATATACCTACCCCTGACTCCTCTAGATTTCCTTTTGATGCCCCATCAAAATTTAACTTTATGAAACCATCTTGGGGTGCCTTCCATTTAACATGCTTTTAATCACTCTTCATAGAATTTGAATTTAGTAGACTGCCTAGAAATGGCAACTTTAAGCTCTTCTAGTTGTGTAAAATTAGATTATCCAAACTTGTAAAAATTGAACTAAATCCCTTATGCTTTTGAACACTTGAATTTACAAACTCAAAAACTACCTTCTTAATTTTTGCATTTACTAAATCAATTGATGAAGCTACTTTCCTAAAAATGTGTAAGTTACGCTCCCACCATAAATTCCATATGACTAAGTATGGCACCACTTTCCAAATACATGCACAAAAAGAATATTTAAATAAAAAGGGTCATCTTTGAAACAAATCCCACAAAGAATTAGGAAAATGAGTATAAAAGTTAAGCTTGTTCAAAACAAAGGCCCAACACTATTGTGCAAAACTACATTTAAGAAGCAAATGATCTACCTCTTCTATCTCTTCATCACATAATGGGCACTTAAAAGGGTCTATTATTTTTAGCTTTGTTAGTCGATCACTAGTTAGAATTCTCTTTCTTAACGCCAACCAAGAAAATGCCTAGCCTTAGGTAGAATTTTGTTGTTCCAACAAAATGAATAGACCCTTTGAGGAGCTAGTTGACCTATTTTCTTACTTAGATCCTTGTAACCTTTCTTAATTGTGTAATTACCATCTTTTGATGCTGCCCATACAAGTCTGTCTGGCTTTGAAGAAAGAAAAACCACACGTTCATTTAACACTTTTTGAATCCCATCACACTTTTGTATAGAAAGAGAAGGATCTAATATGCTTTTCCAAATCACTTTTCATGTTGTAGCTTCAACTGATTACACATAATCCAAAAATAAATCCCCCCATGCCTCCTTTAATGTTACCATTGCATGAAATAAATTAGGGTTAGTCTACAAAGGAGGATTCTCATTCCAAGAATCACTCCAAAATTTGACACTTTCACCGTTATTTACATCCCATGAGATGTATGGAGTAATCTAATTTCCTATAGGAAATCAAAAAATTCCACATAGTCAATCCTTTTGCGGGATTAGAGATGGTGAGAATTCTTGAAGGATTCAAGTTATCCAAATATTTCGCTTGCAAAATTTTGCATCATTTGGCCTTTGGATTTACATACATTTTCCAAATAAGTTTTGCACCAAATGCTTTATTCTTATTTGCTATGTTGTGGATTCTAGCACCACCTTGACATTTGTCTCATGCCATGCCCTCTAATGATATTAGTGGCACTTTCTTTTGTTCATCAATATTTCCTTTCGAGATGAAACATCTAATAACTTTCTCAATTTCTACTATCATTGATTGTGGAGCTTTTAGAACTTCTAGGAAATAATTAGGAATTAAGAACAAGACTTCTTTTACCAAAAGAATTCTCCTTGAAAATGATAGCCACTTGTCCTTCCATATTAAGATCCTTGACTTTAATCTTTCTATTAATTTCACCCAATGTGTTGCCTTGTTAGGACCTGAGAAGAAAGGGATCCCTAAATAAGTACATGGTAAGACAACTTGTCGAAAACCAAGAATTTTGACTATCTTTTTTCATGTCTCCTCTTGTGTGTTAAGAATATAAACTTTTGACTTTGTAGCATTTATCTTTTGACTTGATGCTGAAGAATATTTATCTAATACTTCCTTAATCTTCTTTGCTTCTACAATAGTGGCTTTCCCAAACAAATTGGTATCATCTGCAAAAAGAGAATGTGTGACTACTAAACCTATGTTTCCAATTTGGACCCCCCTCCAAAGCCCCTGAGAATGTTTGCTAATAATGAATCTGCTCAACGCCTCGACCATGATAGGTGAAAGTGGGTCCCCTTGCCTAGCACCTTGTAATACACTAAAGAAATCAACGAGAGATCCATTGAGTATAATTGAAAAAAATTCCCCTGAAAGATATGAAAGTATCCATCTGCACCATCTTGCACTAAATCCAAACTTTGCAAGAATATTTTTCAAGAACTTCCAATTAACTTTTTCATAAGAATTCATCATGTCTAACTTGGTAATGATGGAAGGAGCATTAGTAGTAGAAATTGAGTGCAAAGCTTCATGGGCTACAATAGCCCCTTCAAAAGTTTCTCTCCCTGGAACAAACCTGCACTGCTCTTAGGAAATGATCTTTGGTATAATGGGATGCAATCTTAAATAGATTGCCTTAGTGAAGATCTTATAAATTGTATTACATAAAGATATGGGTCTATATACTGCAAATGTTTTAGGATCCTTAAATTTGAGTAGGATTTCTATATTTTTTACATTGAATTTTTTTAGCAATGTACTTATTCTTCTTGATTCTTCAAGTGGCCACAACAAATCAAAACACAAAATGCCCCAGTATTTTTGGAAAAGAAGAGCAGTAAAATCGTCCAAATTAGGATCTTTATCCGGAGCTAAAGAGAAAACAACATTTTAAACCTCCTTTAATGAGAATGGTCTCATTAAAGATTCATTATCCCTTTAGAAAATATTTACAAAATTTCTTTGAAAAGTTTTGCTTCATCTTTATCATTTTTTTCTCCTCTATCTTGTGGTGCAAATAATAGTTCTGAATAGAACCTAACACACTCTCTACTTATATCTTCTTCTTTAGTAAGCCAATTTCCAGTTGGAATCTTCTGGATAGACTGAATTACTTTGGAAGCCCTTTTAATCTGAGTAGAGGCATGAAAATACTTGGTATTACAATCACCCTCCCTCAACCACAGCTCCCTTGACTTTTGCCTCCAGTATATCTCCTCTCTTGCACATAATTCTTCCCACTCCTCTTGCAGTTTCTTTTGTTTATCATATGAGAAATCATCCAAACCATTTTGAATAATTTTTTCATGCACATCTTTCAATTCTTTGCAGATTAACTCTTTTTGATGAAAAACATTCTTAAGAACCTCGTTATTCCATTTTATGAGCTATTGCTTAATGTTCATTAACTTTTTACACAACTGAAACATCATTATGCCATGTTAATATGGTGTCTTGGTCCACCAATGACGAATCAAATCCATAAACTTGGGATGCCTAAACCACATACTCTCAAACTTAAAAGAAGATTTGATTCTCGAACAAGAAAAATTTGAGATACTGAGAGAGATTTCATAATGATCAGAATCTGCAAAAGGTGAGATCTCTAATAGTAAATTATGTTGCAAGCTGAACCAGTTAGATGAGACAAGATATCTGTCCAGCCTTATCGATTTGTGGATAAGGCCTTTTCTTCTATTTTTCCATGTAAAATTTCCCTTAGCTAGAATAATATCCCTCAAAAAATTAGTGTTGATGAATGTAGTAAAATTTTTCCATTACTTTAGATGGAAGACTAATGCCCCCTTTTTTTTCTTGTAGTGAAGTAATAGTGTTAAAGTCTCCTGCCCATATAAATTTTTCATCCCCTAAATCGATTAATAATTGTGTGATTTGATCCCAAATTTTTTTTATCAAAAGTGGAGGATGGCCCGTAAATGTTAAGCAACCAAAACTTTAAGTCAAATTTTGTTACTTTCAACAATTGCCAATTATTCTCATTTTTGCTTGAGAACACACTTACTAACTTTAGATTCCATAAATCCACTAGCCCCCCTGATGCACCTTGAGCAGGTGAGTGCACTGATTTCCACAACTGCCATTTTTGTATTGTATCTTCATATGCGTCTACTAAATTTTTTGTTTCCTGAAGAATCACAATATTAGCTCTACACCCATCCACTTGACGTTTGATGCAAGTGCATTTGTCAAGGGCATTAATGCCCGTAACATTCAATGATATGATGTTACCACTTGTAGGGTGTGCCAATTTGCAAAAGGAGGACAATGGTATATCTTGTATCTTGAAGAATTTAATATACACCACCAAATGATCCATAAAACACAACAAATAACCCGCAGTCCAAAGTCTTCGAATTATTAACAAAAGTACACACAAGAACATAAACTTCAAATGTAATACTGTAGCACAAAGTCTACAAAACCATATATGAATTCCTTTAAAAATATATGATATAATTCCACTTATTTAAACATTTACAATAAAATGTAATGAGGACATAAGAACAATATCACATATAACAAAGTAGATCCGAAGCAAAGGTTAGATGCAAAATTTGCCTCTTTTATTGATAGAAATTTGATTTTCACATTAAACACAAAGTTTCAATATGTTTTTCAAATGGGTAGTACTTCACTTCAAAATATAAAACGTCCTTATTACAAAAGATCTCCCTCATATATATAGAGGAGAGCCAAGAGTTTTTAAGTTTTAGAGTACTACCTTCAGGTTATTGAATATGAGTTGAATGTCCACCAATTTGTTGATAGAAGCTAATAAAAAAGATTCATCTTCAAACCCTTTTTGTATTAATGAGGTGAACTCCTAGATAACCTTATCAAAGGGAAGAACTTCCTGATTGTCATCAAGCACTTGACAAGGTAGCTCTTTTATTTTGGCAATGAGATTTGAACCTTTATCTTCACCAACCTCATGTACTTCCTATAAGTCTCTTATTAAATCATTGATTACATTCAACTTATACCTTATGGTCTCCCATATGCTGACGAACATTTCTCTATTGGGAATTATCCCAACTTCCTTTAGCCCATCAAGCTTGAATTATTTTATATTTTTCTAAGCTTCGAGGATTTTTTCTATTTCTTGTTGATTCTAGGAAAGTGTGTCAATAGTTTAGCTCCATTTTCTCTTTACATTTCCCATATTGCTTATCCCTTTCTCAGAAGATTTAAGTAGTTGCATTCCTTGATCCAAGATCCTATCAATCCATTTTGTAACTACTATTCCTCATACATGTGTCCTTTCAACCTTTTGAATGACAAGGTCTTCAATGCTCATAGCGATAGGCTCGATAGACTCAAAAGATTGAGAAATCTTCTGAAGCACGAAGGTAAGTTGTTCAAACTTGGCCTTATACTGATCCTTGATTTTATTTTCCTAACCAAACTTCTTAATTAGGGAAGACAACGTTGATTGTGCATCCTCTTTCACACTTTTATGTGTTATTTTGCCAAGTTATACCCTTGTGATAGAGTAACCATACAAATCTATCCCTTTTGTAGCTTTACCTAGTGTAGGTTTTGTAACCTCAACATATTTGTATCCTAATTTATCCACTAACACCATTGAAATATGATTTGGCTTCTTTTTTGATTTTGTCTTTACTGGAACCAAGTGACCAAAATCAAAGTTGTTAGGAGAGATGACTTTCTTCTTTGTCTTTGGAGTTTGTGAGGCCAATCAAGTGGGGAGAGGGGAAGAACCTACTCTAGGACCTATCATCATAGCTATAGTGGATGTTGCTGCACCTACAATTGTAGTAGTCACAAGTGGTGGATTTTCAGTTTGAACAACTTTAGGCATTTCCACACTTGGCATATTCTATGCAGTTTCATCCATAAACTTATCTAACTCGGATTGAGTAGACATAACAAAATAAGGATAATATAGACTAGGTAAATTGGGTAAGGAGCCAATTTATTTTCAAAATTATTTCTAGGACTATGAAAAATAGACCCCAAAATTGGGGATGAATGAATTTATTGAATTGAAATGGTAGGGGCAATAATTGTTGTAGCAACAATAGTGGAAGAGATAAAAAGTTTTTTCAATCAAAACAGTGGGAGGAGTGGGAGTCAACAAAGTGGCAAAGATATGGGAAGAAAAAATGGGAGAGTTTTCTGGAGCATCCTCATGTCAAGACTCTTGTACTTCTTCATCCAGACTCTCTTTTGATTTTTCCTCAACTTGAGTTGACACCTCTTATGTGTGAGTTGATAGCCCTTCTACCTCTTTGCTCTTACCCCCTTTCATTATGAGTTTAATCCTAGGCTTAGGGATTCTAATTGTACCTAGCACATCACCCTTACTCTTACTTTTGATTTTTCCTTTTTCCCTACATGTCCCTTGGTTTCTTCTCCCTCATATCCAGTGTTAAAATTCTTCAATCTTATGTCCCTTTCCTATAACCAAATGTTAGTGTTAGCAAGAATAGGTTGGAATATTTCTCTGATAGAAATCACTTCCTTCTTTGACAACTAAATAGGAGGAAGAGGGGATTCGACAATATTCTTGCTCTCATAAGAAAGATCTAGGATTTCATCCTCATCTTCCATGTCTTCAGGAATGTCTGCCAGATCTAGATTTAAAATTTGTTCTAAGGTAAGTTGGCAATAGTCTAGCTTCCTTATGTCCTTTTTTCTCCAATCTATCCATATGTCCTCCACTCTATGTACATGGGAATAGCTCTTCTTGAGCTTATAATTCATTCCTCTATAGTTGAAGCCAAGTCTCCTTTTGTATGTCTTCATCATGACCCACTGCATCTATGATTCCATGGCTTTAGCTTTGGAAGATGTTGTGATAGAGTACCTGCCTATTGTGAGAGTAAACTTGAACCCTGGCTTGTGAGATTCTACTTGTCTACTATGCACTTCTTGACCTATATACATAGTTCCATGAGAACTATCTTATTGTTTGGATACCTTGGGGGCATATACAGATATTCGATGAAGCAACCAATGCAAATGTACATGAAGGGGGTAAATTGTAGGAACATACAACGAATTATTTTAGCCATCATATATGCTTCATCAAACACTCTCCTTTTCTCAAGCTCTTTGTCAAACATGTAGAGGTATGGAGAAAATAAGGCATCATTGACCCTTCTAAAATATTGAATACTTTTATTCAAAGTTAATTGGGGATAATATTGGTAAGCTAGAACATTCCTCCTATTATCCTTTGATGTCAATTCTGGAGAGCTCCTCATTGAGGGAACAACATAAACCAAGTATAAAGTCATATAAAATCTCAATGATGTGGGCACCTTTATGATTTGATCATGAATTACATCACTTATATGTTGACCCCAGGATATTTATTTTTTCCTCTTCCTTATAGCATGATTGTACAAGTAAATCCACTCTTGAAAATTGGAAGAGTTAGGCAATCCTTTTACCCCACTAAGAAGGGTAATCAAGTTATTACTTCCTCGAAAAAATCACTACAAGGAAATCTCTTAGGCCATCTTGAAATATTTATCCTTGGGTTATTTAACCACCTTGTATTAATTTCCTTCCTACAACTATCTGGATCCTTATCATAATGAGCTTGTGCATTCTCAATAGTAATATCAGCATATGCATCAATTCTTAGACATCGAAAGATCTTGTCAAATAATTTTGTACATCTAGTTTTATTATCATGCTCCCATTAGGATCCTTGACACTTCTAGATTCTTTGTGATAATGAGTTGTCACAGATATGTTGAGAAAATGTGTCTCAACCTTGCAATTACATATAAGGTATCATTGATACATAAGGTATTCTTCATCTGATGACGATGGTGGGCATGGGGGGATACACTTTATTATTGTAAATCTCGATTGTTCATCATTATGTCTCATATCTGACGAACAATATTTTATTAGCTTGACTTGCCTAGAAGGAAACCCTATTTTATGAGGGTGTTGTATTATGGTTGTGTATTGTGATGTATTATGAGAGTCTAACAACAATTGTCTTTCCTCTGGATCTCTGAGTTGTGATACTCCTATGAGAAGCTTGCTTTGAAAGTATATTGTAATCCTTGTGATTTATGAATAATATATTGGGCAGCTTTTGGACTGTGGGGATTTTCTCCCGAAAGGGTTTTCCCCACATAAATCATTGTGTTGTGGTATGCTTGATATTTATGTTTAAGTTTATGTGGCTATTAAAGATCTATACAAGTTTTTCATTATTATCCTCTCAAGATTAGTGTAGGAAGTTGTTCTGCTACCTTAGATTCCTTACAGGCTAAAACAAACTCAATATTGTGTGTCGCTACTAGAAATGAAAACACCAATTGAATATTAATTTCCACCACACATATCATGCCTACATCCAATGGGTTCTTCTTTGTCCTCTCCACAAATTTATATATATCAACATGTCCTATCTTTGTGTCTTTTATCTCATCAATTTTTGAAGCAATGAAGGTCGTTGTAAGAACCCCTTGATATTTGAACTTCATGGCCTTCTTGCTTGGTGATGGTTCAAACATTTGTAGAGAAGTTGTATGGTGAGTAAAACGCCCATACCATTTCAATAATTTGAGCACAAATGATGGGAATATCATGTAAGGGTAATTGTAGAAAGAAGTTTCACGTTTCCTAGTGTTAGAGAAAAATCAAGATTCAGTGTACTAACGAGAAAATTTTGAGCTTCTACATGTGCTTTGGAAAATCAAAAGTAAGGGTGTAGAAAAAATAAGATATTGCAAGTGGTTTGATGATAAAGATGCAAAGGTGGAGAAAAACCCCAACCCTATATGGGGTATTTTACTTGGGATGCAGTAGCACATAAAAATTATGCCACTATATGAGGGTATGGTGAATTGATGTAAGGGATGGGAAAAACCTCACCCTACATGGGGTTAGAACTTGTTATATGCACAAGCGGAAAAAATTTCTGCTCTTACATATGTTTATGCATTAATAAGGATGTAAGTCAAGTTTTGAAACCCGACATGCATCTTTGGTTAATAGCACAAAAGTTGTCGGTTAGGTGTTGGTTGGGGTTTAAACCCTGACCAACATGGGAAGGTCATAGCCTGTATGGGCTCATGGTAAAATTTATCCTGGTCACATACATGTTGGAAGGTCGTTGGAAGGTCAATTATATTTTTTGGTTGAGTTTAAACCCCGAACAACATCTTGAATGCAAGGTGGTAATGAATTGAGGATGGTTGGGGTTTAAACCATGACCAACACATAAATGCATTGTGTGATATAAAGCGATGAATAAATTTCATGATGCACATGAGGATGGTAATGGTTGTTGGTATAAAAAATATCAAGGCTTGACACACATGATGTATGATATGAAAATCACAAGGGTTCGAGGTTTTATAACCCAAGAAACCTTGTGATAGTTTATTGAAATAATGATTTCACTATTGAGAAAATGTGTCTCGACCTTGCAATAACATAAGTTAGTGTTGATGCATAAGGTATTCTTCATCTAATGATGACAAGGGGGCATGGGGGGATCCTCCCACCAGTGGTTTGTGGGGATCAACCTCCTAGCTGGGGTCCAGGGGCAACACGCCTTAGTGGGGGCTCAAGGACGGTTCTCCCAAAAGGAAAATTTATTTATATTTTATTATTGTAAATCTGGATTGTTCATCATTATGTTACATATTCGACGACTAGTTTTTTATTAGCTTGAATTTCCCTAGAAGGCAACCCTATTTTTATGATGTAATTTTATTACAGTTGTGTATTGTGATGTATTATGAAAGTCTGATAGCGGTTGTGTTGCCTCTAGATCTTTGAGTGGTGATACTATTGTGAGAATATTGCATAGTATATTGTAATATTTTTTATTTATGAATAATATGTTGGGAGGCTTTTGGAGTGTGGTGTTTTTTCTCCTGAAAGGGTTTTCCCCACGTAAATTATTGTGTTGTGGTATGCATGATATTTGCGTTTATTTTTGTTTAAGTTTTTGTAACTATTAAAGATCTGTAAAAGTTTTTCATTATTCTCCTCTCAAGATTAGTGTAGGAATTTATTTTGCTGCCTTATCTTCCTTACATTCACGAAGTGCAAGAGACAACATATGATTCTAACTAAAATAATAGCAACTATTAGCTAAAAAGAAACTAGAAAATAAAAACCCTATAAACTAAAATAGATATTAACAATGTTAAGCAAATGTAAATGTAAGACAACACAAACCACATAAAACCCTAAACATGCTTATACACATAAGGCAATGAAATAAAAATAGAAAATGCAAAAAATATTGCATACCTGGTAGACGCAAACCACAACAAAACCCTAGGAAAATACTTGTCCAAATCCTCTTGAAAATCAGTCTCAGATCTTGGAGATGGGTAAATGTGCACAAGGAAGACTCAGCCAACTGAGAATGAAAGGGGATTAATAAAAAATAAAGAATAAAAATGATTCAAAACAACTTAAAAACGTATATTAAATTGGAATTAAAATACCATAAATGCAAAATGTGTGGAAACAGGGGTGTAGTCATGCTAAAAATCAGTGTGAATGCACCCCTTTTTGTAAACTAAAAAAATAATGTAAGGGCATTTAAATCAGCACTCTTGCATGTACAAGAAAAATTCTCTCTCAAAAATAAAGTTTTTCCAATTTTGACCTTTCGTAATTTTTCAAAAGATGAAAAAGGTAATCACTTGAAATGAATTTTTGAGGGTTTGGACCACACACAAGGGCAAGTAGGATTTTCCTCATTTTGCATGCTTAGAGGGCATGGGCTACGAAATAAAAAGGTTGTGTAGGGGTTATCCCACGAATTGAGCACAACTGAATTCAAGGATAAATATTTTCTCTAACTAGGGAGCTTCCTTCGATCATCCTTCAAAATAATTGAAGGGAGAAAAATCCTAGAATCTAAGTGCCTTCATCCATCCATTGGGCCATAGAGGACCAGGCAACAAAAATACATAAAAATTCCAAAGAAAAATATGCAAAAACTATACAAATATTTATAAGCTTATTTGAGGCTTCACTAAGTGAAGAGCTTCAAATGTTCGTTGTGAGGGAACAAAAATGGTGTTCCATCTTGGTATGCCAAAAGAACAAATTTCTCACCAAAAATTTGGTGAATTGTGAAAGGTCCTCTCCATAAGGAATCAAAATTTTTATGCATTCCCTTTGGTTCTCTTCTTTTTCCCCACAATAGAACTTGATCTCCCACTTGGAAATCATGAACGAGACTTTTCCTTTTTATCAAAAAGCCTTTTGACTTGGCTCCGATGTTCCACAATTCCATCCACCACCTTTTGTAACCCCAAAGATGGAATTTTTTGGGTTGAGGTAAATGCTGCCAGCACCTCTCGAGAACTTGCTACAAGTGACAATAATGATCTTGACGTTTCTTTGAGAATATTGTTAATTCATCAAGATAAACCACAATGAACTTACCCATCACATCATGAAAATCCAAGTCCATTTGTCTTTGAAATGTAGCACCAGTGTTGATCAAACCAAAAGGCATTTTGTGATAAGAAAACATGCCCCAAGGAGTAGTAAAGCAATTTTATGTTGATCTTCTTTGGCCACCTCCACTTGGTTGTAAGCTAAAAAACCATCTAACATAGATAGCATTTCAGAGCCCGTCACTATTTGTAATACTTGGCCCGTTACCAGCAAAGGGTAATTATCCTTTAGTGACAAATGATTCATATTTCAAAAATCCACACAAATTCATATTTCCCCATTCTTTTTCTCTACTGGAATAATATTTTCTATATCCATGTGAATTATGGATAGGAAAGATGATCCTTGCATTAAGCATTTGCCAAGTCTCAAAAAGAATAGTGCCTGAAATCTTTGGACTATATTGCCTCTCCTTTTTCTTGTGAGGCATAGAACCCACCTTAAGGGGAGTTTCATGTTGGGCCTCCTTTGGACGAAAATATTTTAAGTCCTCATAAGAATAAGAAATTACATGTATGTATTGCCACACGAGTTTACAAAACTTATCTTTTTCCTTTGGAGTGCAACATTTACCAATATTTGTCATCTTGGGATCCTCCACTGTTCCCAAATTTAGTTGTTCTACTTTAGTTGAAGACTGAAACCCAAATTGTTGCTACTTCTTGACATAACGATCATGTTTGTCAAAAAAAAATCTAAAGAAACCAAACCTTTGGGAATCTTATTCCATTTAAATTGTAATATTTCCTCACCAATATATTGATCCATCTCAAATACTGATTCTTGAGAAGAATAATGACTTCCCTCAAAATACAACTCGCTGAAATTTTAACCTTCTCAAGAAAGGCCACAATTTGATGGTCATAATTAAATATTTTCCAATGATCATAATTATCACGAATACTGAGACAAAAAACTAATTCAATGTTATATTTGGTTCCTTTGAATTTTTTGTGTGGGATCATAAGATTAGTTGATACTACTAGAGAATCAGCCCTATCATTGTATTCCCTTGGAACTACAAAAATATCAAATGCATCAAAACCTTCAATGCCATCCCAAACAAGGTTACGGTAATGCCTTAATCTTTCATTTTTTTTCTTGTACAAATTCCTTACCTAACAAATGACCAACTCGGCATCACCCTGAGCATGAATATTTTTAATCCCTTTCTTATGTGCAACCTCCATTCCTAACAACAAAACCTCATATTTTGTAGTGTTGTTATTATTATCAAATTGCAATTTGAAAGAGAAGGGAATTTTTTTTCCTTATGGGGATACAAAAACTATCACTGCACTAAATCTAGTGGAAGAGAAACTATCATCAAATTCCATAGTCAAAACATCATTTGGACTACCTAAATTGACAATTTCAAAGTCTGGAGTTTCTTCATTTGAAGAGGTATCTTCATCAAAATAAGGTGAACCATGAGTTACCTACTCCTCACTTGAATCGTTATTTGAAGACTCAGAAACATCATCAGTTTGTAAGAAGTAAGTACCCATTCTAGAAGATTAAAAAAGAATTTGAGATCTAGGATCATCAGATTTCGTTACAAAAAACTTAGCTTCCCTTTCTAAAAGCATATTTTGCATAACACCCTTGATGGGTATTCTAGCTTCGAACCAATCCATATTGATCTCACTGCCAACATCTTTGCAAAAAAATTATCCCAATAATATCCCATATGAGGCTGGGATGTTAGGTATCAAAACTATCATTTTGATCTTCTTGTCGAGAAATACAAAAACTAGAAATTGTGCATCTTTAATTTTCCAGGGTATGGTAACTTGCTTGTTTTCCATTGAACAGCATCAATCAAATGTCTTTGTCAAGTTCAAACCCAAATTATGAGCCACTTTGGATGGCATCACGTTGTCGGAGGCACCTGAATCAATGACATAGCTACTTAACTTATAACCATTAACCAACAAGGAGATATAAAATGGATCTATCTTTCCAAGAACAAATGAGGGGATTGAAACCAAATTACTTTGTGAAGGCCTCGATTTGGGAACAACTAGGGTAATCTGGGAAAAGTCTCAGCTAGGATGAGTTCCTTCAACCTTGAAAAACTTAACAAGCCTATCAAATTGATCAAGATTGGGCTGAAGATACTCAACTTTTGACATTTAAACTTTTATCTTCTTTGCATGGTCTATAATATCAAAGGATTGATAAGGATTTACCAAAGAAGATGGGATACTTTCATTCTAGGGCTTAGGAATTGAGGTACTGGTCTTAAACATAGAAGAAGATGTAGGAGAATTTGAGGTACTTTCTTATTTCCTATTGTATCTATTGGTTGGGCTGGCAAAGGAGTCCCCTTCTTAGCGATTATAACCGTCAAATATGGGGGATCTTTTTCCTTAGCTAAATCACCTTGTTGATGATCAAACTAATTTTGTGAGTGAGTGAAAACAACATAAGTATCAACAAAATTTTCTTCTTGTTCAGATCCTTCTTCATAGTTTAAAAACCCAATATTAGAGTCGCCAACCGAATCTACTTCATCCTCTTAGAAGAGATTGTCACCTACTCTAAAAGATATTCTGATTGAGGAAAATCTTCTTGCTCAGATCCATAGTATCCCACTACTAAATTTGTAGGTGGCGCTTCAAGTGCAAGTCTTCCTTACGGTGCAGGAAGTCGATTTTGGTTCCTTGCATCATTGCTAGGATAATTTGAATTATTCAAATAAGTTCTCCTTGGAATATCCTTGTATGAAGGAACTGATGATCCTTGAGAAATTTTCTTCTTAATAGCTAGCAATTCATTTACTAACTTTTGCACCATAAGATTTGTGGTACTTGTGGAAGTTTGGGTCAAAGATGTTTGTCATTTTTTCTTATTTGATTCATTTCTTAGCTTTCCAATGAGCATCAAATAATCCTCGACTTCAGTAGCTAGTGCTTGAGTAGCTTCAAGAGTAGTTGGGTTAGATCTATATAAAAGGAAACTTACCTTAGGAAAATACGTATTAACGAAGAGGTGATCTCATCCTTGTGTGTTGAAGAGGTGATCTCATCCTTGAAGGAAGAATATCAAAGTTATGTTTC
The DNA here is from genome assembly GCA_007115665.2 of Sequoiadendron giganteum. Taxonomy (NCBI): domain Eukaryota; kingdom Viridiplantae; phylum Streptophyta; class Pinopsida; order Cupressales; family Cupressaceae; genus Sequoiadendron; species Sequoiadendron giganteum. The sequence goes on along the minus strand of CM021107.1, from coordinate 507,930,851 downwards.
CTCAGTAATTCAAATGTAAGATGAATACGCCCTTGGTCCGTTTGACTGTGTGTATAGCTTATTTCTTCCAAAATACAAACTTGGCAAGAGAGGTAGATCAATAATGAAAGAAATAATTACAAAAACAACAATACACTAGTATACTTCAACCAAAAGCGTGAGGCTATGATTGTGTATTAGTATCCCCAATGGAGTCAAAAATATGTTAGGTGAATATTTTTTTTAATCACTTAATTAATTACAAAATGGTGATTTCAACTACAACTGTGATGAGTTTTAAATCTCTCCTCTCATAAAGGGGAGACTCCCTCCTTATTTCTCACTAAAGGAACTAGTAACTAACCTAGATTATGTACACTAAATTTATACATGGGTGTTACATTCATCCTTTTCTATTTTTTTTTTAAATATGTTTTTTCTTAAACAAATTACAATAATACGACATCATAACTATAACATATAATTCACCACAAAATTCTAGTTTGAGTAGTAATAACCAATATGTACCTGATTAAACAAAAGAGTAACCAGAGTGATACTAGTGAATGTTGGTAATTAAAAAACCACAAAAGATCAAAGTCTTTTGTTGTCTTCAATGATGATTTTTAAGGATAAATAATGGTGTATCTTGCCACTCAAAGACTTAAATATATACCACCAAAGGATCCACCAAACACAACAAATAACCTGCAACCCAAAGTCTTCGAATTATTAACAAAACATAGACAAAAGAACATAAAATTTAAATGTAATAATGTAGCACAAATTCTAAAAACTCAGATCTGAATTCCCTTTCAAATATATGATATAACACCACTTATTTAACCATTTACAAGAAAATGTAATGAGGGTATAAGAACAATCTCACACATAACAAAGTAGATCCAAAGAAAAGGTTGGATGCAAAATTTAACTCTTTTATTGTTGAAATTTGATTTGCACATTAAACACAAAGTCTCAATATATTTTTTAAATGGGAAACACTTTGATTCAAAAAATAAAAGTCCATATTACAAAATAGCTCCCTCATATATTTATATGAGAGCCAAGAGCTAAAATAGGAAAGCTAAAACTAACTTGACTTATTCAGCAGTAGAGTCTGATTTGATTTAGGACTTCTTTGTTTCTATATGTAATTACATATCTACAAAACACATGTAACATGTCATAAATTAATTACATATTGCATAAGGGTAAAATAGAAAAATAAACTAAGTATGGAACATGCACATTCCTTTATTCTTCACCATCCTTCTTCAAGAAGTCTTCATATTTCTTTAGTGTCACTTGGAATTCTGAATTATCTAGCCCTGTAGTATGCTTGGAGACTATGAGCACTTGTGTGATTGAGTCCTCAATGGTGATACAAGTTTTCTAGTGACTTTCTAGTACTATGTTTAGGTTATCCAAAGTGAGCTGAATGTCCACCAATTTGTCGATAGAAGCTAATGAAAAATCTTTATCTTCAAACTCTTTTTGTATTGATGAGGTGAACTCCTAGATAACCTTATCAGAGGGAAGAGCTTCCTGGTCATCATCAATCACTTGAAAAGGTAGCTCTTTTATTTTGGCAATGAGATTTGAACCTTTATCTTTGCCAACCTCCTATGATTCTAGTAAGTCTCTGATTAAATCACTGATGGCATTTAAATTATACCTCATGGTCTCTTGTATACTAAAAAACATTTCTCTATTGGGAATTATCCCAACTTCCTCTAGTACATCAAGCTTGAGTTCTTTCATCTTTGTCCAAGCTTCAAGAATTTTTTCTATTTCTTGTTGATTCTGGGAAAGTGTGTCAATAGTTTGACTCAATTTTGCCTTTACATTTCCCATATTGTTAATCTCTTCCTCGGAATATTTTAGCAGTTGTGTTCCTTGATCCAAGATCCTATAAATTCATTTTGTAACTGCTTTGGCATGTACATGTGTCCTTTCATCACTTTTAATGACAAGTTCTTCAATGCTTGTAGTGACAGGCTCGATAGACTCAGGAGATTGAGTAATCTTATAAAGAAAAGAGGTAAGTTGTTCAACCTTACCCTTATACTGATCCTTGATTTTTTTTTCCTAATTGTGTATCCTCTTTTTCACTTTCATGCATCCATTTTCCAAGTTCTACCCTTGTGATAGAGTAATAAGATAAATCTATCTTTTGTAATTTTACAAGGTGGAGACTATGCAACCTCAACATATTTGTATCTTGCTTTATCCACTAACACCCTTGAAAGAGTCTTTGGCTTCTTTGTATATTTTTGTCTTTACAGGCACCAACTAACCAAAATCAAAGTTGTCAGGAGAGATAGCTTTCTTATTTCTCTTCAAAGTCTTTGAGGCCAATTAAGGGGGAAGAGGGGAAGAACCTTATCTAGGAATTTTCATCACGCAACTTGATTGGATATGGTTGCACCTACAATGGTGGTAGTCACAAGTGGTGGAGTGTCAGTTTCAACAACTTTAGGTATTTCCACACTTGGCATTTTTTGTTCAGTTTCAATGATAAACTTATGTAACTCAGATTGAGTAGACATCAAAAGAAGAAGAATACAAACTTGGTAAATTGGGTGAGAATCCAAAAATATTTTCAAAATTATTTCTAGGACTATCAAAAATAGACCTCAAAGTTTGGGATGAATGAATTGATTAAATTGAAATGGTAGGGGAAATAATCATGGTAGCAACAATAGTGACAGGGGGGAAAAAAAATTCACTCAAAACAATGGGAGGAGTGGGAGTTGGCAAAGTGGAAAAGATAGGGGACAAATAAATGGGAGACTTTTTTGGAGGATCCTCATATGGAGAATCTTGTACTTCTTCATTCAGACTCTCTTCTTCTTATTTCTCAACTTGAGTTGACACCTCTTTTGTGTGAGTTGATAGCCCTTCTACATTATTTACCCCCTTTCATTATGAATTTAATAATATGATTAGGTGTTCTACTTGTACCTAGAACATCACCCTTATTGTTAGTTTTGATTTCTATCATTTTCCCTACGTTTCAATTGGTTTCTTCTCCCTCAGATCCGATATTAAAATTCTTCAATATTATGTCCCTTTCCTGTAACCATTAGTGTTAGCAAGAATGGGTTGGAATCTTACTCTGATAGAATTCACTTCCTTCTTTGACCACTAAATAGGAAGAAGAGGGGATTCAACAATATTATTTCTCATAAGCAAGATCTAGGATGTCATCCTCATCCTCCATATCTTTAGGAATGTCTGCCAGATCTAGATTTGTAATATGTTTTAAGGTAAGTCAATAATAGTCTAGCTTCCTTATGCCCTCCTTTGTCCTGCAATCTATCCATATGTCCTCCACTCTTTGTACATGGGAACAACTCCTCTTGAGATTATCTTCCATTCCTCTATATTCAAAGTTAGGTCACCTTTTGTATGTCTTCATCGTGACCCATTGCATCTCCGTTTCCATGGCTTTAGCTTTAGGTGATGTGATAGAGTACCTACCTATCCTAAGAGGAATTTTGAACCCTGGCTTGTGAGATTTCGCTTGTTTGCTATGCATTTCCATGATATGTCTACATAGTTTCATGAGAACTATCTTATCATTCAAATACCTTAGGAGCATATACAAATATTTGATGAAGCAACCAACTTGAATGTATGTGAAGGTGGGAAATTGAAGGAACATAAAACTAAATTAACCACTTCCCATGCTTCATCAGACACTCCTTTTTTCAAGTTCGTTGTCAAACATGTAGAGGTATGGAGCAAAGAAGGCCATTCACCCTTCTAAAATGTTGAATACTTTTATTCAGAGTCAATTGGGAATAGTATTGGTAAATTGGAACATGCCTCCTATCACCCTCTAATGTCAATCCTAGAAAGTTCATCATTAATGCAACAACATAAAACAAGTATGAAGTCATATAAAATATCAATGAGATGGGCACCTTTATGGTTTGTTCATGAATTGCATCAGTTATCCATTGACCCTATAATATTTGTTGTTTCCTCTTCCTTATCACATGAATGTATAAGTACATCCACTATTGAAAATTGGAAGAGTTAGGCAATCCTTTTACCTTGCTAAGAAGAGTAATCAAGTCATTTACTTCCTTGATGAAATCACTACAAGGAAATATCTTAGGCCATCTTGAAATATTTGGCCTTGGGTTCTTTAACTACCTTGTATTACTTGCCCTCTTACAAGTGTATGGATCCTTATCATAATGAGCTTGTGGATTCTCAATAGTAAGATCAACATATGCATCAATTCTTGGACATGGGAAGATCTTGTCAAATAATTATGCATCTACTCTGATGATCACATTCCCATTAAGATCCTTGAAACTTTTGGATTCTTTGTGATAATGAGTTTCTATAGTTAGAACAAACTTAGAATTGTGTGTCACTACTAGAAATGTGGCCACTAATTAAATATTACTTTCCACTGCACATATCAAGCCTAAATCCAATGGACGCTTCTTTTTCCTCTCCAAAATTTTAGAATATCAACATGACCTATCTTTATGTCTTTTATCTCATCAATGTTCAAAGCAACAAAGTTCATTGCAAAAACCCCTTGATATTTGAACTTCATGGATTTCTTGCTTTTTGGTGATTCAGACATTTATGGAGCAGTTGTATGGTGAGTAAAATTCATGTACCCTTTCAAGAATTCGAGTGAAAATTCTTGAAATAACATGCAAGGGAAAGTACAGAAAGAAGTTTCATGTTTCCCAATGTTAGAGAAAAATCAAGATTTTGTGCACTGGCAGGAAAAAAATGAGCTTCTACATGTGCTTTGGAAATTTAGATGTAAGAGCGTAGAGAAACTTAGATTCTACAAGTGGTTTGATGGTAAATATGCAAAGGTAGAGGAAAACCCCACCCCTACATGGATTATTTTACTTGGGATGCACTAGTGCAAAAAAATTGTGCCATTGCATAAGGGTAAGAGGAATTGATGTAAGGGCAGGGAAAAACCCCGCCCCTACATGGGGGTAGAAATTTTCATATGCACAAGCATTAAAAATTTCCACTCTTACATATTTTTATGTATTTATAAAGATACAAGTCATGTTTTGAAACCTGACATTCATCTTTGGTTGATAGTGCAAAGGTTGTCAGTTATGTGTTGGTCGGGGTTTAAACCCTAACCAACATGGGAAGGTCATAGCTCATATGTACTTGCAGTAAAATTCCTCACAATCACATACATGTTGTAAGTTCATTAGAAGGTCAATTATATGTATTGATCGAGATTTAAACCCTGACCAATATATTGAATGCAAGGTGGAAATGAATTGAGGATGGTTGAGGTTTAAACCTCGACCAATACATAAATACATTGTGTGATGTAAAGCGGTGAATAAATTTCAAAATGTATGTGAGGATGGTAATGGTTGTTGGTAGATCACAAATGAAGGTTTGAGACTCGTGATGTATTGTGTGCAAATCATAGGGGCATCGAGGTTTTAAACCCATGACACCCTGTGATAGTCTATTAAAATAATAATTTCACAAAGTGCATAAGACAACATGGGATTCTAACTCAAATAAAAATAACTATCAATTAAAAAGAAACCAAAAAACATAAACCCTACAAACTAAAATAGATATTAATAATGCTAAGCAAAGGTAAATATAAGACAATGCAAACTACATAAAACCCTAATCATTTTTATACATACAAGGTGATGAAATAAAAATAGAAAACATGAAAAAGATTACATACTTGGTAATTACAAACCATGACAAAACCATGGGTAGATACTTGGCCAGATCCTCTTCAAAATTAGTCTTAGAGCTTGGAGATTAGAAAACATGCATAAGGAAGACTTAGACGACTAAGAATGAAAAGAGAATAATAAAAAATGAAGAATAAAAATGATTCAAAATAACTTTAAAATGCATATCAAACCGTCATTAAAATACCATAAATGCAAAACATGTGGAATTAGAAGTGTAGTTGCACTGAAAACAGTTTGACTACACCCCTGTATGCAGACTAAAAAAATCATGTAAGGGTGGTAAAATTCAGTGCTCTTGCATGTACAAGTAAAATGATAACTCTCAAAACTAAATTTTTTCTAGATTTGACCTTTCGTAATGTTTCAAAAGACAAAAAGGGTAATTGTTCAAAATAATTTTTTGAAGGTTTGGACCACACACGAGGACAACTAGGATTTGCCTCTTTTTGCATGTTTATATGGTGTGGGCTATGAAATGGACAAGTTTCATAGGCGTTAACCCACTAATTGAGTGTAGGTGAATTTGAGGATAATAGTTGGCTCTAATTGGGGAGCTTCCTTTGACTATCCTTTGAAATGATGAAAGGGGGAAGAATCCCAAACTCTAAGTGCCTTCATCCATCCATTGAGCCATAGAGTTAGGTGACAAAAAGACACAAAAAGACCAAAGAAAAAGATGCAAAAACTATACAAATATTTATAAACTTATCTGAGGCTTCACGGAGTGACCAACTTCAGATGTTCGTTGTGAGGCAACAAAAATGGTGTCTAGTATTGGTATGCCAGAAGAAAACTATCTCACCAAAAATTTGGTGAATTTGAAAGGTCCTCTCCATAAGGAATTGAAATTTTTTGTGTATTCCCTTTGGTTCTCTCCTTTTGTCCCACAATAGAACTTGATCTCCAACTTGGAAATCACAAGAATTTTCCTTTTTATTAAAAATCCTTTTAACTTGGCTCTAATGTTCTGCAATGTGATCCACCACCTGTATGCACTTCTCCTCCAATTTAGTAAACAACATGATGCACTTATCAACAAAGCTGTAAAAAGTTTCATCTTCAATGGCCTTAGCCAATTTCAAAGAAGGAAATTCCAATGTGATAGGATTTTTCATATTCAACCCATACAATATTTGAAACATAGACATTCCAATCACTCGTTTTGGTGTAATACGTTGTTCCCACAATGCATCACACAATGCCTTATATCAAGACATTTTATTCTCATCCACTGGCTTCCTGATAATGGTAACCAAATTTTTGTTACTTGATTATGCTTAACCATTTCCTTGGGCGTAATAGTCTGAATAATGAGAGAGAGTGATCCCATATTCAAAGTAAAACTCTGTTATCTCATTGGATGAGAAGGAAATAGAATTATCTTCAAAAATCTTGTTTCGAACATCAAACCTTGAAATGATATTCTCCTTAAGAAAATTGCATACCTCTTGTGAAGTAGCATGCTTAACTGGAATGGCTTCCACCCACTTGGTGAAATAGTCAGTAGCTATGAGAACATATCTATTCCTTGTACTTGATGGTGGATTAACTATGCCAATGAAATCTATACCCCATTCTTGGAAGGTTTCTTCAATTACCACTGGATTAATAGGTAAAGCTACCAATTTTGGTTTCCCCACATACTGTTGGCATAACTCACACTTACGTATCCATTTGTATACATCTTGAAAGAGTGTGGTCCAGTAGTATTTTCCTCTCAAAATCTTGTGAGTAGTGACTAGTGTTAAAAAGTGTCCTCTGCATGCTAAGTTGTGAAATAATTCCAAAAACTTAGCATGTTTCACTTTATCCACACAACATAAAAAGGTTCCATCAACAATCCTCTTATACAAACCGTTATCCCAAAGAACGATGTTTGCAACCTTGAGCTTGACTATCCTCTTTTCCTTGAATGACAGATGCTCAGGACATTCTCCAGAGGTGAGGAAGTGTGTAATATTTAAATACCATTAGTGGACACTAAATATTGTCCTAGGCATGAGAGTTCTAAAAACCCCTTTCATCCTTGATAATTAAATAATTTTAATTATTTAATTAATTCATTTCTATCTTTATATTTCCTCTTTGATTAGTTAAATAAATTTTATTTAGTTAATTACGTCACTAATATCCTTTCTCTCCATGATAAAATAATTTTTATTTATTTAATTATTGGCGTCTTTTCTAATATACTAAAATAATTAATCATTTGGCCTTTTCTACCATAAATTAATTAAATTTTATTTAATTAATGACTTATTTTTCTTTTTCTCCCACTTTTTGAATTAAATTGCTATTTAATTAAAAATTCAGCTTACCTTTTTCTTCTATAATTAAATAATGGAAACATTATTTAATTATTCACTTTCCCTCTCAAACAAACTGATTTTTAGAATTATTTAGTTTCCTCATTCCCATGCTTTTTTTCTCTATCAATCTCATCTTTATCTCTTCTTGTCTCATTTAATCTCAAACCTTGATTGAATTATTTTATTCAATCTCAACCATTCATTTCTTATATTTTCCCTAACCCTATCAACTTTCATTCTTGACCATTGATTAACATAATTTAATCTCAGTCATTCATTCACATTTGGCCTTCTATAAAAGATGCTCATCATTGTCATTTCAACATATCGAGTTTATGCACAAGTACATGTTGCTTAAGGAGACAATTATCTTCAATATTTTTCTATAATAGACATTAGGCTACTATTGCACACTCAAATTTGAGGGCATAAAGCACATTCAAGAAAAATGGAGAAGGACAATGAAGGTCAAGCAACCATGGCATAGGTGATAGTTACTTCATGTTTATATTTCTATGTTAGATTGTGCTCTATTATTGATTTAGGGATTTCTAGGTTTAGTTTTCATGCTTTAATACCTCAGCCTAAATCTTACCCTACATTATACCATTCATCAGTCATGCTTTAAAACAAGACTGTAAGAACATCTTTAGTGTTTACTTCCTCATAATCGAATAATTCTATTAGTTTATTATCAACTATCAACTGGGACAATCCCTTCCCACAAACCAGCTTTGTGGGTTTAATTTCCATGTCGTGTTTCTATATTTTGGCAATCCAATTGTCTCTCTTAGTTCTAAACTCCTATTGAGTCAAGATGGACTTAACCGTGGAATCTAACATTAATGCAACAACATGAGAATTAAGGATGTAGAACCTAAAATTCTTAACTACTTTGACCATAGCATAAGCAATATTTTCTATTGGTGAGTACTTATGCTCATGAACTTTCAAAGTACAATTCATGAATGCTATAGGAGATTCAATCCTTTGTTCTGTTGCACTGAGATAACAGATAGTGTATGTTTAGAAGCGTAACTATATATGATAAAGTCCTTTGTGTAGTCTAGGAAAACTAAGAGTGGAGCATGAGAAATGGCCTTCTTAATGTCATTGAGTGCAAATTTTCCATCTACAATCCAATAAAAAATTATCCTATGTTTCATCATATCAATGATATGAAGAGTTTTCTCTGTGAAGTCTAGAACAAACTTTTGCAAGAAATTCACCTTCCCAAAGAAGGAGTGAATTACCATCTTACTTGATGGTAAAGTAAGACTTTGAATTGACTTGACCCACTTGGAATCAATCTTGATACCTTCCTTAGACACAATATGTCCAAGGAGTTTACCTTTTGTAGCCCCAAAGATGGACTCCTTGTGGTTGAGGCAAATATCGTGTTGCCAACACCTCTCAAGAACTTGATGCAAGTGATGATAATGATCTTGACATTTCTTTGAGAAGATTATCAAGTCATCAAGCTAAACCAAAATTAACATACCAATCACATCATGAAAATCCAATTCTATTACTCCTTGAAACGTAGCACCAACATTGATCAAGCCAAAAGGCATTATGCGATAAGAAAGAATGCCCCAAGGAGTAGTGAAAATAGTTTTATGTTGATCTTCTTCACTCACCTCCACTTGATTATACCTTGAAAAACCATCTAACATAGATAGAATATTAGGTCCCATCATTTTTTGTAATACTTTGTTCATTACTGGAAAGGGGTAATTATCCTTTAGTGACAACTGATTCAAATTTCATAAATCCACACAAATGTGGCTTTCCCCATTCTTTCTCCATATTGGAATAATGTTTTCTATCCATGTTGAATGATAGATAGGAAAGATGATCCTTTCATTAAGCATTTTCTAAATCTCAAAACGAATAGTACCTGAAATATTTGGATTATATTGCCTTTGCTTTTTCTTGTGAGGCATAGAACCTGCCTTAAGGGGAATTTCATGTTGGGCCTCCTTTGAATGAAAAAATTAATTCCTCATAAGAATAAGCAAGTACATACATGTACTGAAAAAAGAGTTTAGAAAACTTATCTTTTTCCTCTGAAGTGTAGCATTTACCAATATTTATCATCTTGGGATCCTCCACTATTCCCAAATTTAGTTGTTCAACTTCAGTTGAAGACTCGAACCCGGATTGTTGTTGCTTCTTGACATAATGATCATGTTTATCAAAAAAAAATTCTAAAGAACCAAACCTTTGGGAATCTTATTCCCTTTTAATTATAATATTTCCTCACCAGTATGTTCATCCACCTCAGAGACTAATTCGTAAGAAGAAGAATCACTTCCCTCAAAATACAACTCTAAAATTTTAAGCCTTCTCAAGAAAGGCCTAAATCTAATTGTCATCATTAAAGATTTGCCAATGATCAGAATTATCAGGAACACTAAGACGAAAAACTAACTCAATAGTATATTTGGTTCCTTTGAATTCTTTGTGTGGGATCATAAGAGTAGTTGATACTACTAGAGAATCAACATAAGTCAACACAGTGAACTCGTCATTCAGGCAATGACTGGTTACCTTCCTTCTATGCACATTCATTTCTTTTCCTTACTTTTTCATGTATATATTTTTCATGATTTGTATTGAATAAGAAAAATTCAATCTCATGGCTTGTGTGAGACAATGAACATTCTGACATTCAATAAAGATTACTTTTTAGAAATATTTGTGTAAATATTTTTTCTATTACATGCACTTGTATAAATGCAATCATATATTATAATAATCTTGTAATATTTTCTGATTTTTAATGTTTATACAATTGAATGTAATGTAGGAAAGTTAATAAAATGTACCTCATTTTCTCAGTTTAAAATCAACAAGCTCCACCTGATTGAGCTATAAGTGAAAATCCGGTAACACCTCTAAAACATATTTTCAATAAAATAGATTTATTAGGATGCTTGGCTAAATGGGTTATGTTGTTAACAAAGTTTGACCTTAAGTTTGTTTTAGAAAAATCAATTAAAGGAAAAGCCTTAACCGACCACTTAGTTGACGCTCCTTCACCCCTAATGTTACTTAATGTCGAAACATTTCCTGATGAGAATGTGTGGACTATTCAAAAAGATGACAAAGCATGTGAATCATATTTTGATGGATCTAAGTGTAGAACAAGCTTCAGTACTAGATTTATAATAGTTTCACCCATAGGAAAGCCTATTCCCTTATCATACCGCTTAAACTTCTTATGCACCAACAACAGGACAAAGTATGAAGCATTAATTGCTAGGTTACACACAATTTTAGCTTTGGGAGTTTGAAATGTTAAGATATTTGGTGATTCACATTTAGTCATTAAGCAAATAAATGGAACATATCAAGAAAAGCATGAAAATTTATCAAAATACAAGGATCTCACAATGAATTTTTTGTAGAAGTTTGAATCATTTACCATTGACAACATCCCACGAAAGGATAATCAACATGCAAATGCAATGGCAAGTGTAGCCTCTCGTATATCACCTCAAGACCCTTCAAAGGATTTCACATTTACTGTTCACCCAATTATGAAACCATCGATTGAGTCCAAGATTGAATATGTATTAATAACAACTATGGAAAGCTCTAGTGAATGGTATTCAACAATATTTAATTTTTTAAAAGATGGCACATTTCTTGAGTCGACAACTAAAAATACTCAAGATCATCTTCACAAGCTTACAACTAAGTATATCGTTCTTGCTAACGTCTTATATAGAAGATCCTTTAATGGAGTTTTATTGAGATGTCTTACAGAATTTGAAATCCTTATAACACTCAAAGAGGTTCATGCGGGGGCCTGTGGAGGTCATTTTGGAGGAATATCATTAGTTCAAAAACTCGTTCGCATGGGATATTGCTAGAGACATATGGAAGAATATTGCTTTGAATATGTTAAGAGATGTCACAAATGTTAGGAACATAGCAATTTGATTCACGCTCCCACTTCTAAGCTTCAGGTCTAAATTCCTATTTGGCCATTCTCAGTATGGGGACTGGATCTAATTGGAAAAATCTTGCCACCTTCCTCTACTAGACATACCTTTATAATTACTATGATAGATTATTTCACAAAATGGGTAGAAGCTATCCCTCTATGATCAATAACGGCTGATGTAATATTTCATTTCATATTGGAACACATTATTTCTCAATTTGGACTTCCTTCCACTTTGATTTTAGACAATAGGACACCATTTAAGAATAATGACATGAAGAAATTCCTAGAAACCTTTAATATCCAATATTTATTTTCAATGCCTTGTTACCCGCAATCTAATGGCCAAGTTTAATCAGCTAATAAAAATCTTGAACAAATCTTAAGGAAGACAGTAAACAGGCACAATAAGGATTGACACACACAATTGACAACATTATGGGCTTATTGTACTAGTATCAAGAAATCCATTAGGATTACTCCCTATCACCTTATCTATGGTACCGAGGCGATTATGCCCTTGGATTTAGAAATCCCCACATCAAGGATTGCTCTTCAAGGACTTATTAATGACAACACTTATAGAGAACAAAGATTGCACCAGCTAGAGATGCTTGACGAATAGTGCATTAACGCTCATGAACATCTCCAAGCTTATGCTAGAAAATTACAATGTAGTTATAGTGATCATTTCATCCCTTAGGCATTCACCAAAGGTGACTTAGTCTTACTTGAAAATCAACATAATGTCAATTTTGATTCGACTGAAAAAGGGAAATTTAGTTCTAATTGGTTAGGACCTTACATAATTAATTAAAAACATGGATCCGTTGCGTACACATTAATAGAAATGGACGAAACACCCCTGAAAGACCCTATTAATGTTGTGCATTTGCACTGGTATTACGTCTAATTCTCTTAAATAGTATGAACTATAAAGCAGGGGTGTTAGAGAATGGATAATATTCTATGTTCTATCACATTGCTTCATTATTGACAAACAATTATTTGTCTATCTTGAATACTAAAGTGATTATTTAATTCCTTTTAAGTGATTACTTTAGGTTTCATGCTATTCAAGTTCCTTTTGTATGTTGTGTTAGATTAGATCCTTATATGCATTTAATGTTCTTTAATTAGATCATAGGTGTATTTAATTTAGCATAACATACTTAATCACAATGTTACATCTAAGAGAAACTAGTATAAGCTTTAATTATATCATATCAAACATGTTAAATCATGGAGACATTCATTAAATAGTCTTACAAAGAATATTTAATTAATCAGATTGTCATTTAACATTCAACACATAAATAAAAGTAATAAAACATGAAATGCTCATATATATATATATATATAAGTTTTGTATACATGTCATCAATATATACAATTCTACTAAGGTCTGTGACTGCTAGATCCCTTAGGACCTTGTGCTTGCATCTGTCTAGTGGCAGTCTATTGGGAGACGGTGGGATGTGATCGTGATTGTGATCCACTAAGTGTACTAAGAGAAAACTATAAGCCCCGTACATATCCAAGGGCCTCTTGACACTCCCCAAATATCTAATCTATGTCTGCTTGTAGTCTAGCTATCTCAGATTGTAGTCTCTCAAACTCTGTTGGGGTCTGAGTCGATTGTGCATCCTGGGAAGCATCGGCTTGGTGGATGCACCTCCTAAGACTCTCATACATTTCCCGTAGTCTAACATATGTCTTGAATAACTCTAGGTCCTACTCCATGATGGGTGGGGGCACATAGTCTGATTCAGTGGCCTCCTCATCGACTGATGGGGGCACTATCTCTATAGCCACCTGATGATAGAGATAGAAAGATCTCTCACAGATCCTACAAGATAGAAACCATAAGCATAATCAATACACATCATGATATATATGTATACATAAAATTAAAGCATAAAACATAAGCATAAGCATAAAGCATAACAACAAATAAAATATCATCACCTATCTCTCTGGCAGGTTGTGTGGAAACAACCTCGTCATGTGTAGGGTGCATGGAGGATGTGCTAACCTCTCCATGACTATAGGTACTGGTGCCTACTGTAGTTGTTGCTCATGATCTAGTAAGATGAATGGGAGATGTCTCTCCCCACCCATGGCTCACTAGATCCTCGTCCACTACCTCACCACTCTCACTCATGGGCTGCTCCTCATCCTCATCCTCCTCCTCCTCCTCATGTCTACCCTCCTCGCCATTATAGTCAAGATCTACAACCTCATCATACTCCTCGTCTATCACATCTATAAATATTTATGCAACCTTGTAGCATGTCTCCTCGACCCTATCCTCTACCTCATCTCCCTCATTCAGGAGTGGCCCAACATCACCAATCATCTCATCCATCTAGAATATAGGAGTTGTTCATGATACTTTCCACCACTCCTCATAGTCATCTATCGCACCAACATCGTCAACGTCAAAGACTAGAGGCATATCATGATTTGAGTACTCAGATTCACTGTAAATAGCATCCTCAACAGTGAACCATCTAGAGTCACCGGGTCTCAGGGAACTCTGTACTTAACTCCTAAAAAAGGGCCATGCCCTAGGTGCTATCTGAACCTAACCAAATTTACACATGACACAATCATAGTAGAAAGGTTGTACTATGTAATTGTGTCCTCCAGTCAAGAACCTATCCAGTTGTAATCTCCTCATCTGTTGAGTGTGATATGGCCACTATAGCACAAGCTAATAAGGTCTCCAAAGGATCTCATCCTCCTCCAGTCGGTCAAAGCAGATTCTCCAAAATTGAAAATCACCACACTCCCAAAGCTTCCATAGAGGATAGTTGAAAGCTCGAGGATACCCTAAGGCTATTAGACATGGGAACCGTGCCAGCCTGGTACATTTGATATGCTCTAAGCACCACACCTGTAGAAGTGTCTAGTGTACCATGTTGTCCACCTCCCAAAATAACAAACACTTGAGATCATAGTACAGGTGCTCTAGGATGTTGCACCCCCAAGAATATATGGTCCTTTGTTCTGCCATCCCATGAATCATATCCACCAGTCCTCCCTCCAAATGTGCCCCCCTATCATTAAGGATGAGTACTAGAACTACTGTCAGTATCATAATCCTCACCACCAATGGAGCCTGTGAGTATAGTAGCATCACTAAATCTATCTATTGTCTCACCTTCTCATCATGTATTGGGCCTCCCAAATAGAAATACATGTCGTATTTTATCTCATGAAATGACCGCTCTAGTTGGAAATGTACTCGCCCGCCCTGAATCAACACTCAGAGTATGTGGTGTACATCCTCCAACATGATATTCATCTTGCCGGTAGGTAGATAAAATATACATGTATCTGCATCCCATCACTCTGGTATAGCCATCAACATCAAATCATAGTACCTCATGGGGGGTATGAGGTATGCCCAATATAATCCTACGATCTAAAAAATCTATGTATCCTTCGCTGAAAGAGTGGGCGCTAAGTCTCAAAGGAAGCTAATTTGTCTGCCACCTAGATGATGTTGTGAATGGGTGGGAACCTAACAAAAAAGGTAAAATGTGTTCTATAGGCAGTCTAAACTCTTAAATTTTTACATCAACAATCATAAAAGTGTACTAAATTTGTTCTAGTGTACTTTCCTAGAGGTCCTAAACACTTTAGACCCCTTTTGGGACAGTTCATGAAGAAATGAGACTTTGCAAAAAAGTCGGACACTTCATGAACAAAAGGGACACTTTGTGAACTTTTTTTCCAAGGCCCTAAATTAACCTAGAAATGTGTAAAAATAATCAAATAAATGTGTAAGGACAAAGCTAAGGCAAAAAAATCAACTCACCTCATGATGGTACTCACCGTGAGCCACCTGGTCTCGCAGGACGTCTAGTCTTGCAGGCTAGTAGTCTTGGTAGCTTGACATTTCACCTACTCTTCAATCACTCTCAAGCTACAAAAAGGTAAATGACAAAATAGTTACACTTTACTTCACTTTTTTCTCTCATATAGGTTAAAATTAGGGTTTTTACTATATTAGGGTTAAAAAGTGCCTTTCATTCAAATCAACATAACGAGTGCTAGAGAGCTTTGTTTTCGACACCATTTGTTGTGTTGGAATCATGATTTCGCTCTCATCCTCGTTAGTCATCTATCATTACATGGTATGGTACTTGGAAATACCCTATAATATGACTTATCCTATTCGACATGGCTAGATTGCTACCTTGATTTCACCTTTGTAAAGCAAGCAGAATCAAGGGGGGCATACATCTACCCTCAAATTTGATTTCTAGGAGAATTTAGATAAGTGGATTTTTGAACAACTAACAAATTTGTGTTGCAAGATGTGGTTCCTAACATTATGGTTGTCCAGATAGCTACAGTAGGGGCTTCATTCTCCCATACTATGATTGAACGTATATATGTATCCTTTTACGAAATAGAGGTTATTTTTGGATTCCTTTAGCTTGCATATGCACTTAGAGTCATATGGGCACTAAAGTGGGGGATAAATGTAGTGTATAAAATTGTACGCTCTTGAAAGCAATGTAATTTCACACTTAATTTGAACCTATTTTGGCACCCTTGTATTAATTACCCTTTTAAGATCATCATTAATAGGCCCCTAACACCCATTATCTCGGATCTCAAGGCTTATTTCACCTAAAAACTTGACAAAATCACTTAAAACATTGAAAACCCTAAAAACCCACCTCAAAAAGCTAAGGTGGGACTCATTCACCACCTTGGGAAAATGAGCAGTGGGACCGATTCGTGAAGGGTCATGAATGAGTCCCGTTTGGGGTCTTTTTCAATTTTGACGAGAAATTCACCATTTTAATTAAAAAAATTGGTGGATGTTGACCTTTGAGATCTAGATAACGGTCAATTAGGTGTTAATTCCTATATAAGAAAGCTTCTAAATCATTTTTATCACCTACATAATCTATGCAAGCATTCTCAAGAGCAATTTTCAAGATCTAGGCATTCAAAAGTCTTCACAAGAGCATTCAAGAGAAATTAATCAACAAAGTAGAAGCTTGGGAGAAACATTAAAGTTTTTTTGAAGGTCTTCAAGCTCACTTTCATCCAATATCTAGCATTGTCAAGCGTTGATCATGGTTTTCTATGGTGAATAGGATTGTATCATGCTTCAGATTTCTTAGTCCTAGACACATTTAAGGCTAGGGTTTTCATGCACATTTTTTTATTTCTATCAAGGTTTAAATATCAAACTAGGGGTTTGAGCAAGGAAAACCCCCCATTAGCAAATCAATTTTATATTTTTTTTTGTAGGTTTTTTCATAGATTCAGATTTGGAACTCAAGTTGGAAGGAAAGAGAAGATGTTGAAGTGCAGATTAGAACTTTAATTTCCCAAAAAAGTGGAACAAGACTGATTTACCACAAGTGGCAAATGATTCCCACTATAGGTGTTTTCCAAATATGTTTGTATATTCAAATACCCTTTTTCCTAAAATAGGCTCTCGTGTAGAAACCCGAATCTGGGATTGATTCACCTAGGTTGGTGAATGAGTCCCAGTTGGTCAAAAAGTCAAGTTTTTTAGAGTTTCAAAGTTTCTTCAAGTCACTTCTAGGTTTCCAGGTGTACATCATTCATTTCACTACTTTTCAATTCTATTTTGTTTGCATTTCTAAGGCATTTTCTAGGTCCTTGCATTGAGTTAGGGTTTTACATTTTATCTTGTATTTTTTTATATTTTCCAAGTCTAAACTTGGTGGTGAACCCCTTATTAGATCACATTCAGTCCCTAGAGTAGCCCTCTTGCAAGATCTATTTCTCCTTTGCAAAGAGATCTCAAGGGTTTTCTCTTGAGTGAAATTTAGTGAAGATTGTCTTTTCTAGGCCCTAAACCACTAGGGAAGAGAAACAAAACAATTTTCTTCCTTTCGAAAATAAAGGCAACCCTAGACCATATATGAAGAATATCATCTAGGATATGAATTTGATGTCCAAATTTATGAATTAGAGTAGGAAAAAGAGAGGAGAGGTATGAGTTGTTGAGTTTGAAGCAATAGAGATAGAGAGAATTTGTGTAGAGAAGCATAGCAAAGTATGAGCAATTGCAGAACATGTATGTAATATTGAATTGGATTTATTTTAAACCGTGTGTAATTAAGGAGTTATAGCTCCATAATTTTAATTGTAATTTTGATTGGTTGGTGCCATCAGAAAGCTAGTTTGGAGCTTAGTTAGGGAGTAGGTGCTTCCTTAGAGTTGGTGCTCTCAAATCAGTGGATTGGTGTCTCCTTATGGTTAGTGCCTTTAAACATTATAACCAATGATATTTTATTGTGAGGCTATGTTAGGATAGTAGATCCTAATAGTTATTCTCATCATATTTTTTTCCATATGGGGTTTTCCATGTATATCTGGTGTTATGAGTATTTGATTGTGTGTAATCTTTGCATGTTCTTTAATATGCATTAAAAGGGTTAGAAGATGAGTTTTAATTGAACTACTAATTCACCCCCCTCTCAATAGACATATGTGTTCCAAAAATTAGTAGTAGATCCATGGTTCCCTTAGAGAAGCTTAATCATCTCATGTAGATCTTGTTTAGTTGAACACAATGGCTAGTCAAGAAGGATCATCCTCAAACAAAGAACCTCCATTTGATGGATCAAACTATGTATTTTGGAGCATTCAAATGGAAGCATATTTATCTTCATTAGGGTTTTATGTATGGATGTTTGTTGTAAGAGGATATACAATTCCTATTACTCCTACTGACCAGGCTGATGAGAAAGCATATGAGAATAATGCTAAGGAAAAGAATGCTATTCTTTGTGGATTGTCTAGCTTAGAGTTTGTCAAAGTAATGCACTGTCAAACTATCAATGAGATTTGGGGCAAGTTAAAGATCGTCTATGAAGGTGATTATAAAGTAAATTACGCCAAGATACAAAGGTAGGTTTGAAATCCTTAAGATGATTGATGAAGAAAAAATTATAGATTACCTTCTCATAGTAGATGAAATAGTTAATGCAATCAGAGGCCTTGGAGAAGAGATGAAAGAATTGGTCATTTTCAAAAAGGTTCTAAGATCCCTACTATCCAAGTATGACTCCAAAATCTCTACAATAGAGGAAGCAAAAGATCTAGATAAACTCACTATTGATGAGTTATATGGAATCTTAACCACCTATGAAATGAGAATGGTAGATGAAGATACTTCCAGGAGATAATTTGCATTCAAAGAAACCAAAAAGGAAAAAGTAGAAACATCTACATCTAAATCAGAGAAGATTGATGAAGAATAAGCCAACTTTGTCGAGATATCAAGGAGAGGATCTATAAAATACAAAGGTAAGTTACCCTTTTTATGCTTTAATTGTGGTAAGATAGTACATTTTTTTGCTAAATTCCCTTATAGAAAAGAGGATAATTATGAACAAGAAGAGGAAAGTAAAAAGAATAAACCATACTCCCCAAGAAGAGAAACCTTTTAAAGAAGAAGAAGAGACGGTACACACATGAAGAGAGTGTTTCTTCTGATGTTAGTGATAGCTCAGATGATGACCATGATTGTGCCTTTTTGGTTGAGGGAGATGAATTCTTATTCATGGAAAAAGGTTTTGAGGATCAATAAAATGGAGAATTTGAAGCATCTAATGAAGAAGAAGAATGAGAAGTTGATCTAGAAGGCGAATTATTTATGCTTTAGATGAAATTGATAGTTTGAGAAAGGAAAATAAAAACTAGAAGAGGCATGCACAAAAGGAGATTGAAATTATATCTAAGAAAATTTAAGAATCTGAACAAATGGTAGTTATTTTAAAGACCCAAGTTGAAGAAGATAAAAGGATAGAAGATATAGTCAAATCTGAACTACAATTCAAATTTGATGAATGCATGAAGCTAGAAGTAAAAATAGTGGCTCTAAGAAAAGAACTAGAAAAGGCTAAAGAATAGATTGATATAGGGTTGAAGCTAAAAGGTGGTTCGAAAATTCTTTATGAGTTGATTAACTGTCAAAAACCATCAAAAGAAAATTTTTATCTTGTTTTTCAAAAGGGGAAAAGTCCTATAGCCTGTACATCTATAAATTTATATGATAACTTTAAAGGAGAAGGAAATTCTAGAACAAAGAAGGAGAAGCCTTGCTCTAAATATTCTAAGAAGAATTCCTTTGGAGATGAAAAGGTAGACACAAGCACTATTGAGGTAAAGAAAGTTGAAGAAAAATGGAGCCTATAGAAGATAAGAAGATACATAACACAAAGGAAGTTGATGCAGATGTTTTCATAATGGTGAGAGACTTGAAGAATCAAAAGATAAGAAGACCTCCTCATCCTGCAAGAATAAATGCTATGACCAGGTATTTCCCATCTTTCTATGATTATTGCTATACCTACAATTAGTTTGTTCATAGGGCTAGTGAATGCAAATTTGTACCTAAAAGGAGAATAAATTTTGTGAGTAGAAATCCATTTTCTCCTTTGTTAGATAAAAATGTTGATATGTTATAACTGCAACAATTTTGGTCATATAGCTAAGAAATGTAGAAAAAAATTGTAAGAACAAAATTCCAAAATGTAAAGAAAGGAAAGTTCCCCAAAGTGAAACAAGGTTCACAAGCTTCTACAAAAGAGAAAGATAATACAAAGAAGAAGCCCAAGAAAATATGGAAAGAGAAAGATTAGAATGTTATACAGTCAATGATTTCTCAAATTCCACTCCATGCCCAGAAGCATAATTTGTGGGTAATGGACAATGATTTCTATAAACACATGACTGGTGATAAGAGAAAGTTCATAAAACTAAAAACCTCTAAATAATGACATGTTAGTTTGGGAGACAATATTGCAGTGAAAATATTGGGTAAAGGAACTCAAAGCATAAATGAAAAATTACCTATACATGATGTCCTTAATGTTGAAGAATTAAAGCATAATCTTCCAAGTGTCGACCAAATGTGTGACAATGGATATAATGTCTCATTCAATGCAAAAGGGTGCAAGATTAGGAAATCAGAGAGATTAATTACAGATGGAAAATAAATGAAAGTAACATTTATAGTCTTTGTGAAGTGAATGGTGAAACTTATCTAATAGGACAAGTTAATGAAAATTGGTTGTGGTATAGGGGAATGTGCCATGTAAATTTTGGTAATTTGGTATAAGTGAGTTCAAAAGGACTTTTTAGACACATGCCTAAGATAATCAATCCTACAAACACCACTTGCAAAGAATGTCAGCAAGGAAAATAAGCAAGGGTCAGATTCCAAACCAAAGAGTATGCAGCTACAAAGCCTTTAGAGTTAGTTCATACTAATCTTTGTGGCCCCAAGAAGACAAGAGGATTGAAAGGATAAATATACTTTATGTTGTCAATAGATGAATATTTAATAATGACATGGGTAACCTTTTTGAAGGATAATTCTCAGGTATTTGAAAAATTCAAAATCTTTAGGGTCATGGTTGAAGGAGAATGGACAAAGAATCAAATGCTTAAGATTTGATAGAGGTGGAGAATTCACATCAAATTATTTCATAGAGTATTGTGAGTAGAATGGAATCAAAAGGAAATACTTTGCAGCAAGGACTCCACAATAAAAAGGAGTTGTTGAATGAAAGAACACATCAGTCAAAGAGATGGCCAGAACAATGCTAAATGAGGCAAAGTAACATGATGTGTACTAGAGAGAGGTAGTACATACAACAATATATACCTTAAATAGAGTTCAATAGAGGGTAAAAAATGAGAAAATCCCCTATGAATTGTGGTATGGTAAACCTCCATCTGTTAAGTACTTCAAAGTGTTTAGTAGAAAAATCTATATCAAGAGAGGAAAAGATAACTTCAGAAGCTTTGAATCAAGATGTGATGAAGGAATATTTCTTGGATATTCCACTCAAATAAATTCCTACGAATGCTACAACAAAAGGCTGCAAAATTTTTTAGGGAGTATCAATGTCAAGGTTGATGAAGACCTAAAACAGGTTAAAAATGATAAGAGATATCTATGAAGAAGAATCTGAATCTAAAGAAGAAACTGCTAGAGGAAGTAACTGAAAAAACACCTACAAAATATATTCAAAAGGATCATCTAGTAGAAAAAATCATTGGCAATATAGTTAGACAAGGAGAAGATCTGCAAAGAACAAAGATTAAGTAAATTTTTCTCTCATGTCTCAAATTGAGCCTACGAGCTATGTTGAAGCTAGCAAGGATGAGAATTGGATAAAATATATGGAAGAAGAACTAAGCCAAATTGAAAAGAACAAAACTTGGGAATTAGTTCCAAGACCCCCAAATATGAATGTAATAGGTATAAAGTAGGTCTTTAGAGACAAGCTCGATGAATATGAAGCTATTGTAATAAATAAGGCTAGATTGGTGTGCAAAGGATATGCACAGGTGGGAGGAATAGATTTTGAGGAAAAAATTTCTCTAGTTGCTAGATTGGAAGCCATAACAATTTTTCTAGCATTCTTTATTTATAAGAAGTTCAAAGTCTATAAAATAGATGTCAATTCTACTTTCTTAAATGGGAACCTATAAGAGGAAGTTTGCATAGAACAACCTAAAGGTTTTTAGCTATCAAAAGAGGAAGATTATGTTTGCAAAATGAATAGAGCATTGTATGTTCTAATATAAGGACCCAAATACTAGTATTCAAGACTAGACCGGTACCTACAACAACAAGGATTCAATAAAGGATGTGCAAACAACAATTTCTACTTCAAATCAAAAGGTGAGCATATGATAATAATTATTGTTTAAGTGGATGAAATCATTTTTGGTGATAGCAATAATAAAATGTGTAAAGAGTTTACTACTCAAATGCAAAATGAATTTGAGATATCAATGCTTGGAAAACTTTATTTCTTCATTGGTCTGAAAATAGTGTAAACTAATGAAGGGATTTTCATATCTCATACCAAGTATGTCGAGGAAATTCTCAAGAAGTTTGTAATGGAAGAAAACAAACCACTAGGTACCCCCATTATAACTAGATGTAATAGGTACACATCACTTTTTCTCTCCTAGATCCACCTGCAATTCACTTTCAATCTATTTATTTATGAAATATTACATTTATCATATTAGGCCATATAGTCTAATTAGCTTAATAATTTCAAATCATTTCTAATCCATTTCCATCCCCCTTTAGATATAGATCTAAATCTAATTGGCTCGCCATTGAGGTTGAAATTCAATCTATGCACCTTTTTGATCTAAATCTTAGTGAGATCGTTAGAAAAGGGAAATTGATCTTAGGTTCTTTATACTTAGGACCTAGGATCACCATTTTTCATCATTTCACCACTATATATAATTTATATGGTCATACAATTTGTAAAGTACTATATGGACATAATTTGTATGTTTGCAACTAAAGGTATATACAATAAGAGAGGAAAATTTATCTTTTACAGACATATATTCACTATACATATCCTTATATACTCATTGAGCATACACCAATTGTCATATTTTTAATAATTTTACTATTAAAATCATTTATTGTATTCATTGTATATCTATGAATTTATCATGCCTAACATTTCCATAGGTTTAATTTTCATAGTCTTTTATTTTTGTAGGGTACATGATATATACATAATTGTATATATCCACAAACCTATGTATATTGCATAGTTGTTCCATTTAAAACTACTTATATCAATGGAATATCAAGGTTTTTGAATTGTCACAAAGAATAGAGATAGGTTATTTTTACTCTACCTTGATTTCTTTAAGTGTTTGCTTCATCCATAATACTTGAGTGCAACATACCATTGCTGCAACATACTCTACTTCAACTATAGAAAGAGTAAACAACTCTTGATTTTCGATTAGCTATGAAAGAAGTTTGTTTCTAAGGAAAAATTCACCACCACTAGTGCTTCTTTTATCATCCACATTTTCTTCCCAATCAGCATTTTTATATGCTTCCAAAGTTAAATCTTCACCTTTAGGATACCATAGTCCATAGTCAACTATCCTCTTAGTATATCTAAGTATTCTTTTCATTGCATTGACATGTAACTTTTTAGGAGTAGCTTGAAATCTTGTAACCATGCACATTGCTTGCATGATATCAAGTCTTGATGCACTTACGTATAGAAAGCTACCTATCATTGATCTATATATGGTCTGATTTACACCAGGGGATTCATCTGTCTTGCTCAACTCACATCCAGTTATCATGGGGGTACCTAGTGGTTTGTTGTCTTCCATGGGGTATAGATTTCATTGGCATAGTTAACCCACCATCAAGTACACGGAATAACTATGTTCTCATAGCTACTAACTAATTCACCAAGTGGGTGGAAGCCATTCCAGTTAAGCATGCTACTTTAGAAGAGGTATGTAATTTTCTTAAGGAGAATATCATTTCAAGGTTTGGTGTTCAAAACAAGATTTTTGAAGATAATTCTATTTCCTTCTCATCCAATGAGATAACAAAGTTTTACTTTGAATATGGGATCACTCTCTCTCATTCTTCAGACTATTACGCCCAAGGAAATGGTCAAGCATAATCAAGTAACAAAAATTTGGTTACCATTATCACGAAGCCAGTGGATGAGAATAAAAGGTCCTGATATAAGGCATTGTGTGATGCATTGTGGGAACATCGTACTACACCCAAACGAGCAATTGGAATGTCTATGTTTCAACTATTGTACGGGTTGTATACGAAAATTCCTATCACAGTGGAATTTCCTTGTTTGAAATTGGCTAAGGCCATTGAAGATGAAACTTTTGACAGCTCTATTGATAAGCCCATCATGTTGCTTACTAAATTGGAGGAGAAGTGCATACAGGTGGTGGATCACGTTGCAGAACATTAGAGCCAAGTTAAAAGGATTTTTAATAAAAAGGAAAATTCTCGTGATTTCCAAGTTGGAGATCAAGTTCTATTGTGGGACAAAAGAAGAGAACCAAAGGGAATGCACAAAAATTTCAATTCCTTATGGAGAGGACCTTTCAAATTCACCAAATTTTTGGTGAGATGGTTTTCTTCTGGCATACCAAGACTAGACACCATTTTTGTTGCCTCACAATGAATATCTGAAGTTGGTCACTCAATGAAGCCTTAGATAAGTTTGTAAATATTTGTATAGTTTTTGCATCTTTTTCTTTGGTCTTTTTGTGTCTTTTTGTCGCCTAACTCTATGGCCCAATGGATGGATGAAGGCACTTAGAGTTTGGGATTCTTCTCCCTTTCTTTATTTCAAAGGATGATCGAAGGAAGCTCCCCAGTTAGAGCCAACTATTATCCTCAAATTCAACTACACTCAATTAGTGGGATAACAGCTATGAAAATTGTCTATTTCATAGCCCACACCATATAAACATGCAAAAAGGGGCAAATCCTAGTTGCCCTCGTGTGTGGTCCAAACCTTCAAAAATTTATTTCGAGCAATTACCCTTTTCGTCTTTTGAAACATTACGAAAGGTCAAATCTAGACAAACTTTAGTTTTGAGAGTTGTCATTTTTCTTGTACATGCAAGAGCACTGAATTTTACCACCCTTACATGATTTTTTTAGTTTACATAAAGGGGTGCAGTCACACTGATTTTCAGTGCAACTACACTTCTATTTCCACATGTTTTGCATTTATGGCATTTTAATGACGATTTGATATGCATTTTAAAATTATTTTGAATCATTTTTATTCTTCATTTTTTATTATTCTCTTTTCTTTCCCAGTCGTCTAAGTTTTCCTTATGCATGTTTTCTAATCTCTAAGCTTTAAGACTAATTTTTGAGAGGATTTGGCCAAGTATCTACCCAGGGTTTTGTCATGGTTTGTACTTACCAAGTATGTAATCTTTTTCATGTTTTCTATTTTTATTTCATCACCTTGTATGTATAAACATGTTTAGGGTTTTATGTAGTTTGCATTGTCTTATATTTACCTTTGCTTAGAATTATTAATATCTATTTTAGTTTGTAGGGTTTATGTTTTTTGGTTTCTTTTTAATTAATAGTTATTTCTATTTGAGTTAGAATTCCATGTTGTCTTCTGCACTTTGTGAAATTATTATTTTAATAAACTATCACAAGATGTCACGGGTTTAAAACCTCGATGCCCCTATGATTTGCACATGATACATCACAAGTCTCAAACCCTCATCTGCTATCTACCAACAACCATTTCCATCCTCACATGCATTATGAAATTTATTCACTGCTTTACATCACACAATGTATTTATGTATTGGTTGAGGTTTAAACCTCAACCATCCTCAATTCATTTCTACCTTGCATTCAATATGTTGGCCAGGGTTTAAATCTTGATCAATACATATAATTGACCTTCTAATGACCTTCCAACATGTATGTGACCGCGAGGAATTTTACTGCAAGTACATATGAGCTATGACCTTCCCATGTTGGTTAGGGTTTAAACCCCGACCAACACATAACTGACAACCTTTGCACTATCAACCAAAGATGCTTGTAAGGTTTCAAAACTTGACTTGTATCTTTATAAATGCATAAGCATATGTAAGAGTGGAAATTTTTAACGCTTGTGCATATGAAAAGTTCTACCCCCATGTAGGGGTGGGGTTTTTCCTTGCCCTTACATCAATTCCTCTTACCCTTATGCAGTGGCACAATTTTTTTGTACTAGTACATCCTAAGTAAAATAATCCATGTAGGGATGGGGTTTTCCTCTACCTTTGCATATTTACCATCAAACCACTTGCAGTATCTAAGTTTCTCTGCGCTCTTACATCTAAATTTCCAAAACACATGTAGAAGCTCATTTTTTTCTTGCCAGTGCACAAAATCTTGATTTTTCTCTAACATTGGGAAACATGAAACTTCTTTCTGTAGTTTCCCTTACATGTTATTTCAAGAATTTGCACTCGAATTATTGAAAGGGTACAAGAATTTTACTCACCATACAACTGCTCCATAAATTTCTGAAACACCAAAAAGCAAGAAATCCATGAAATTTAAATATCAAGGGGTTTTTGCAATGAACTTTGTTTCTTTGAACATTGATGAGATAAAAGACATAGAGATAGGTCATGTTGATATTCTGAATTTTTGGAGAGGAAAAAGAAGCATCCATTAGATTCAAGCTTGATATGTGTGGTGGAAAGTAATATTTAATTAGTGGCTACATTTTTAGCAGTGGAACACAATTCTAAGCTTTCTCTAACTGTGGAAACTCATTATCACAAAGAATCCAAAAGTTTCAGGGATCTTGATGGGAATGTGATCATCAGAGTAGATTCAAAATTCTTTCATTATTTCTTTCATTATTGATCTACCTCTCTTGTCAAGTTTGTATTTTGGAAGAAATAAGCTATACGCACGGTCAAACGGACCAAGGTCATATTTATCTTACAGTTGAATTGCCGAGGAAACATAACTTTGATATTATTCCTTCAAGGATGAGATCACCTCTTCAACACACAAGGATGAGATCACCTCTTCATTAATACGTAGTTGCCTAAGGTAAGTTTCCTTTTATATAGATCTAACCCAACTAATCTTGAAGCTACTCTAATATTGGGTTTTTAAACTATGAAGAAGGAGTTGAACAAGAAGAAAAATTTGTTGATAGTTATGTTGTTTTCACTCACTCACAAAATTAGTTTGATCATCAACAAGGTGATTTAGCTAAGGAAAAAGATCCCCCATGTTTGACAGTTATAATCACTAAGAGGGTGACTCCTTTTCCAGCCCAACCAATAGATACAATAGGAAATAAGAAAGTAAGTACCTCAAATCCTCCTACATCTTATTCTATGTTTAAGACCAATAACTCAATTCCTAAGCCCTAGAATGAAAATATCCCATCTTCTTTGGTAAATCCTTATCAATCCTTTGATATTATAGACCATGCAAAGAAGATAAAAGTTTAAATGTCAAAAGTTGAGTATCTTCAGCCCAATCTTGATCAATTTGATAGGCTTGTTAAGTTTGTCAAGGATAAAGGAACTCATCCTAGCTGATACTTTTCCCAGAATACCACAGTTGTTCCCAAATCAAGGCCTTCACAAACTAATTTGGTTTCAATCCCCTCATTTGTTCTTGGAAATATAGATCCATTTTATATCTCCTTATTGGTTAATGGTTATAAGTTAAGTAACTATGTAATTGATTCAGGTGCCTCCAACAACGTGATGCCATCCAAAGTGGCTAACAATTTGGGTTTGAACTTGACAAAGACATTTGACTGATTCTTTTCAATAGAAAACAAAAAAGTTCCCATAATCTGGCAAATTAAAGATGCACAATTTGTAGTTTTTGTATTTCTCGACAAGAAGATCAAAATGATAGTTTTAATAGCTAACATCCCAACCTCATATGGGATATTGTTGGGACAAAAAAATTGAAAATATGTTGGAGGCAAGATAAATATGGATTGGTTCGAAGCTAGAATACCCATTAAGGGTGTTATGCAAAAGTTGCTTCTGGAAAGGGAAGCTAAGTTTTTGTAAATAAATCTGGTGATCCTAGATCTCGAATTATTTTTTAATCTTCTAGAATGGGTACTTACTTCTTAAAAATTGATGAAGTTTCTGAGTCTTCAAATAATGATTCAAGTGAGGAGTAGGTAACTCATGGTTCACCTTATTTTGATGAAGAAACTCTAGACTTTGAAATTGTCAATTTAGGTAGTCCAAATGATGTTTGGACTATGGAATTTGATGGTAGTTTCTCTTCCATTGGATTTAGTGTAGGGATAGTTTTTGTATCCCCATAAGGAAAAAAAAATACATTCTCTTTTAAATTGCAATTTGATAATACTAACAACACTACAGAATATGAGGCTTTGTTGTTAGGAATGGAGGTTACACATAAGAAAGGGATTAAAATTATTCATGCTCAAGGTGATGCCAAGTTGGTCATTTGTTAGGTAAGGAATTTTTACTAGACAAAAAATGAAAGATTAAGGAATTACCGTAACCTTGTTTGGGATGGCATTGAAGGTTTTGATGCATTTGATATTTTTGTAGTTCCAAGGGAATACAATGATAGGGTTGATTCTCTAGTAGTATCAACTACTCTTATGATCCCAAACAAAAAATTCAAAGGAACCAAATATACTATTGAGTTAGTTTTTGTCTCGGTATTCGTGATAATTCTAATCATTGGAAAATATTTAATTATGACCATCAAATTGTGGACTCTCTTGAGAAGGTTGAAAATTTCAGCGAGTTGTATTTTGAGGGAAGTGATTCTTCTTCTCAAGAATCAATCTCTGAGATGGATCAACATAATGGTGAGGAAATATAAAAATTAAAATGGAATAATATTCCCAAAGGTTTGGTTTCTTTAGATTTTTTTTGACAAACATCATCGTTATGTCAAGAAGTGGCAGCAATTTGGGTTTCAGTCTTCAACTAAAGTTGAAAAACTAAATTTGGGAACAGTGGAGGATCCCAAGATGATTAATATTGGTAAATGTTGCACTCCAAAGGAAAAAGATAAGTTTTCTAAACTCTTGTGGCAATACATACATGTACTTTCTTATTCTTATGAGGACTTAAAATCTTTTCGTCCAAAGGAGGCCCAACATGAAATTCCCCTTAAGGTGGATTCTATGCCTCACAAGAAAAAATAGAGGCAATATAGTCCAAATATTTCAGGCACTATTCTTTTTGAGACTCAGAAAATACTTAATGCAAGGATCATCTTTCCTATCCATAATTCAACATGGATATAGAAAATATTATTCCAGTAGAGAAAAAGAATGGGGAAATCTGCATTTGTGTGGATTTTTGAAATTTGAATCAATTGTCACTAAACGATAATTACCCTTTGTTGGTAATGGGCCAAGTATTACAAATAGTGACAGGCTCTGAAATGCTATCTATGTTAGATGGTTTTTAAGGTTACAACCAAGTGGAGTTGGCCAAAGAAGATCAACATAAAATTGCTTTCACTACTCCTTGGGGCATGTTTTCTTATCACAAAATGCCTTTTGGTTTGATCAACACTGGTGCTACATTTCAAAGACAAATGGACTTGGATTTTCATGATGTTATGGGTAAGTTCATTGTGGTTTATCTTGATGAATTGACAATATTCTCAAAGAAACATCAAGATCATTATTGTCACTTGTAGCAAGTTCTCGAGAGGTGCTGGCAGCATGGTATTTACCTCAACCCCAAGAAGTCCATCTTTGGGGTTACAAAAGGTAAACTCCTTGGGGAAATTGTGTCTAAGGGAGGTATCAAGATTGATTCTAAGCGGATAAATTCAATTAAAAGTCTTAATTTACCTTTAATTAATGTGACAATTGAATCCTTCTTTGGGAAGGTGAATTTCTTGTGGAGGTTTGTTCCAAACTTCACAAAGAAGACTCATCATATCATTGATATGATGAAAGGTAAGAGAAATTTTTGTTGGAGTGCAGAGGGAAAATTTGCATTCAATGAAATTAAGGAGGTTATTTCTCATTCTCTAGTCTCACTCTACCCAGACTACACAAAAGACTTTATATTTATAGTTATGCTTTTAAACATATAGTATCTGCAATCTTGGTGTAGCAATAACAGTGAGGGGATTGAATCTCCTACAAAATTCATGAGTTTTTCTTTGAAATTTAATGAGCTTAAGCACTCACCAATGGAAAATAATTCTTATGTTGTGGTCAAAGAAGTTAAGAATTTCATGTTCTACATCCTCAATTATCATGTTGCTGCATTTGTGTCAGATTCCACGATTAAGTCCATCTTGAATCAACAGGATTTTGGAACTAAGAGAGGCAATTGGATTGCGAAAATTCAAGAATACAACATGGAAATTAAACCCACAAAATTGGTTCATGGGAAGGGATTGTGCCAGCTGATAGCTGATAATAAACCAGAAGAATTATTTGATGATGAGGAACTAAACAATGAAGTTGTTCTTATAGTCTTGTTTTTAAGCACGACTGATGAATGGTATTCAAATATTACACACTTCCTCACCTATGGAGAATGTATTGAGCATCTATCATTCAAGGAAAAGCAAATAGTCATGCTCAAGGCTACAAACTTTCTTCTTTGGGATAATTGTTTGTATAAGAGGAGTCTTGATGGAACCTTTATACGTTGCATAGATAATGTGCAACATGCTAAGTTGTTGGAATCATTTCACAACTTAGCGTGCGAAGGAAAATTTTCAGCACTAGTCACTGCTCACAAGATTTTGAGAGAAAAATACTATTGGCCCACTCTCTTTCAAGATGTGTACATAAGTGTGAGTTATGCCAACAGTTTGTGGGGAAACCCAAATTGGCAGCTTCACCCCTCAAGCTAGTGGTAATTGAAGAACCCTTCTAGTGGTGGTGTATAGATTTTATTGGCGCAATTGACCCACCATCAAGTGCAATTTCTATAAGGAGAATATCATTTCAAGGTTTGGTGTTCCAAACAAGATTGTTGCAGATAATGATTCTTCCAAGTCTCATCCAATGTGATAATAAAGTTTTGCTTTGAATATGGGATCAAACTCTCTCATTCTTCAGACTATTAACCCCAAGGGAATGATCAAGAAGAATCGTGTAACAAAAAAATGGTTATAATTTTTAGGAATTTGGTGGATGAGAATCAAAGGTATTGCATGATGCATTATGGGTAGATCATATTACACCCAAACAAGCAATTGGCATGTCTTTGTTTTAGCTTTTCTACGGGTTGAATGTGAAAATTCCTATCAAAGTGGAATTTCCTTCTTTGAAATTGGCCAAGGCCATTGAAGACAAAACTTTTAACAACTCCATTTATAAGCACATCATGTTCCTTGCTGGATTGGAGGAGAAGCACATACAAGTGGTGGATGGAATTATGGAACATCAGAGCCAAGTCAAAAGGCTTTTTGATAAAAAGGAAAAGTCTCATGATTTCCAAGTCGGAGGTCAAGTTCTATTATGGGGAAAAAGAAGAGAACCAAAGGGAATGCATAAAAATTTTGATTCCTTATGGAAAGGACCTTTCACAATTCACCAAATTTTTTGGTGAGAATTTTTTTATTTTGGCATACCAAGACGAAACACCATTTTTGCTGCCTCACAATGGACATTTGAAGCTCTTCACTTAGTGAAGCCTCGGATAAGCTTATAAATATTTGTAAAGTTTTTTCATATTTTTCTTTGGAATTTTTATGTCTTTTTGTTGCCTAGTCCTCTATAGCCTAATGGATGGATGAAGGCACTTAGATTCTAGGATTTTTCTCCCTTTAATTATTTTAAAGGATGATCGAAGGAAGCTCCCCAATTATAGCCAATAGTTAT
The DNA here is from genome assembly GCA_007115665.2 of Sequoiadendron giganteum. Classification (NCBI taxonomy): domain Eukaryota; kingdom Viridiplantae; phylum Streptophyta; class Pinopsida; order Cupressales; family Cupressaceae; genus Sequoiadendron; species Sequoiadendron giganteum. The sequence continues at coordinate 507,898,666 of CM021107.1, read as the reverse complement.
CCTTGAATTCAGTTGTGCTCAATTCATGAGATAATCCCTACATAACCTTTTTGTTTTGTATCCCATGCCCTTTAAGCATACAAAATGAGGAAAATCCTAATTGCCCTTGTGTGTGGTCCAAACCCTAAAAAATTCATTTCAAGTGATTACCCTTTTCGTCTTTTGAAAAAGTAAGAAAGGTCAAAATTGGAAAAACTTTATTTTTGAGAGAGAATTTTTCTTGTACATGCAAGAGTATTGATTTAAATGACCTTACATGATTTTTGTAGTTTAAACAAAGGGGTGCATTCACACTGATTTTCAGCACGACTACACCCCTATTTCCACACATTTTGCATTTATGGTATTTTAATGCCAATTTGATAGACGTTTTTAAGTTGTTTTGAATCATTTTTATTCTTTGTTTTTGATTAATCCCCTTTCATTCTTAGTTGACTGAGTCTTCCTTGTGCACGCTTACCCATCTCCAAGATCTGAGACTGATTTTCAAGAGGATTTGGACAAGTATTTTCCTAGGGTTTTGTTGTGGTTTGCATTTACCAAGTACGCAATATTTTTTGCATTTTCTATTTTTATTTCATTGCCTTGTGTGTATAAACATGTTTAGGGTTTTGTGTGGTTTGTGTTGTCTTAAATTTACCTTTGCTTAACATTTTTAATATCTATTTTAGTTTATAGGGTTTGCATTTTCTAGTTTATTTTTATCTAATAGTTGCTATTATTTTAGTTAGAATCCTATGTTGTCTCTTGCACTTCGTGAATGTAAGGAATATAAGGTAGCAAAACAACTTCCTACACTAATCTTGAGAGGAGAATAATGAAAAACTTTTACATATCTAAAATAGTTACAAAAACTTAAACAAAAATAAACACAAATATCATGCATACCACAACACAATGATTTACGTGGGGAAAACCCTTTCGGGAGAAAAACACCACACTCCAAAAGCCTCCCAAAATATTATTCATAAATCACAAAGATAACAATATACTTACAAAGCAATCTTCTCACAAGAGTATCACCACTCAAATATCTAGAGGCAACACAACCGCTATCAGACTTTCATAATACATTGCAATACACAATTGTAATACAATTCCATCATAAAAATAGGGTTTCCTTCTAGGGAAAGTCAAGCTAATAAAAAATCAGTCATCAAATATGTAACATAATGATCAATAATCTAGATTTACAATAATAAAATATAAATAAAATTTTCCTTTCGAGAGCACTATCCTTAAGCCCCCACCAATGCGTGTTTCCCCTGGACCCCAGCTAGGGGGATGATCCCCCCAAACCCTTGGTGGGGGGATCCCCCCATGCCCCCCTGCCATCATTAGATGAACAATACCTTATGCATCAACACTAATACATTAGATAAACTATCACAAGGTTTCTTGGGTTTTAATACCTCGAACCCTTGTGATTTTTATATCATATATCATGTGTGTCAAGCCCTGATCTGTGTTCTACCAACAACCATTACCATCACCATTTGCATCATGGAATTTATTCATCGCTTTATATCACACAATGCATTTATGTATTGGTCAGGGTTTAAACCCCAACCATCCTCAATTCATTACCACCTTGCATTCGAGATGTTGTTCAGGATTTAAACTCATCCAAAAAATATAATTGACCTTCCAACGACCTTCCAACATGTATGTGACCACGAGAAATTTTACCACGAGTGCATACGGGCTATGACCTTCCCATGTTGGTCAGGGTTTAAACCCCAACCAACACCCAACCGACAACCTTTGTGCTATTAAACAAAGATGCATGGCGGGTTTCAAAACTTGACTTACATCCTTATAAATGCATAAACATATGTAAGAGCATAAATGTTTGTTGCTTGTACGGTGAGGTTTTTCCAATCCCCTACATCAATTCACCATACCCTCATATAGTGGCATAATGTTTATGTGCTACTGCATCCCAAGTAAAATACCCCATGTAGGGTTGGGGTTTTTCTCCACCTTTGCATATTTATCATCAAACCACTTGCAATATCTCAGTTTTTCTACACCCTTACTTTTGAATTTCCAAAGCACATGTAGAAGCTCAAAATTTTCTCATTAGTACACTAAATCTTGATTATTATCTAACACTAGGAAACGTGAAACTTCTTTCTACAATTACCCTTGCATGATATTCCCATCATTTGCGCTCAAATTCTTGAAAGGGTATGAGTGATTTACTCACCATAAAACTTCTCTACAAATGTTTGAACCATCACCAACAAGAAGGCCATGAAGTTCAAATATCAAGGGGTTTTTACAATGACCTTCATTGCTTCAAACATTGATGAGATAAAAGACACAAAGTTACGACATGTTGATATATATAAATTTGTGGAGAGGACAAAGAAGAACCCATTGGATTTAGGCATGATATGTGTGGTGGAAAGTAATATTCAATTGGTGTTTTCATTTCAAGAAAATCCCCACACTCCAAAAGCTGCCCAATATATTATTCAAAAATCACAAGGATTACAATATACTTTCAAAGCAAGCTTCTCATAGGAGTATCACCACTTAAAGATCTAGAGGCAAGACAATCATTGTTAAAATCTCATAATACATCACAATACACAACCATAATACAACACCCTCATAAAATAGGGTTTCCTTCTAGGGCAAGTCAAGCTAATAAAATATTGGTCATCGGATATGAGACATAATGATGAATAGTCAAGATTTACAATAATAAAGTGGATCCCCCCATGCCCACCATCATCATCGGATGAATAATACCTTATATATCAATAGTACCTTATATGTAATTGCAATGTTGAAACACATTTTCTCAACATATATGTGACAACTCATTATCACAAAGAATCCAGAAGTGTCAAGGATCCTAATGGGAATGTGATAATCAAACTAGATGCACAAAATTATTTGACAAGATCTTTCGATGTCTAAGCATTGATGCATATGCTGATCTTACTATTGAGAATGCACAAGCTCATTATGATAAGGATCCAGACAATTGTAGGAAGGAAATTAATACAAGGTGGTTAAATAACCCAAGGATAAATATTTCAAGATGGCCTAAGAGCTTTCCTCATATTGATTCTTTCGAGGAAGTAAATAACTTGATTACCCTTCTTAGTAGGGTAAAAGGATTGCCTAACTCTTCCAATTTTCAAGAGTGGATTTACTTGTACATTCATGCTATAAGGAAGAGGAAACAAAAAATATTTTGGGGTCAACATATAAGTGATGTAACTCATGATCAAATCATAAAGGTGCCCACATCATTGAGATTTTATATGACTTTATACTTGGTTTATGTTGTTGCGTCAATGAGGAACTTTCCAGAATTGACATCAACGGGTAATAGGAGGCATGTACTAGCTTACCAATACTATCCCCAATTTACTTTGAATATAATTATTCAATATTTTAGAAGGGTCAATGATGCCTTATTTGCTCCATACCTCTACATGTTTCATAAAGAGCTTGAGAAAAGGAGTGTTTGATGAAGCGTAAACGGTGGATAAAAAAATTTGTTGTATGTTCCTACAATTTTCCACCTTCACATACATTCACGTTGGTTGATTCGTCGAATATCCATATATTCCCCCAAGGTATCCAAACAATAAGATAGTTCTCATGGAACTATGTATATAGATCAAGAAGTGCATAGTAGACAAGTAGAATCTCACAAGCTAGGGTTCAATTTTACTCTCACGATAGGCAAGTACTCTATCACAACATCTTCCAAAGCTAAAGCCATGGAATCAGAGATGCAGTGGGTCACGATGAAGACATACAAAAGGAGACCTAGCTTTGAATATAGAGGAATTAAGTATAAGCTCAAGAAGAGCTATTCCCATGTACATAGAGTGGAGGACATATGGATAGATTATAGGACAAAGGACATAAGGAAGCTAGACTATTTCAAGCTTACCTTAGAACAAATTTTAGATCTAGATCTGGCAGACATTCCTGAAGACATGGAAGATGAGGATGAAATCCTAGATCTTTCTTATGAGAGCAATAATATTGTCGAATCCCCTCTTCCTCCTATTTAGTTGTCAAAGAAGGAAGTGGCTTCTATCAGAGAAATATTCTAACCTATTCTTGATAACACTAACATTTGGTTATAGGAAAGGGACATAAGATTAAAGAATTCTAACACTGGATATGAGGGAGAAGAAACCAAGGGACATGTAGGGAAAAAGGAAAAATCAAAACTAAGAGTAAGGGTGATGTGCTAGGTACAAGTAGAACCCCTAAGCCTAGGATTAAATTCATAATGAAAGGGGGTAAGAGCAAAGAGGTAGAAGGGCTATCAACTCACACAGAAGAGGTGTCAACTCAAGTTGAGGAAAAAGTAGAAGAGAGTCTAGATGAAGAAGTACAAGAGTCTTGACATGAGGATGCTCCAGAAAACTCTCCCATTTTTTCTTCCCCATATCTTTGCCACTTTGGCGACTCCCACTCCTCCCACTGTTTTGATTGAACAACCTTTTCCATCTTCCACTGTTGTTGCTACCATAGTTATTGCCCCTACCATTTCAATTTAATAAATTTAATCATCCCCAATTTTGGGGTCTATTTTTCATAGTCCTAGAAATAATTTTGAAAATAAATTGGCTCCTTACCCAATTTACCCAGTCTATATTCTCCTTATTTTGTTATGTCTACTCAATCTAAGTTAGATAAGTTTATGGATGAAACTGCATAAAATATGCCAAGTGTGGAAATACCTAAAGTTGTTCAATTTGACACTCCACCACTTGTGACTACCACCATTGTAGGTGCAACAACATCCACTAAAGCTATGATGATAGGTCCCAGAGTAGGTTCTTCCCATCTTCCCCCTTGGTTGGCCTCACAAACTCCGAAGAGAAAGAAGAAAGTCGTCTCTCCTAACGACTTTGATTTTGATCAGTTGGTAAAGCTACAAAAGAGATAGATTTGTATGATTACTCTATCACAAGGGTAGAACTTGGAAAAATTGACACATGAAAGTGTGAAAGAGGATGCACAATCAGTGTTGGTTTCCCTAATTAAGAATTTTGGTTAGGAAAATAAAATAAAGGATCAATATAAGGCCAAGGTTGAACAACTTACCTTCGTGCTTCAGAAGATTACTCAATCTTCTTAGTCTATCAAGCCTATTGCTATGAGCATTGAAGACCTTGCCATTCAAAAGGTTGAAAGGACACATATACGAGGCATAGTAGTTACAAAATGGATTGATAGGATCTTGGATCAAGGAATGTAACTACTTAAATCTTCTGAGAAAGGGATAAGCAATATGGGAAATGTAAAAATAAAATGGAGTTAAACTATTGACACACTTTCCTAGAATCAACAAGAAATAGAAAAAATCCTCGAAGCTTAGAAAAACATAAAATAAATAAATCTTGATGTGCTAAAGGAAGTTGGGATAATTCCCAACAGAGAAATGTCCGTCAACATATGGGAGACCATAAGGTATAAGTTAAATGTCATCAGTGATTTAATAAGAGACTTACAGGAAGCACATGAGGTTGGTGAAGATAAAGGTTCAAATCTCATTGCCAAAATAAAAGAGCTACCTTGTCAAGTGCCTGATGACAATCGGTAAGTTCTTCCCTTTGATAAGGTTATCTAGGAGTTCATCTCATTAATACAAAAAGGGTTTGAAGATGAATCTTTTTTATTAGCTTCTATCAACAAATTGGTGGACATTCAACTCATATTCAATAACCTGAAGGTAGTACTATAAAATATAAAAAATATTGGCTCTCCTCTATATATATGAGGGAGCTCTTTTGTAATAGGGGCCTTTTATATTTTGAATTGAAGCACTAGCCATTTGAAAAACATATTGAAACTTCGTGTTTAATGTGCAAATCAAATTTCTATCAATAAAAGAGGCAAAATTTGAATCCAACCTTTGATTTGGATCTACTTTGTTATATGTGATATCATTCTTATGTACTCATTACATTTTATTGTAAATGGTTAAATAAGTGGCATTATATCATACATTTCAAAGGGAATTCTTATATGTTTTTGTAGACTTTGTGCTACAATATTACATTTGAATTTTATGTTCTTGTATGTACTTTTGTTAATAATTCAAAGACTTTGGACTACGGGTTATTTGTTGTGTTTTCTGGATCCTTTGGTGGTGTATATTAAAGTCTTTGAGATACAAGATACACCATTCTATATCCTTATGAATCATCATTGAAGACAACAAAAGACTTTGATCTTTTGTGGGTTTTCTGGCTACCAACATTAACTGGTATCAATTTGGTTACTCTTTCGTTTAATCAAGTAGATATTGGTTATTATTTCTCAAACAAGGATTTTGTGGTGAATTATGTGTTATATTTATCACGAGGTATTATTGTAATTTATTTAAGAAAAAACATATTTTCTAAAAAAAGAGAAAAGGATGAATATAACACCCATGGATAAATTTAGTGTACATAATCTAGGCTAGTTACTAGTTGCTTTAGTGGGCAGTAAGAAGGGAGAATCCCATTTATGAGAGGAGAGATCTAAATATCATCATATCCATGGTTGAAGTAACCATTTTTTAATTAATTAAGTGATTATAAAATATTCACCCAACAAGTCCCAAGACAAAATCCATGGAAATGTAAGTGCATGGTTTTGTTAGAACAGGTAGAGGCATATAGAGGCCTTTATTTTGTTGTCCTCTTTTTGCAACTTGAACACCCTACAAGTGGTAACATCATATCATGGACTGTCAGGGGCATTAATGCCCTTGACAAATGCACTTGCATCAAATGTCAAGTGGATGGGTGCAGAGCTAATATTGCGATTCTTCAGGAAACAAAAACTTCAGTAGACAGATATGAAGCTACAATACAAAAATGGAAGTTGTGGAGATCAATGCACTCACCATCTCAAGGTGCATCAGGGGGGCTAGTGGATTTATCAAATCTAAAGTCAGTAAGTGTGTTCTCAAGCAAAAATGAGAATAATTGGCAATTGTTGAAAGTAAAAAAAATTGACTTAAATTTTTGGTTGCTTAACATTTACATGCCATCCTCCACTTTTGATAAAAAACTTTTGGGATCAAATCACACAAGTATTAATTGATTTACGGGATGAAAAAGTTATATTAGCAGAAGACTTTAACGCTATTACTTCACTACAAGAAAATAAAGGGGGCATTAGTATTCCATCTAAAGTAATGACATATTTTACTACATTCATCAACACTAATGCTTTGAGGGATATTATTCTAGCTAAGGGAAATTTTACATGGAAAATAGAAGAAAATGCCTTATCCACATAGCGGTAAGGCTAGACATATCTTGTCTCATCTAACTGGTTCAGCTTGCAACATAATTTACTATTAGAGATCTTACCTTTTGCAGATTCTGATCATTATGCAATCTCTCTCAGTATCTCAAATGTTTCTTGTTCTAGAATCAAATATTCTTTTAAGTTTGAGAGTATGTGGTTTAGGCATCCCAAGTTTATGGATTTGATTCATCATTGGTGGACCAATACACCATATTAACATGGCATAATGATGTTTCGGTTGTGTAAAAATTTAATGCACATTAAGCAATAGCTCATAAAATGGAATAAAGAGGTTTTTAAGAATGTTTTTCATCAAAAAGATTTAATCCGCAAAGAACTAAAAGATGTGCATGAAAAAATTATTCAGAATGGTTTGAGTGATTTCTCATATGATAAACAAAAGAAATTGCAAGAGGAGTGGGAAGAATTATGTGCAAGAGAAGAGATATACTGGAGGAAAAAGTCAAGGGAGTTGTGGTTGAGGGAGGGTGATTGTAATACCAAGTATTTTCATGCCTCTACTCAGATTAAAAGGGCTTCCAAAGTAATTCAGTCTATCCAGGAGATTCCAACTGGAAATTGGCTTACTAAAGAAGAAGATATAAGTAGAGAGTGTGTTAGGTTCTATTCAGAACTCTTATCTGCACCACAAGATAGAGGAGAAAAAAATGACAAAGATGAAGCAAAACTTTTGAAAGAAATATTGTAAATTGTTACTAAAGGGATAATGAATCTTTAATGAGACCATTCTCATTAGAGGAGGTTTAAAAAGTTGTTTTATCTTTAGCTCTGGATAAATCTCTTGGTCTGGACGATTTTACTACTCTTTTTTTCCAAAAATACTGGGGCATTTTGTGTTTTGATTTGTCGTGGCCACTTGAAGAATCAAGAAGAATGAGTACATTGCTAAAAAAATTCAATGTAACAAATATAGAAATCTTGCCCAAATTTAAGGATCCTTAAACATTTGCAGAATATAGACCCATATCTTTATGTAATACAATTTATAAGATCTTCACTAAGGCAATCTATTTAAGATTGCATCCCATTATACCAAAGATCATTTCCCAAGAGCAATGTAGGTTTTTTCCAGGGAGAGAAAATTTTGAAGGGGATATTGTAGCCCATGAAGCTTTGCACTCAATTTCAACTACTAATGCTCCTTCCATCATTGCCAAGTTAGACATGATGAAGTCTTATGACAAAGTTAACTGGAAGTTCTTGAAAAATATGCTTGCAAAGTTTGGATTTAGTGCAAGATGGTGCAAATGGATACTTTCATATCTTTCAGGGGAACTTTTTTCAATCATAATCAATGGATCTCCCATTGATTTCTTTAGTGCATCACAAGGTGTTAGGCAAGGGGACCCACTTTCACCTTTCTTGTTTATAATCATGGTCCAGGCATTGAGTAGATTGATTATTAGTAAAAATTCTCAAGGGCTTTGGAGGGGGGTCCAAATTGAAAACATAGGTTTAGTAGTCACACATTCTTTTTTCACAGATGATACCAATTTTTTTGGGAAAGCCACTATTGTAGAAGCAAAGCAGATTAAGGAAGTATTAGAAAAATATTCTTCAGCATCAGGTCAAAAGATAAATGCTTCAAAGTCAAAAGTTTATATTCTTGACACACAAGAGGAGAGATGAAAAAAGATAGTCAAAATTCTTGGTTTTCAACAAGCTGTCTTTCCATGTACTTATTTAGGGATCCCTTTCTTCTCGGGTCCTAACAAGGTAACATATTGGGTGAAATTAATAGAAAGATTAAAGTCAAGGATTTTAATATGGAAGGACAGGTGGCTATCTTTGTAAGGGATAATTATTTTGGTAAAAGCAGTTGTGTCCTTAATTCCTAATTATTTCCTAGTAGTACTCAAAGCTCCACAATCATAGATATTATAAATTGAGAAAGTTATTAGATGCTTCATCTGGAAAGGAAATATTGATGAAAAAAATAAAGTGCCACTAATCTCATTAGAGGGAATGGCATGAGACAAATTTCAAGGTGGTGCTAGAATCCACAACATAGCAAATAGGAATAAAGCATTTGGTGCAAAACTTATTTGGAAAATGTATGTAAATCCAAAGGTCAAATGGTGCAGAATTTTGCAAGCAAAATATTTGGATAACTTGAATCCTTCAAGAATTCTCACCATCTCTAATCCCCCAAAAGGATAGACTATGTGGAATTTTCTGATTTCCTATAGGAAATTAATCACTCCATACATCTAATGGGATGTAAATAACAGTGAAAGTGTCAAATTTTGGAGTGATCCTTGGAATGATAATCCTCCTTTGCAGACTAACCCTAACTTATTTCATGCAATGGTAACCTTAAAAGAGGTATGGGGGGAATTTTTTATGGATTATGTGTAATCAGTTGAAGCTACAACATGAAAAGTGATTTAGAAAAGCATCTTATATCCTTCTCTTTCTATACAAAAGTGTAATGGGATTCAAAAAGTATTAAATGAACGTGTGGTTTTTCTTTCTTCAAAGCCATACATACTTGTATGGGCAGCATCAAAAGATGGTAATTACATAATTAAGCAAGGTTACAAGGCTCTAAGTAAGAAAATAGGTCAACTAGCTCCTCAAAGGGCCTATTCATTTTCTTGCAACAACAAAATTCTACCTAAGGCTGGGAGTTTTTCTTGGTGGGCATTAAGAAAGAGAATTCTAACTAGTGATCGACTAAAAAATCTAAAAATAACAGACCCTTTTAAGTGCCCATTATGTGATGAAGAGCTAGAAGAGCTAGATCATTTGCTTCTTAAATGTAGGTTTGCAAAATAGTGTGGGATTTGTTTCAAATATGACCATTTTTATTTAAATATTCTTTTTGTGCATGTATTTGGCAAGTGGTGCCGGCCTTAGTCATATGGAATTTATGGTGGGAGCATAACTTACACATTTTTCAAGAAAGTAGCTTCATCAATTGATTTAGTAAAAGCAAAATTTGAGAAGGTAGTTTCTGAGTTTGTAAATTCAAGTGTTCAAAAGCATAAGGGATTTAGTTCAATTTTTAAAATTTGGGATAATCCAATTTTACACAACTAGAAGAGCTTAAAGTTGCCATTTCCAGGAAGTCTACTAAATTCAAATTTTGTGAAGAGTGATAAGAAGCATGTTAAATGGAAGGCACCCCAAGATGGTTTCATAAAGTTCAATTTGGATGGGGCATCAAAAGGAAATCTAGAGGAGTCAGGGCCAGTTATATATTTAAAAGATTCAAGGGGAAACATAATAGTGGTTAGTTCTAATCATCTCCCAAAAGGTTCCAACAATCTAGCAGAGTCAAAATCACTTTTCATAGGATTGGAAATTGCATTGAAGCTTAGCATTACAAAGTTGCATATTGAAGGCGACCCTTTGCTAATTTTAAATGCTTGCAAATTAAAAACCATTCAAATTGGAGTTTAGGTTATATTCTTCAAAGAGCTTGGTCTTTGCTAGAAGTTTTTAAGAATTACCAAATCACTCACACATTTCAGGAAGGTGACAAGTTATTGATAACATAAAGATTAATGACACATTTTCTCACCAACATGATTGCAAAAACCCTATAATCTATGGTCTCCAAATTTGGCATGCTTCACATAATAGTTTTTTTCATGCTAATGAGTTCCATCCTATAATATCATTAAGACCACATCGCGTACAAAATAATGAAAATTGGGTCCTTTTCCTATCATCATTGGGAAGGTTACTTCACATGGGAGGATTTAGCTATCATGTTTAAACTAAATTTCCCAAGGGTTGAAGACTCCATCCACATAGTCATTAGTTTCCATGTCATCAGCCCTAAAGTGAGAAGGATTCTTCAACCATCTCAGGTTTTGTCAATATTTTTCTCAAATTTAATGTTTTTTTGTCAATCATTAGGTGATATAGAGAGAATAGCAAGAAATGTGTGAAAGAACAATTTCTTCAAGCAACTACATTGCAACTGGCTATTGAAAAGTATAATCTATTTGAGGGCAAAGGGTTCATAGCTGGGATTTTCCTAGGAAATTCCTCAAGCAACGACAAGGGTTTTAGGAAATTTATGATGGTATTAAGCTAGAATTTGAACATAACAATGACAAGATCTTTATGAAAGCATTGAGTAAAAATTCCCATTTTATTTTCCTAGCTATGGAGGTTGATTGCAAAGAAAAGTATTTTGCAATGTCTTTCCTCCATTCGCATGAATGTGCGGTTTTTGTTTCTAATCCAAGAATGGACCGGTTAATTATGGAAAATCAGGTTTACACTGCTCTGGGGAATCATCTTTTCCCAAGCATAGTGGAAGATCATGGCATTTGAGCATTAGGGCGCAAAAGAAAAGGAAAGGAATTGGTAGCAAATTTTGAAGAAGGACAAGGAGAGAATTATGTGGCACGCATGGAAGAAGACTAAATTTGATCATCTTTTAAGGGGATTTTGTATATGAATGTCATGATTTTGTGTCTTCAGTCAGGCTATTTACCCTCTGTTGACAATGTATATCTGCTTTGTAAGAATTTTTTTCAAATAGCCATGTACATTCCAGAGCGTGGATAGTCTGTGTTTGAGTAAGCACAATTACAAAGGGATGCAAACATGAATTTTGTAAGGGTTGGTAGCTGGTCTGGGTTCGGTTATGGGTATGGGTTTTAAGTTAGTTATCTACAGAGTCAGTCCGATTGCCATGAATTTTGGCTTTTGACAAAAATAATTTTTGATATAAACTCTATGCAAATATCTATTTTATATATTAATATATAATATTGGCATACTCTACCTTTTGATAAAAAAAATACCTATTCATATCTCTTTGCATATCTGACCAAAATAATTTATCATGCACCAATTTTCAAAGGTCTTATCCCATCCAAAGTATCCACCTAGTCCACTTGAGTAAATATCCCTTATTATTTTTACTCTCCTTGATCCATAGGGAATACAAAGTTGAGGTCCCTTAAACAAAAAACCATCTACTAGCAAATAGTCTTCACAAGAATGCACACCAATCTAGTCCTAACTACTTAGGACTACATAAATTTTTCAAAAATATGAATCTAGTGCATATTCACATTTTATTTCATCAAAGGAAACAAGTGCATTACTCATTAGAAAAAAAATGATGCCTTCTACTTAGAGCATCAACCACCACATTAGATTTTCCACTCATGTGTTGCACAACAAAGGTATAAGCCTACAAAAATGAAGCCCACTTTGCATGTTTGTGGGACAAATTTCCTTGATAATTAATATACTTCAAAGCTTCGTTTTCAGTCATCAAAATGAATTCCCTATGTAGAAGATAACGCCTCCATTATTTTAGTGTTTGTACTAAAACATAGAATTCCTTATCATAAGTAGTATACTTATTTTTGGCATCATTTAATTTCTCACCGAAAAAGGCCACAGGTTTACCTTCTTGGCTTAACACTGTGTCAATAGCTACTCCTGAATCATCACACTCAATTGTAAAAAGTTTTTCAAAATCTAGTGTAGCAAGAATCAAAGCCTCAATTATCTTTCTTTTGAGTTGTTCAAAACTTAGGTCATCTTCCTTGGTCTAACTAAAGGTCTTTCCTCTTGTACAAACTGTCATAAGTGCACTTATTCCACTAAAATTCCTAATATAGATCTTATAAAAATTCAACATCTTGTGGAAGCTCCTCACCTTCATGATACTTTGAGTAGACCACTCAAGAATGGCCTAATTTTTTTTCAAGATCCATGCTCAATCCATTAGCTGATATAACACTACACAAGAAGACCAATGCATTATTGGAAAATTCACTTTTTCAGGGTTGATAAACAACCTTTCTTCTTTAAGTGTATCAATCACCACCCTCAAAATTTCTACATGTTCCCTCATATTGTCACTAAAAATCAAGATATCGTAGAAATAGAGAATGACAATTTTTTCAATGTGTAGAGTCTAAATACTTGATTGATTGTCTACAAAGGTAGTTGGGGAATTTAACAAACCAAACGATATCACTACCAACTCATACAACCCATATTTGGTTTTGAAGGTATTTTTCCACTCATCTCCTTCAAGAATCCAAATCTGATGGTATTCGCTTTTGAGGTCAGTTTTGGAGGATTTTGGTACCAGCTAAGCAATCAATAAATCATCCATTCTTGACATTAGGTATCGATACTTCACGATGATTTTTTAATGCTCTAGAATCCATACATAATCTCCATTTCTCCCCTTTATTATGTGAGGAAGAGCAGGTGTGGAACATGGGCTCATGCTTTCCTTTATAAATCCCTTCTCTAATAATTAAACAATATTTCTTCTCATTACCTCATTTTCTAGAGGAGTCAGTTTGTAAGTAGCCTGATTTGGAAGTTTAGCACCTAGAATAAGATCAATTTGATGGGTGATACCCCTAGAAGGAAGCAAAAGTTGGTAGATCAACTGACATCAAGTCAAAATATTGGCTTAACATTTTTGCACTTCTACTAGGATAGTTTTATGATAAGATTTCTCTTTCCCTCCAGGGTATAATAGATAGCAAATCTCAATCTTAGACTCCTTGAAAAATTCTTTCCAACTCATTATAGACAATGATAGAATGACCACAAATGTGATGATGAGCCAATTAGAGTGTCAGCAAGCTTACTGTATTAAGAAAAATATGGTTTACAACTAAAAACACATGGGTTTGTGGGCCCAATAATGCTAATTTTAATTTAGAACTTATGGTATCTATGGATACATAAGTGGTTTAAGTGTTATAAGGGTAGATTTGAATAAGAAACCTTGATGCTCCATTGATACATATAGTTTTAAATGGAACAACTATGTAGTATACATAGACCTTCGTGGATATATACAATTATGTATATATCATCTACCCTGCAAAAATACAAGAACATGCAAATTAAACCTAAGGAAATGTTAGGCATGATAAATTCATAGATATACAATGAATACATTAAATGCTTTTAGGTAAAATCATTTAAAATATGGCAGTTGGTGTATGCTCGATGAGTATATAAGGATATTTTTAGTGAGTATATGCCTACAACACATAAATTTTCCTCTTCTTGTATATACCTTTTGGTGTAAACATACAAATTATTTCTATACAATATAATACAAGTGGTATGACCATACATATTATGTATATAGTGGTACAAAATTTTGTATATAAAAATCAAGGAGCTGTACAAAAAAACACAAAAATCATGTGAGAATTTATACTAAGTATTATATGCCAATTTTGTTTATCAACTACTTTGGATGTAACTATGTATTCAACTTCACCCCTAGAAGCGCCTATAAAAATTAATCCTTGAATCCACTAAAAATGAAGCAAGAACTTGTAAAAATCTCTTAGCCAAAAAGTACAAAAAAGCACAAAAAACACAATATAGTTAGATAACGGATAAACTTCCCAAAAAAAATTCCAAAATGTAATGCTCTAATTTTAAATACAAAATGAAAGAAAACAAGAATTAAATTTTCTATTCAAATCAATAGACAGTGGAACATGGGCTCATGCTTTCCCTTATAAATCCGTTCTCTAATAATTAAACAATATTTCTTCTCATTTCCTCATTTTCTAGAGGAGTCAGTTTGTAAGTAGCCTAATTTGGAAGTTTAGCACCTAGAATAAGATCAATTTGATGGGTGATACCGCTATAAGGAAGCAAAATCTAGTAGATCAACTAACATCAAGTCAAAATATTGGCTTAACATTTTTGCACTTCTACTAAGATAGTTTTCTGATAAGATTTATCTTTCCCTCTAGAGAATAATAGATAGCAAATCTCAGTCTTAGACTCCTTGAAAAATTATTTCCAACTCATTATAGACAATGATAGAATGACCATTAATGTGATGATGAGCCAATTAGAGTGTCAACAAGCTTACTATATTGAGAAAATATGGTTTACAACTAAAAACACATGGGTTTGTGGGCCCAATAATGCTAATTTTAATTTAGAACTTATGGTATCTATGGATACATAAGTGGTTTAAGTGTTATAAGGGTATATTTGAATAAGGAACCTCAATATTCCATTGATAAATATAGTTTTAAATGGAACAACTATGTAGTATACATAGACCTTCGTGGATATATACAATTATGTATATATCATGTACCCTGCAAAAATACAAGAACATGCAAACTAAACCTAAGGAAATGTTAGGCATGATAAATTCATAGATATACAATGAACATTAAATGCTTTTAGGTAAAATCGTTTAAAATATTGCAGTTGGTGTATGCTCGATGAGTATATAAGGATATTTTTAGTGAGTATATGCCTACAACACATAAATTTTCCTCTTATTGTATATACCTTTTGGTGTATACATACAAATTATTTCTATACGATATAATACAAGTGATATGACCATACATATTATGTATATAGTGGTACAAAATTTTGTATAATAAAAATCAAGGAGTTGTACAAAAAAACACAAAAATCATGTGAGAATCTATACTAAGTATTATATGCCAATTTTGTATATCAACTACTTTGGATGTAACTCTATATTCAACTTCACCCCTAGAAGCACCTATAAAAATTAATCCTTGAATCCGCTAAAAATGAAGCAAGAACTTGTAAAAATCTCTTAGCCAAAAAGTACAACAAAGCACAAAAAACATAATATAGTTAGATAACGGATAAACTTGCCAACAAAATTTTCAAAATTTAATGCTCTAATTTTAAATACAAGATGAAAGAAAACAAGAATTAAATTTTCTATTCAAATCAATACAAAACCTCAAATATAACTCAACAAAGGAATTCAAACAAAGCAATAACATAAACAATCAAAGAAAATTTACCAAAGAACTCCCTTATAGACTTGATTTGCTCCAATGATGGTTGGAATGTGGGCACTCTTGAACAAAAGGTAACTATTTTGACATCATAAAATTATCTCAAAAATTAGTGATGAAATGCATGAGAATGTGCCTCAGTTTATAGATTTTCGGGAGAGGCAATAGACAATGGAAATGTGATATATTTTGGTTAAGTAAATATGCATATTTTTGACTATTTCCATTTTTTGGTTCATGATGATTCTACACTCACCCTCCTTCAAGAATTCATGATATAATGCACCTAAATCAATCAACCATCAATCATTAATAACACTATTAGCTTATTTATGAACAAAGCATTATTTTCATCATTAGAGATTTATCATCAAAGAAATGTTCAAAATAATTCTTCTTCTATTTATATTACTTCTTTACATGGCATTGCTTCCCATAATTCCAAATTATCACTATACTCTTACTAGAGGTTTTAGGTCATTCTTTTGGCTTAAAACTCTCTTTACCCCCCTTTTCCTTACCATATTTATAATTGGGTCAACCTCCAACATGTAGTTCATCCTTAGAACCCTTGTCCATGGATGTTTATGTAATTTTTTGTTGAGAAAATTAGTAGCAACAAAGGCATCCACCTTAATCTCAACAATACCACCATGAATTACAACTATTATGTTCTCTCAAGATTTAGGTAAAGAGAAAAGCACCAAAATACATTTATAATCGTCAAGTTTAGCATTTATACTTCCTAAATAAATTAAAATAATATTTAAATAATTTTAGTGAATAGCTAGATAGATTCTCCTTCCTTCATTTCAAAGGAATATAATTTATATTTTAAATTCAATATATATTTAAAAGACTTAGTTTGGTAGATTTCACCTATTCTTCTCCATAGACAATATGTTGTAGTCTCTTGAGAGACATGTTCCAAAGGATGAAATTGGAGAGACATAGTGATATTGTTCATCAAGATTAGTTGTCAAGATTCTTCTATTCTTCATTGGATAGCCCAATAGGCCTTTCCTTTTTTATCATAGCCCTCCATTGATCTCTTTCATCCAAGAGATCCTCCATATTTAGTTTCCCTATCTAGTATCTATATCCATCGAGCTTATTAATTTGTTAAAAATATGTGCTTGCCACATGGATTTTGTAACCACACTCATGTTTGTAAATCACTAAACAAAGTACTCCTACAACAAACATAAAAAAAACATAACATTAAAAGAAAGGTATCCCAAGCTTCTAAAATTAATTCATAGCTCTAATACCAAATATTGAATTTAATTAAGAAAGTGATTAAGCCAACAAGATTAGTGTACCAATGGAGAAATAAATATAAAACATGTAAACCGTGTATGAATACCAGATATATGTGGAGAATCCCTTGCACAAAATAATTCCATTTTCAAGGAGACCCAAGCTTATTTTAATCACATAAGAGTGAACACGAATAAAAGCAATTTTCCTTTTGAAAATAACTTGACAACCTAAGAGAACTTGCAAAGTAAATTAAGAAACTTCTATCCCATTCCCTAATAAATAGAAAAGTTGGATTAAAGAAACCTACAAGTGATATCTTGAACTATGAGTCCAAACAATGAATCTTTTAAAAATTCATTACCCCCATAGTCATGGTCAATAAATTTGGAATAATAACTCCTCTTGTACATATTACACATCTTATACCTCTCTTACATGTCATATATTATGTCATAATAGTCAGATTGATCACTTTCCCAAATCTAGGTAGTCCATGTGAGGGCATTCAATACGTTTTGCATAACCACCAAATTAGGGAGATGCTCTATAACTCCCAAATTTGACCTTTTCAATGTAACCTTCCTATTTAATGTCCTCTTACATAACATTCCAATTATATATTAGAGAATACATAATAAATAAATAATATCCTCACCCTCACATGGGCACCCCATTTTTCCTAATCCATAATGTTTGAAGATCATACTTTATTTAATATGTAACACAATTAAATACAATTTACAAGACCTTGGATTTTCTAGGTGAATATCACATCTAATCCTCACATATGGTAGGACCTCCCAGCATACAACCATGCAAACCCTAAAAGAGCTTTGTAACATCATTTCTTGGTCATTGCATTGGACAAACCGTTTAATATGCATGGTTTTTTTACAATAGGAAGAACTTAATAACATCAAATCCATTGAGGCTAGGTTATATGAGTTTAACTTTTATATATCTAACTTCAAAATTGTTCCAAACAATCTCTAGTATATATTTTTAAATGACATTATAAGCTAGGGATTATTCAATGTTTCTCTTGTCACATTTTCCATTGTATAAATGTAATAATTATATCACATGTGAGTTATACATCTTAAAATTAAATAGAATGACACTCCTTATTTTAAATAGATTCAATCAATTAATTCATATATTATGGAAGAGTGTTGTAATTTAATTTTTATATTTTTAAAGATTTTTTCACCACCTCGTTATACAACTGTGATGAGCATAATAGATACCAAAGGGATATCTTAGCTTATGTGTTCTTGAGATGATCAATAGTATCATAGTCCTTTGAATTTTTATTCATACATTAGGGGACAAAGCTAGTTATTTTAAAGGTATATTTCAACCTCTAGCTAATCTTGATGTTGAAGCCCAACTATGTGATAATCTTGTGAATTAGCTGTGAGTTGAAATGTAGGTTTATCTCCACTAGAAGTATGCACACAAAAAATGGGACAAGGATATGCTTATGTCATATAAATAATATTTGAGAAAGAATCAAAAGATAAAGCATGAAAAGACCTATCACTAGGTCTATATATATTTTAAAGAGTTTGGCTTTAGAAAGGTAGACAATGAGAACATGCACTAAATTTATATAAGAAGTGAATAAAATAGGCCATTTTTTACAAAGATTCACCATTTATATTAATTCTAAACTCTTATCAACAAAGAATAATTTAATATGTAAGGAAGCATTTGTAGTAACAACATAAGCACCACATAAGAAGTCCTCACTAAGAATCATAATGTCATTATGTAGTGAATGGGAAGGTAATGGTGTATTGATATGAGATGAATTCAAGAAGCTGACGTACTAACATCAAGATGCATATTATTATCATGCAAGGTCTCACTATGTGAAACACTATAATGAGCATCCATAGGATTAACTTGAAATGTACAAAAAATTATTATAAGGGATATCATTACATATGAAAGAAGTTAATTCACTATAAGAACATGAATATATGGACATAGGGCTATTATGATATACAATAGATGCATTGTTAAAAGGTATAATAATATCCTGAATACATGAAGAGATGCAATGTTATCAATGGTTGTCATGCTAGTTGTATGTTTAGCACATGGTATATTGTTACTAAGTATATGCTAATCGTTATTACAAGTCATAGAATAAATGAAATCAATATAAGACTCAAGTCCACAAGTGAGCTGTATATAAAAAAAAGGATATGTACCCAAATCAACTTAGTGGGGGGAAATGCTAAAACATGATAAAATAACACCTCCATAGAAAATTTTCATCCTCATAGATAGATAGCATATTTAATATCATGAGAGTATCAAGGATAGAAGGATCATCTGTCAAAAAAGATAATAAAATGTCAAAATTAGAAATTTATGCATGCATATCAACCAAGGAATAATTTAAGAATAATCGTGATGATGAATTATCCAAGGGTAGGTGGGTAGAGTCAAAGGTATGATAAGCATATGTAGATAAAAGTTAATCCAAACCCGAAAAAATCTAAAATAAAATCTACTAAACATATAGTAATAAATGCGATCTATTTAAATGAGAGGATATGGTACTTGGATCTAGACTAATGATGGAATAATGTTACTAATGTCATGCAAAATCCATTTGCTATAGTACATAAATTGACTATCCTCAGTCAATTGAATGTTTCAGATTCTATGTAGTCTTATGATTTTGTGTAGTCCAATCTTTCATCCCTTGGTTCAATCTTGATCCAAGTATATTTGATTTGACACAAGAAACTAGACTATGCCATATGTCCAAGTGATTTGATAGAATGTTCATTCAGCAAAGCTATATTTATCTTTGCTCCTTTGGTAGCTGAATGTGGTCAATACGGTCTTCATGAATAACTTTCAGAACATGTTACACTAGGTCAAGCCATTATGAGAGTGAGTTAACAATGAGGACTAATGCGAAAGACAACATACACAAGCATACATTTGGATTATATGTAAAAGAAAAGGATTCGATTATTTATCCTTTTAAAAATTGAAGCATGCTAGATAATGATTTCATCGCAATAAATTACATATACATTAATGTAACATTGAATGCCTTTAAATACCATGATACAATAACACGTGAGATAAACATGTATCAAATTAGCTCATAATAACTAGTATAATTTGAAACAAGAAATTTAGACTTATAATTTGAAATTTAAAATTTGAATTCATTTCCATCTTAAACTAGGATAAACCAAGTGACAACTATTTGAAGACCACCATTCCAAGACATGTAACGACCATGTGCAAATGAGTTCAAATTCGACCGTTGTGAAGGAGAGCGGGAAAAAGCAGATGAGGGTAAGAAAAAGCATACATCTTCATAACTTCCATGTTCTTCAGACTTGGCTCTCCTCAACTAATAATAGGTGGGTTCGTGTGAATGAGGGATGGAGCACAGACGATCGCGCTCTCACAGAGGTTATCTGCACAAGGTCTTCAACTCAAATCATAAAGATCCACGAAGCATACCACAAACAATTCGATTCAAGCAAATGCAATTGGTAGGTGTCAAGCCAATCTCTGCAACCTTTACCAGCATCCTGCCAGCCTGTGCCATATGAGAGCTTTGGAGCAGTATATGGGCATCCATCAAATCATAAATGATAGAAGAATTTCATCAGATGTTGTAGTTGATACTGCAAAAAGTGAAAGCATGGACAATGCACCTGAACTATTGGACAAAATGCCTCAAAGAAATGTGGCCTCGTGGAATGCCACGATTGCAGGATAGGCACGGAATTGTTTTGCTGACAAGGCTTTAGAAGCCTTTAAGCAAATGAAATTCTCAGGATAGGCACATAATCCGTTTGGTACATCTTATTGAACAGAGAGCGTTCCTTTTTTGAATCATTTTTTCTACTTTTTCTTGTTATAATTTTGTTTTGTTTTCCTTCTGGTAAGAGTTTTGTAAGCGTGCACGCTGGTCATTGATTTGTTTTGTTTTTTTGTTTGTTCTGTGTTTTTTTTTATTTGTTTAATTTGATGATTTGTTTTTTCTATTTCTTTTGTTTGGTTTTTTTTTCTTGGTTTCTTGGTATTTTGATTTGTGGAAGCAGAGAAAGAGGCAGAAAAAAAATGCTGGAGGCGGAAAAATTATTCTTCTAGGTAATTCTTTTTACACAGCCTGCTTATTATGTTGTTTATTTTGATAGAATGAAAATTAATTACTGATTCTTTTGTTCTCAGTGATCTGACTATACAAATTCTAGATCTCTCTTCGGGCAATCTACAGAAAAGGATCTTTTAATTCTAGTACGGACTTTCCGCATGCGGTTTTTGGGGCAGTCTTTCCTGAATCAATTCTTTGGGTATGGAAGGAGCCTCTGATCATTACACAGATATCAGTCCAGGTAGCAGCGCTTCCCCTTGGATGCTTCATGGCTTCGATTCTGCCCACTACAAAATACAGTGCCTCTCTTGGGTTACTTCTCGTTGAATCCCGACCTTTTCAATATGAAAGAGCATGCTCTTATTACAATCTTTGCAGATGCAGGCTATGCGTTTTGCAACTGTACGCAACCCAGGTTGTTAATTATGCTTATCTTTTGCTTTTAATTAACGGTCAAAGTGTATTGAATCTTCTTATGAATACCCAGTTTTCTAAAATTTAGAGGGCATTGCTTTTTAATTGGTAATTATGTTTCTATAACACAATTTAAACCCAACTGGTTAGTTTATAGTATCCGGAGAAGAGAAGTAAGAAAGTGTTTCTTATGAATACCCAATTTTCTTAAGTTTTCTATATCCAGATATAAGATTTTAGTTCATGATGTATCAAGTTGTGACAGCAAATTACTACTGCAGTTTTATTGTTTAGGCTAAGCTGAATTGTACAATCTATCAAGTCGTATTCATTATTCGTATGAGTTTTTAGATTTTCATACTTCATTTTAGTTTTGTAAAGTTGTTTTTGCTGCTGAAACTATGGCTCCATAGGATGTGTATGTCAACCAACTTTCTTTATGTTCGACTTGTATGGCAGATGATGATCCTTCCACTCAATTTTTTCTGAATTGTCAGTGGGTTATTACAAATTGATTTAAATTCCTTTGATCTTGAGCATGCGTGGCATTTGTTGAAGGGAGGGACTAGTCAAGTAGGAGACATCATTACAGGATTGCTTTGGGAGCGGTCCAGAGATTGATTTTGCATTCAGAGGCTGAATTGACGAAACTCTTTACAGATCTCTTTCATCTATAGTAGTAAACGTAGATTTTCATAGGCAGTTTTAATTGTTTTAGTTCCCTGGTGTACTTCCTGCTTCATTGTACTTTGTTTTAAGCAACAAAATCTTTAAATTTAAGTGAAATTTATTTTTTCCATATGCTAGATGTGGCTAATGACATTGCCAATTCGCTGTTACATTTGCTGACAAGAGAGTGATAATTTCATGTTTTTTCTTTGTCGAACAGGGAATCCAGTGAAGACCAAGCGTTTGTTGGATCTACCAGAGGCTAGTGAGAGATTGACACTTTGGAAAGCAGATCAGGATGAAGGTGTTTTCCATGTTGCTACTGCCATGGATCTTGAGTCTGAAGGTAAGTTTTTGGTAAAGAGGGCGTTATAGTTGTGTCTGAAGGGTACCCAATATTTTGCCTTTGATTTTTGACACAACAATGTTTTGCTTTGTTTGGTTGTCTCTTGTTCAGGGAAAGTTATTTTTGAATTTTCTTAAAGAGATGCAGAGAAGTTGTGGTGGACATTGTTGTCACTTGCCTGGGAGGCACCTAGCTCGTAGTGTCTAAATGCTGCAGGAGATGAAAATAGCATCTTGACGAACACCTCAGGGAAGAGAAGATTAGAATTGCAGTTGATTATATTGAGAAAGACAATAAAACTTAAAAAAGGTGATGTTTCCTTGAAACTGTAAACCTTAGTTTATTTAGTTTTAATATTAATATTTTTCTTTTTCAGTTTTGTGTTTCAGTATTTCTCTATATCATACTAGTTATTCCCCATAACTGGACTGCAATAACAGACCATCTGGCATGAAAAACAAGTCTTAAATCTTATATAATGCTCCTATACCACAAATTATTTGATCTTGGAGATAAAATCTCAAGAATGTTCATTCTTCTCCTTCACTTGCATTCTATGATAATGCTACACCTCATTTAACTGCTACACACTAAATAGCCCAAACAAAAGAGAATGACAAAGCACTCAAAAACCAATTATCAGGTTGCCCTTCTTCCTCCTTGTGGAAATACGAATGTGAATAAACCCAGGCAATCGATAGATCCTTTAAAAGACCTCTCTAAAGAGAACGGCCCAATTCCCTGGCGTTGACTTGCTATGGATCAGATATTTACAGCATTGATGTTATTCTAGAGCCTAGACCTTAAATGAAAAACATTGTTCTTCTGTCCAGGCCGGTGGAATGTAGGTTTGCCACAAAAAAGAGAGTTGCTAATCCTGAGGACAAATCCTAAGAAAAATCTCCCACTCTATGTTTATAAGCAATAACTATGCGTGTGTGCATGAGTATGTATGCTAGTACTGCTTGTCAATGAAGTGAAAAGAAGGGACAGAGGGTCCAAAGCACAAATACACAAATGGAGATTGTGGGGGCCTTTGCACTACCCTAACCACATCATCCAAGGACACTTTGTGATACCAGAAAAACATAGGATCCCTTGAAAACTACAGAGGCAGCAAGCATCATGGGAAGTAAAGAAAAGGCCCTGCCTGACTATACATTATTCTCACAGTCCAGGAAGAGAAACAAAGATATGGGTATTTTTTTTGCAAGTAAACAATATGTGCAGGCAAGTTTAACAGACTGATTCATTGATTCATGGTCTTTGAGAGGCCATTTTTTTATCTTGATTTTATTTTTCTTAGCAATAAATGTTTTGCTCTATTTTCATTTCTAATAGATTGACTTGTATTTATTTTTTATATTTTTGCAGACAAGATTCTGAGGAAAATGCTGGAAGGGAAATTTAGGTTTGTGGTTTTCTTTTTTCTGTAACTCTCTCTTTATTTCGTAAGCTTTGAAATTTTATTAAATAGTCACCATTGTTTTAAATCGCAAACATGCTTAGGTCATTACGTTTCAATATATCATTTATTTAAGTACTTTTAGTCAAGCTGTGAAATGTTGTGACTGACAATTGAGAGAATTTGTAGCTATTATGATTGTCGGTGGGTTGATATTATACAAAGAAGCTGAAATCATTGAAGTTGATGTGGTTGGTGAGGTTGGCAAGAATATAAAAAAGAGGCGTGGTATGTACATGTGCTTGATGTTCTAGATTGTTTTGATGACCATTTTCTCTGACTAATTGCCTTTGTTTTATGTGTTTCTTGCATGTTGCTCTTGGAATAGACGAGTTGTCAAGTAATTTGCTAACAAGGATCCCAAACAGAGCTAAGCAACTTTTTGAGTTAGTTAATTTCACCATCACAGTGGGATCAAGGGTAGGAGTGAAGTTGTTGGTGTATATTTAGAGCAGCAAATGTAATATATTTGTCAATTGCATTAACCTAATAGCTTTGTAACATGTAAAAAGACAATGTATAATAATAAAAAGTTATTGGAAGGGGTTAAAAACCCCTTTCAAAGACCGATGGGAATGGTCATTGGCCATGGCCATTCCATAAGGTCGCATTTTTTTGACAGCTTAAAGAATGGTCAAGTGGCCAATGCCATTCTTTAAGGTATGTCTCTTGTGTCCTTTGCATTTTTGTTTTTGTTTTTTGGTTAATGTTTATATTTTATATTTTTATATTGTCATTATTTACTAATAAATTTCATTTATGAATCACAACACAAGTCGCCTCGTCAAGTAATTGATAATGGACAATCATAAATCACCTTTACAAAAATGATATAAAGTATGGACAATTCGCACGACATAACCATACCATAATGGCAAACTAAATGAAAACAACATTTAAACGATAGACATTAACCCACTTTATGAATGCAATTAACATGACATAATTGTGTCTCCATATTTATAAAATGCACATTTTGACCCACTACATATTAATATTATTCAATATGATGTTTTTTTTTCACATAATAAAACACATCACATATAAATATTATTGCGCTATTTGACCATCACATATAAATGATATATCTAATAGCTTTTATGACTTTAAAATAATTTTTCCTTTTTAGTAATGTATCATAATAAATTGTTAAATATGATGACATGTAATATAATTTTTATAACCATCAATATTTAAGTTGAATATTTAAAAGTATGTAAATAACTTTTTTATTAAAGAAAAAAATGAATTTGTTGTGTTGTTTTGCATTTTGTGTAATGTTGTGTTGTGTTGTATTTTGTGTAATGTTGTGTTGTGTTTTGTATAATGTTGTATGTGTTGTTATATGTGATGTTGTGTTGTGGTTGTCTTAGGTCAATTAGGGGAGGCCATGCAAGCTTCCACCTTCATGTGGTTGGCCTTGTTAGTAGAGAATATTCGAATAAATATTCTTGAAGCTAAGAGAAGCTCTTTTTATAGATTTTATATTTAATTATAAACAATGTTCTATAAATTTGAGTTAGTTCATATTAAATATGTGGTGAGATTCTAAAAATTAAAAAATAAATATAATTGCAATAAATTGTAAAATATGATGACATGTAATATAATTTTTATAACGATCAATATTTAAGTTTTTATATATAAAAGCATGTAATTTTTTTATAAATAAAATAAAATGAATTCGTTCTTTTGTGTTTTGTGTAATGTTGTGATTTGTTGTTATGTGCATGTTGTGTTGTGTTGTGTCGTGGTTGTCTTAGGTCAATTAGGGGAGGCAATGTGAGGGCCCACCTTCACGTAGTTGACCTTGTTAGTAGAGAATATCTGAATAAATATCCTTGAAGCAAAGAGAAGCTTTTTTAAAAAATATTCATATCATTTAATTATAAACAATGTTTTTTCAAATTTAAGTTGGCTCATATTACATAGATGACGAGAATTTGAAAAAAAAGAAAATTGTGATTGCAAAGGTGAAATTTTAAAAAATAAATAAATTGCCAAATTGAGTAGTATTTTCCTAGTTACCACAATTATATCATATAATTCAAGACTTTTACAAATGTTCACAATTTGATTGTATTTTGAATGAAAATAGTTTATTAAAAATGCTCCTTAAAAGATAACTTTCGCATAATAGTTTTAATTATAATAATTTTTCTTATAATTTTAAAATTTGTTTTATAGCCTAAACATAGAAAAATATTTTAAAGATCTTATGTATTGTTGGCGTATTTGATTTTAGAATAATCAAATAAATCTAAGCTATTATCTTAACACAATTATCATAGAGTTGATGTTTTTCTTACAACCCATTTTATATAGAGTGATTATAAGTGAGTTAATTTAGAGTATTTCTCATTATTATGAATTTTAAAATATAGGAAATACATTAATGCTAAAAAAATATGCACTTGCAAAGGAGAAATATATATTCTTTTCACTATCCCCATTTTTTATTGGAACAAGGTGATTAACTCAAGATCCTAAAGGTGTTTTTTTCGCACTACTTTCCCCATAATTTACTTGTCATCTAGTAGAGGTGAAATATTTAGAGGCAAGTACCAAATAGTTAAAATTTTATTATACTAAAGAAGATTGTGGGGGAGACCTACATAGAATTGTAGGTGCAATCACGTCAAATTATAGTGTAGAATCTATTTAGACCCCTCTAAAATTGGTAAAATCAAACTAAGTCCTTGAATTTTGATAGAAATTTTCCTTGTATGTGTAATCCCCTCATGATGGAAGCCTTATGGTTTTCCTTTCTTAAGTGTGTTTCATGTTTTTGGGAGTCTATGAGTTCTTTCTTAGATTGTGAGTATGTAGGCAAACTTGAAACCAAGTTCCAAGATCTCGTCAAGTTTCATGTCTTGAGGAAGGCCTCAGACCTGGAACATCCTGAGTCGAATTTTTCGCCCGACCCCAATCTATTGTGCCTCAGATATTTATTTATTGCGATGTCCAAGTCCTCACCTCTTTTGGTTCTAATTTCCTCTCTAATCTCATCCCTTTCTCCCCTTCTATGTTTTCTCTCATAAGTCCAAAGTCCTCAATTCATTATGCTCTCCACCTCCCTATTTCTTTGTTCTTCCATATCGACCTTGGGATTATGGAGGAAGTTAGAATGTTGGCACCCAAGTTCCAGGTCAAGCAAAATGGAGAAGGACAATGGAGAAGGACAATGAAGGTCAAGCAACCATGGCATAGGTGATATTTACTTCATGTTTATATTTCTATGTTACATTGTGCTCTATTATTGATTTAGGGATTTCTAGGTTTAGTTTTCATGCTTTAATACCTCAGCCTGAATCTTACCCTACATTATACCATTCATCAGTCATGCTTAAAAACAAGACTGTAAGAACATCTTCAGTGTTTACTTCCTCATCATTGAATAATTCTTCTGGTTTATTATCAACTATCAACTGGGACACTCCCTTCCCACAAACCAACATTGTGGATTTAATTTCCATGTCGTATTCCTATATTTGAAGACTCGAACCCGGATTGTTGTTGCTTCTTGACATAATGATCATGTTTATCAAAAAAAAATTCTAAAGAAACCAAACCTTTGGGAATCTTATTCCCTTTTAATTATAATATTTCCTTACCAGTATGTTGATCCACCTCAGAGATTGATTCTCAAGAAGAAGAATCACTTCCCGCAAAATACAACTCTAAAATTTTCAGCCTTCTCAAGAAAGGCCACAATCTGATTGTCATCATTAAAGATTTGCCAATAATCAGAATTATCAGGAACACTAAGACGAAAAACTAACTCAATAGTATATTTGGTTCCTTTGAATTCTTTGTGTGGGATCATAAGAGTAGTTGATACTACTAGAGAATCAACCCAAGTCAACACAGCGAACCAGTCATTCCGGGAATGACTGGTTACCTTCCTTCTATGCACATTCATTTATTTTCCATACTTATTCATGTATATATTTTTCATGATTTGTATTGAATAAGAAAAATTCAATCTCACGGCTTGTGTGAGACAATGAACATTCTAACATTCAATAAAGATTACTTTTTAGAAAGATTTGTGTAAATCTTTTCTCTGTTACATGCACTTGTATAAATGCAATGATCTGTTATAATAATCTTGTAATCTTTTCTGATTTATTTTTTTTGTACAATTGAATGTAATGTAGGAAAGTTAATAAAATGTACCTCATTTTTTTAGTTTAAAATCAACAAGCTCCACCTGATTGAGCTATAAGTGAAAATCTGGTAACACCTCTAAAATATATTTTCAATAAAATAGATTTATTAGGATGCTTGGCTAAATGGGTTATGTTGTTAACAGAGTTTGACCTTAAGTTTGTTTCAGAAAAAGCAATTAAAGGAAAAGCCTTAACTGACCACTTAGTTGATGCTCCTTCACCCCTAACAATAGTTAATGTCGAAACATTTCCTGATGAGAATGTGTGGACTATTCAAAAAGATGACGAAGCATCGGAATTATATTTTGATGGATCTAAGTGTAGAACAAGCTCCAGTACTAGATTTATAATAGTTTCACCCATAGGAAAGCCTATTCCCTTATCATACCGCTTAAACTTCTTATGCACCAACAACATGACAAAATATGAAGCATTAATTGTTAGGTTACACACAATTTTAGCTTTGGGAGTTTGAAATGTTAAGATATTTGGTGATTCACATTTAGTCATTAAGCAAATAAATGGAACATATCAAGAAAAGCATGAAAATTTAACAAAATACAAGGATCTCACAATGAATTTGTTGGAGAAGTTTGAATCATTTACCATTGACAACATCCCACGAAAGGATAATAGACATGCAGATGCAATGGCAAGTGTAGCCTCTTTTATATCACCTCAAGACCCTTCAAAGGATTTCACATTTATTGTTCACCCAATTATGAAACCATCGACTGAGTCCAAGATCAAATATGTATTAATAACAACTATGGAAAGCTCTAGTGAATGGTATTCAACGATATTTAATTATTTAAAAGAGGGCACATTTCTTGAGCCGACAACTAAAAATACTCGAGATCATCTTCGCAAGCTTAAAACTAAGTATATCAATATCGTTGACGTCTTATATAGAAGATCCTTTAATGGATTTTTATTGAGATGTCTTACAGAATCTGAAGTCCCCATAGCACTCAAAGAGGCTCATGCGGGGGCTTGTGGAGGTCATTTTGGAGGAAGATCATTAGTTCAAAAACTCGTTCGCATGGGGATATTACTAGAGACATATGGAAAACGATGTGAAGAAATTCCTAGAAACCTTTAATATCCAACATTTCCTTTCAATGCCTTGTTACCCGCAATCTAATGGCCAAGCTTAATCAACTAATAAAATTCTCGAACAAATCTTAAGGAACACAGTAAACAAGCACAATAAGGATTGGCACATACAATTGACAATGTTATGGGCTTATCGTACTAGTATTAGAAAATCCATTAGGACTACTCCCTATCACCTTATCTATGGTACCTAGGTGATTATGCCCTTGGAGCTAGAAATCCCCACGCCAAGGATTGCTCTTCAAGGACTTATTGATGAGAACACTTATAGAGAACAATGATTGCACCAGCTGGAGATGCTTGATGAATAGTGCATTAACACTCTTGAACATCTCCAAGCTTATGCTCAAACATTACAATGTAGTTATAGTGATCATGTCATCCCTTAGGCATTCACCAAAGGTGACTTATTCTTACTTGAAAATCAACATAATGTCAATTTTGACTCGACTGAAAAAGGGAAATTTAGTCCTAATTGGTTAGGACCTTACATAATTAATGAAAAATATGGATTTGGTGTGTACACGTTAATAGAAATGGATGGAACACACCTCAAAGACCCTATTAATGTTGCGCATTTGCACCTAGGATGACATGTTTCGAAAGCTATTCATGAAGACCGTATTGACCACATTTAGCTACCAAAGGAGCAAACACAAATATAGCTTTGTTGAATAAACATTTTGTCAAATCACTAGTTTCTTGAACACCAAATCAAATATACTTGGATCAAGATTGAACCCAAGGGATGAAAAATTGAACTACACAAAATCATAAGACTACATAGAATCTAACACATTCAAGTGACTGTGGATAGTCAATTTATGTACTATAGCAAATGGATTTTGCATGACATTAGTAACATTATGCCATCATTAGTCTAGACCCAATTACCCTATCCTCTAATTTAAATAGATCTCATTTATTATTATTCGTTTACTTACCCAACTAATTTAATCTAGGTTATTTTTCGCTTATTGATCAAATTGCACTTATTTAAATTTCCTAGATTATTTATGTTTAAAGCTAATGTATTTATTTATATTTTTTGTGAACCTAACATTTTATTATATGCAACCTTAAGTTTCACCTTACGATTTTATGTTAAGTCTTCCTAGGCTTTTCATATATAACTTATCCTTTCATTTTAGATTTTTTCAGCTTCAAATCAACTTTTATCTACATATGCTTATCATACCTTTGATTCTACCCACCTACCTTTGGCTAATTCACCATCATAGTTATTCTTAAATTATTCCTTGGTTTATATACATCCATACAATTCTAATTTTGACATGTTATTATCTTTTTTGACACATGATCCTTCCATCCTTGACACTCTCATGATATTTTATGCTATCTAGATGAGGATGAAAATTTTCTATGGAGGTGTTATTTTATTATGTATTAGCATTTCCCTCCATTAAGTTGATTCGAGTGTATCCTTTTATTTTACATACAACTTGCTTGTCCACGATTCTTATATTGATTCCATTTATCTTAGGGCTTGTAATAATGATAGGCACATACCTAATAACATTATACCATGTGTTAATGATACAAGTAGCGTGTGACAGTTCCGTTGATGGCATTGCATCTCTTCATGTTTTCAAGACATTATTATACCTTTTAACGATGCATCTATTATATATCATAATAGACCTATGTCCATAGATTCATGTTCTTATAATGAATTACCTTCTTTCATATGTAATGATATCCTTGATAATATCTTTTGTATATTTCAAGTCGATCCTATGGATGCTTATAATAGTAGCATTTCACATAGCGAGACCTTGCATGATAATAATATGCATTTTGATGTTAGTACATTAGCTTCTTGATTTCATCTCATATCAATGCACCATATTACCTTCCCATTCACTACATAATGACATTATGATTCTTAGTGAGGACTTCCTATGTGATGCTTATGTTGTTACTACAAATGCTTCTATACATATTAAATTATATGATGTTACCACTTGTAGGGTGTGCCAAGTTGCAAAATGAGGACAACAAAATAAACGCCTCTATATGCCTCTACCTGTTCTAACAAAACCATGCACTTACATTTCCATGGATTTTGTCTTGGGGCTTGTTGGGTGAATATTTTATAATCACTTAATTAATTACAAAATGGTTACTTCAACCATGGATATGATGAGATTTAAATCTCTCCTCTCATAAAGGGGATTCTCCCTTCTTACTTCCAACTAAAGCAACTAGTAACTAACCTAGATTATGTACACTAAATTTATCCATGGGTGTTATATTCATCCTTTTCTCTTTTTTCAGAAAATATGTTTTTTCTTAAATAAATTACAATAATACCTTGTGATAACTATACCATATAATTCACCACAAAATCCTTGTTTGAGAAATAATAACCGATATCTACTTGATTAAATGAAAGAGTAACCAAAGTGATATCAGTTAATGTTGGTAGCTAGAAAACCCACAAAAGATCAAAGTCTTTTGTTGTCTTCAATGATGATTCATAAGGATATAGAATGGTGTATCTTGTATCTCAAAGACTTTAATATACACCACCAAAGGATCCATAAAACACAACAAATAACCCGTAGTCCAAAGTCTTTGAATAATAAACAGAATTACACACAAGAACATAAACTTCAAATGTAATAGTGTAGCACAAAGTCTACAAAAACATATAAGAATTCCCTTTGAAATATATGATATAATGCCATTTATTTAACCATTTATAATAAAATTTAATGAGGACATAAGAACAATATCGCATGTAACAAAGTAGATCCAAAGCAAAGATTAGATGCAAAATTTGCCTCTTTTATTGATAGAAATTTGATTTTCACATTAAACACAAAGTTTCAATATGTTTTTCAAATGGGTAGTGCTTCACTTCAAAATATAAAAGATCCCTATTACAAAAGAGCTCCCTCATATATATAGAGGAGAGCCAAGATTTTTTAAGTTTTAGAGTACTACCTTCAGGTTATTGAATATGAGTTGAATGTCCACCAATTTGTTGATAGAAGCTAATAAA
This sequence comes from Sequoiadendron giganteum, assembly GCA_007115665.2. Taxonomy (NCBI): domain Eukaryota; kingdom Viridiplantae; phylum Streptophyta; class Pinopsida; order Cupressales; family Cupressaceae; genus Sequoiadendron; species Sequoiadendron giganteum. Next base: position 507,865,967 of record CM021107.1, on the reverse strand, counting down.
AAAGATTCGTCTTCAAACCCTTTTTGTATTAATGAGGTGAAATCCTAGATAACCTTATCAAAGGGAAGAACTTCCTGATTGTCATCAATCACTTGACAAGGTAGCTCTTTTATTTTGGCAATGAGATTTGAACCTTTATCTTCACCAACCTCATGTGCTTCCTGTAAGTCTCTTATTAAATCACTGATGGCATTCAACTTATACCTTATGGTCTCCCATATGCTGACGAACATTTCTCTATTGGGAATTATCCCAACTTTGTTTAGCACATTAGGCTTGAGTTATTTTATATTTTTCTAAGCTTCGAGGATTTTTTCTATTTCTTGTTGATTCTAGGAAAGTGTTTCAATATTTTAGCTCCATTTTCTCTTTACGTTTCCCATATTGCTTATCCCTTTCTCAGAAGATTTAAGTAGTTAAATTCCTTGATCCAAGATCTTATCAATCTATTTTGTAACTACTATGCCTCGTACATGTGTCCTTTCAACCTTTTGAATGACAAGGTCTTCAATGCTCATAGCGATAGGCTTGATAGACTCAGAAGATTGAGTAATCTTTTGAAGCATGAAGGTAAGTTGTTCAACATTGGACTTATACTGATCCTTGATTTTATTTTTCCAACCAAACTTCTTAATTATGGAAGCCAACACTGATTGTGCATCCTCTTTCACACTTTCATTTGTCATTTTGCCAATTTTTACCCTTGTGATAGAGTAATCATACAAATCTATTTTTTTCGTAGCTTTACCTGGTGGAGGCTATGCAACCTCAACATATTTGTATCCTACTTTATCCACTAACACCATTGAAATATTATTTGGCTTCTTTTTAGATTTTGTCTTTACTGGAACCAACTAACCAAAATCAAAGTCGTTAGGAGAGATGGCTTTCTTCTTTCTCTTTGAATTTTGTGAGGCCAACCAAGGGGCAAGAGGGGAAGAACCTACTCTAGGACCTATCATCATAGCTTTAGTGGATGTTGTTTCACCTACAATGGTGGTAGTCACAAGTGGTGGAGTGTTAGTTTGAAAAACTTTAGGTATTTCCACACCCTTCATATTCTATGCAATTTCATCCATAAACTTATCTAACTCAGATTGAGTAGACATAAGAAAATAAGGAGAATATAGACTGCATAAATTGGGTCAAGAGCCAATTTCTTTTCAAAATTATTTCTAGGACTATGAAAAATAGACCCCAAAATTCAGGATGAATGAATTTATTGAATTGAAATGGTAGGGGAAATAACTGTGGTAGCAAAAATAGTGGAAGATGGAAATGTTTGTTCAATCAAAATAGTGGGAGGAGTGGGAGTCGACAAAGTGGCAAAGATATGGGAAGAAAAAATTGGAGAGTTTTTTGGAGCATCCTCATGTCAAGACTCTTGTGCTTCTTCATCCAGACTCTCTTCTGCTTTTTCCTCAACTTGAGTTGAAACCTTTTCTATGTGAGTTGATAGCCCTTCTACCTCTTTGCTCTTACCCCCTTTCATTATGAATTTAATCCTAGGCTTAGGGGTTCTATTTGTACCTAGCACATCACCCTTACTCTTAGTTTTGATTTTTCATTTTTCCCCACATGTCCCTTTGTTTCTTCTCCCTCATATCCAGTGTTAGAATTCTTCAATCTTATGTCCCTTTCCTATAACCAAATGTTAGTGTTAGCAAGAATAGGTTGGAATATTTCTCTGATAGAAGCCACTTCCTTCTTTGACAACTAAATAGGAGGAAGAGGGGATTCAAAAATATTATTGCTCTCATAAGAAAGATCTAGGATTTCATCCTCATCTTCCATGTCTTCAGGAATGTCTGCCAGATCTATATTTAAAATTTGTTCTAAGATAAGCTGGCAATAGTCTAGCTTCCTTATGTCCTTTGTCCTACAATCTATCCATATTTCTTCCACTCTATGTACATGGGAATAGCTCTACTTGAGCTTATACTTCATTCCTCTATAGTCGAAGCCAGGTCTCCTTTTGTATGTCTTCATCGTGACCCACTGCATCTCTGATTCCATGGCTTTTGCTTTGGAATATGTTGTGATAGAGTACCTGCCTATTGTGAGAGTAAACTTGAACCCTGGCTTGTGAGATTCTACTTGTCTACTATGCACTTCTTGATCTATATACATAATTCCATGAGAACTATATTATTGTTTGGATACCTTGGGGGCATATACGGATATTTGACGAAGCAACCAATGCGAATATACATGAAGGTGGAAAATTGTAGGAACATACAACAAATTTTCTTAGCCACCATTTATGCTTCATCAGACACTCTCCTTTTCTCAAGCTCTTTATCAAACATGTAGAGGTATGGAGCAAAGAATGCATCATTGACCCTTCTAAAATATTGAATACTTATATTCAAAGTCAATTAGGGATAGTATTGGTAAGCTAGAACATGCCTCCTATTACCCTTTGATGTCAATTCTGGAAAGTTCCTCATTGACGCAACAACATAAACCAAGTATAAAGTCATATAAAATCTCAATGATGTGGGCACCTTTATGATTTGATCATGAATAACATCACTTATATGTTGACCCCAAAATATTTTTTGTTTCCTCTTCCTTATAGCATGAATGTACAAGTAAATCCACTCTTGAAAATTGGAAGAGTTAGGCAATCCTTTTACCCTACTAAGAAGGGTAATCAAGTTATTTACTTCCTTGAAAAAATCACTATGAGGAAAGCTCTTAGGCCATCTTGAAATATTTATCTTTGGGTTATTTAACCACCTTGTATTAATTTCCTTCCTACAACTATTTGGATCCTTATCATAATGAGCTTGTGCATTCTCAATAGTAAGATCAACATATACATCAATGCTTAGACATTGAAAGATCTTGTCAAAGAATTTTGTGCATCTAGTTTGATTATCACATTCCTATTAGGATCCTTGACACTTTTGGATTCTTTGTGATAATGAGTTGTCATAGATATGTTGAGAAAATGTGTCTCAACCTTGAAATTACATATAAGGTAATGTTGATACATAAGGTATTTTTCATCCAATGATGATGGTGGGCATGGGGGGATCCACTTTATTATTGTAAATCTTGACTGTTCATCATTATGTCTCATATCTGACGACCAATATTTTATTAGCTTGACTTTCCCTAGAAGGAAACCTTATTTTATGAGGGTTTTGTATTATGGTTGTGTATTGTGATGTATTATGAGAGTCTAACAACGATTGTCTTGCCTCTGGATCTTTGAGTGGTGATACTCCTATAAGAAGCTTGCTTTGCAAGTATATTGTATTCCTTTTGATTTTTGAATAATATATTGGGCAGATTTAGGAGTGTGGGGATTTTCTCCCAAAAGGGGTTTACCCACATAAATCATTGTGTTGTGGTATGCTTGATATTTGTGTTTAAGTCTATGTGGCTATTAAATATACGTAGAAGGTTTACATTATTATCCTCTGAAGATTAGTGTAGGAATTTGTTCTGCTACCTTAGATTCCTTACAGGCTAGAACAAACTCAATATTGTGTGTCACTACTAGAAATGAAAACACCAATTGAATATTACTTTCCACCACACATATCATGCCTGAATCCAATGGGTTCTTCTTTTTCCTCTCCACAAATTTAGATATATCAACATGTCCTATCTTTGTGTCTTTTATCTCATCAATGTTTGAAGAAATGAAGGTTGTTGTAAAAACCCCTTGATATTTGAACTTCATGGCCTTCTTGCTTGGTGATGGTTCAAACATTTATATAGAAGTTGTATGGTGAGTAAAATTCTCACACCCTTTCAAGAATTTGAGCACAAATGATGGGAATATCATGCAAGGGTAATTGTAGAAAGAAGTTTTACATTTCTTAGTGTTAGAGAAAAATCAAGATTCAGTGTACTAACGAGAAAATTTTGAGCTTCTACATGTGCTTTGGAAATTCAAAAGTAAGGGTGTAGAAAAACTGAGATATTGCAAGTGGTTTGATGATAAAGATGCAAAGGTGGAGAAAATCCCCAACCCTACATGGGGTATTTTACTTGGGATGCAGTAGCACATAAAAATTATGCCACTATATGAGGGTATGGTGAATTTATGTAAGGGATGGGAAAAACCTCACCCTACATGGGGGTAGAACTTGTTATATGCACAAGCGGAAAAAATTTCCACTCTTACATATGTTTATGCATTTATAAGGATGTAAGTCAAGTTTTGAAACCTGACATGCATCTTTGGTTAATAGCACAAAGGTTGTCGGTTAGGTGTTGGTTGGGGTTTAAACCCTGACCAACATGGGAAGGTCATAGCCCGTATTTTCTAGTGGTAAAATTTATCGTGGTCACATACATGTTGGAAGGTCGTTGGAAGGTCAATTATATTTTTTGGTTGAGTTTAAACCCTAAACAACATCTTGAATGCAAGGTGGTAATGAATTGAGGATGGTTGGGGTTTAAACCCTGACCAATACATAAATGCATTGTGTGATATTAGGCAATGAATAAATTCCATGATGCACATGAGGATGGTAATGGTTGTTGGTAATGGTTGTTGGTAGAACACAGATCAGGGCATGACATACATGATGTATGATATGAAAATCACAAGGGGTCGATGTTTTAAAACCCAAGAAACCTTGTGACAGTTTATTGAAATATTGATTTCACTATTGAGAAAATGTGTCTCGACCTTGCAATAACATAAGTTAGTGTTGATGCATAAGGTATTGTTCATCTGATGATGACAGGGGGGCATGGGGGGATCCCCCCACCAAGGGTTTGGGGGGATCATCCCCCTAGCTAGGGTTTAGGGGCAACACACCTTGGTGGGGGCTCAAGGACAGTGCTCCAGAAAGGAAAATTTAATTTATATTTTATTATTGTAAATCTGGACTATTCATCATTATGTTACATATTCAATGAATAATTTTTTATTAGCTTGACTTTCCCTAGAAAGCAACGCTTTTTTTATGATGGAATTGTATTACAGTTGTGTATTGTGATGTATTATGAAAGTCTAATAGCGGTTGTGTTGCCTCTAGATCTTTGAGTGGTGATAATCCTGTGAGAAGATTTCTTTATAAGTATATTGTAATCTTTTTGATTTATGAATAATATGTTGGGAGGCTTTTGGAGTGTGGTGTTTTTCTCCCCAAAAGGTTTTCCTGCGTAAATCATTGTGTTGTGGTATGCATGATATTTGTGTTTATTTTTGTTTAAGTTTTTGTAACTATTAAAGATTTGTAAAAGTTTTTCATTATTCTCCTCTCAAGATTAGTGTAGGAAGTTGTTCTGCTACCTTATCTTCCTTACATTCAAGAAGTGTAGGAGACAACATAGGATTCTAACTAAAATAATAGCAACTATTAGCTAAAAAGAAACCAGAAAATGCAAAACCTATAAACTAAAATAGATATTAATAATGTTAAGCAAAGGTAAATCTAAGACAACACAAAACACATAAAACCCTTAACATGTTTATACACACAAGGCAATGAAATAAAAATAGAAAATGCAAAAAATATTGCATACTTGGTAAACGCAAACCACAACAAAACCCTAGGAAAATACTTGTCCAAATCCTCTTAAAAATTAGTCTCAGATCTTGGAGATGGGTAAACGTGCACAAGGAAGACTCAGTCAACTGAGAATGAAAGGGGATTAATCAAAAATAAAGAATAAAAATTATTTAAAACAACTTAAAAACGTATATCAAATTGGCATTAAAATACCATAAATGCAAAATGTGTGGAAAAAGGGGTGTAGTCATGCTAAAAATCAATGGGAATGCACCCCTTTGTGTAAACTACAAAAATCATGTAAGGGCATTTAAATCAGCACTCTTGCATGTACAAGAAAAATTCTCTCAAAAATAAAGTTTTTCCAATTTTGACCTTTCGTAATTTTTCAAAAGACGAAAAGGGTAATCACTTGAAATGAATTTTTGAGGGTTTGGACCACACATGAGGGCAAGTAGGATTTGCCTCATTTTTGCATGCTTAGAAGGCATGGGATACGAAACAAAAAGATTGTGTAGGGGTTATCCCATAAATTGAGCACAACATAATTCAAGGATAACTATTGGCTCTAATTTGGGAGCTTCCTTCGATCATCCTTTAAAATAATTAAAGGGAGAAAAATCCTAGAATCTAAGTGCCTTCATCCATCCATTGGGCTATAGAGGACTAGGCAACAAAAAGACATAAAAAGTCCAAATAAAAATATGATAAAACTATACAAATATTTATAAGCTTATCTGAGGGTTCACTAAGTGAAGAGCTTCAAATATTTGTTGTGAGGCAACAAAAATGGTGTTCCATCTTGGTATGCCAAAAGAAAAAATTTCTCACCAAAAATTTGGTGAATTGTGAAAGGTCCTCTCCATAAGGAATCAAACTTTTTATGCATTCCCTTTGGTTCTCTTCTTTTTCCCCACAATAGAACTTAATCTCCAACTTGGAAATCACGAGACTTTTCCTTTTTATCAAAAAGCCTTTTGACTTGAATCCGATGTTCCACAATTCCATCCACCACTTGTATATGCTTCTCCTCAAATTCAGCAAGGAACATGATGCACTTATCAATGGAGATGTTAAAAATTTTGTCTTCAATGGCCTTGGCCAATTTCAAAGAAGGAAATTCCACTTTGATAGGAATTTTGACATTCAACCCATAGAAAAGTTGAAAAAAATACATGCCAATCGCTCGTTTGGGTGTAATACGATCTACCCATAATGCATCATGCAATACCTTGTACCAAGACCTTTGATTCTCATCCACCAACTTCCTAAAAATGGAAACTTATATTTTGTTACACGATTCTTCTTGATCATTCCCTTGGGGTTAATCCCATATTCAAAGCCAAACTTTATTATCACATTGGATGAGACTTGGAAGAATCATTATCTGCAACAATCTTGTTTGGAATGCCAAACCTTGAAATGATATTCTCCTTATAGAAATTGCACTTGATGGTGAGTTAACTGTGCCAATGAAATCTATGCACCACCACTAGATGGGTTCTTCAATTACCACCAGCTTGAGGGGTAAAGCTTCCAATTTGGGTTTCCCCACAAACTGTTGGCATAACTCACACTTATGTACACATCTTGAAATAGAGTGGGCCAATAGTATTTTTCTCTCAAAATCTTGTAGCGGTGACTAGTTTTGAAAAGTGTCCTCCGCACGCTAAGTTGTGAAATGATTCCAACAACTTAGCATGTTGCACTTTATCCATGCAACGTATAAAGGTTCCATCAAGACTCCTCTTATACAAACAATTATCCCAAAGAAGAAAGTTTGTAGCCTTGAGCTTGACTATCTGATTTTCCTTGAATGATAGATGCTCAATACATTCTCCATAGGTGAGGAATTGTGTAATATTTGAATACCATTCATCAATCATGCTTAAAAACAAGACTATAAGAACATCTTCACTATTTAGTTCCTCATCATCAAATAATTCTTCTGGTTTATTATCAGCTATCATCTGGAACAATCCCTTCCCATCAACCAACTTTGTGGGTTTAATTTCCATGTTGGATTCTTGAATTTTGGCAATCCAATTGCCTCTCTTAGTTCCAAACTCCTGCTGAGTCAAGATGGACTTAACCGTGGAATCTGACACTAATGCAAAAACATAATAATTAAGGATATAGAACCTGAAATGCTTAACTTCTTTGACCACCAAATAAGCACGATTTTCCATTGGTTATTTCTTAAGCTCATGAACTTTCAAAGGAGAACTCATGAATTTTGTAGGAGATTCAATCCCCTCACTATTATTGCTACACCAGGATTGCAGATATTATATGTTTAAAATCGTAACTATACATGATATAGTCTTTTGTGTAGTCTACATAGATTGAGACTAGATAATGATAAATAGCCTCCTTAATGTCATTGAATGCATATTTTCCCTCTATAATCCAACAAAAAAATTTCTTACCTTTCATCAGATCAATGATATGATGAGTCTTCTTTGTGAAGTCTGGAACCAACCTCCACAAGAAATTCACCTTCCCAAAGAAGGATTCAATTGTCGTATTAATTAAAGGTAAAGTAAGACTTTGAATTGACTTGATCTTCTTAGAATCAATCTCGATACCTCCCTTAGACACAATTTCCTCAAGGAATTTACCTTTTCTAACCCCAACGATGGACTTCTTGGGGTTGAGATAAATACCATGTTGTCAGCACCTCTCGAGAACTTGCTACAAGTGACAATAATGATCTTGACGTTTCTTTGAGAATATTGGCAATTCATCAAGATAAACCATAATGAACTTACCCATCACATCATGAAAATACAAGTCCATTTGTCTTTGAAATGTAGCACCAGTGTTGATCAAACCAAAAGGAAATCTGTGATAAGAAAACATGCCCCAAGGAGTAGTGAAAGCAATTTTATGTTGATCTTCTTTGGCCACCTCCACTTGGTTGTAACCTAAAAAACCATCTAAAATAGATAGCATTTCAGAGCCCATCACTATTTGTAATACTTGGATCGTTACCAACAAAGGGTAATTATCCTTTAGTGACAATTGATTCAAATTTAAAAAATCCACACAAATGTATATTTCCTCATTCTTTTTCTCTACTGGAATAATATTTTCTATATCCATGTTGAATTATGAATAGGAAAGATGATCCTTGCATTAAGTATTTTCTGAGTCTCAAAAAGAATAGTGTCTGAAATCTTTGGACTATATTGCCTCTACTTTTTCTTGTGAGGCATAGAACCCACCTTAAGGGGAATTTCATGTTGGGCCTCCTTTGGACGAAAATATTTTAAGTCCTCATAAGAATAAGAAAGTACATGTATGTAATGCCACAAGAGTTTAGAAAACTTATCTTTTTCCTTTGGAGTGCAACATTTACCAATATTTTTCATCTTGTGATCCTCCATTGTTCTCAAATTTAGTTTTTCAACTTCACTTGAAGACTGAAGCCCGAATTGCTACTACTTCTTGACATAATGATCATGTTTGTCAAAAAAAATATAAAGAAACCAAACCTTTGGGAATCTTATTCCATTTAAATTGTAATATTTCCTCATCGGTATGTTGATCCATCCCAGAGACTGATTCTTGAGAAGAAGAATCACTTCCCCCAAAATACAACTCGCTGAAATTTTTAACCTTCTCAAGAAAGGCCACAATTTGATGGTCATAATTAAATATTTTCCAATGATCAGAATTATCACGAATACCGAGACAAAAAACTAACTCAATAGTATATTTCGTTCCTTTGAATTTTTTGTGTGGGATCATAAGAGTAGTTGATACTACTAGAGAATCAACCCTATCATTGTATTCCCTTGGAACTACAAAAATATCAAATGCATCAAAACCTTCAATGCCATCCCAAACAAGGTTACGGTAATGCCTTAATCTTTCATTTTTTGTCTAGTACAAATTCCTTACCTAACAAATGACCAACTCGGAATCACCTTGAGCATTAATATTTTTAATCCCTTTCTTATGTGCAACCTCCATTCCTAACAACAAAGCCTCATATTTTGTAGTGTTGTTAGTATTATCAAATTGCAATTTGAAAGAGAAGGGAATTTTTTTACCTTATAGGGATACAAAAACTATCCCTACACTAAATCCAATGGAAGAGAAACTATCATCAAATTCCATAGTCCAAACATCATTTGGACTACCTAAATCAAAGTTCGGAGTTTCTTCATCTGAAGAGCTATCTTCATCAAAATAAGGTGAACCATGAGTTACCTACTACTCACTTGAATTATTATTTGAAGACTCAGAAACATCATCAGTTTGTAAGAAGTAAGTACCCATTATAGAAGATTAAAAAAGAATTTGAGATCTAGGATCATAAGATTTCGTTACAAAAAACTTAGCTTCCCTTTCTATAAACAGCTTTTGCATAACACCCTTGATGGGTATTCTAACTTTGAACCAATCCATATTGATCTTGCCTCCAACATCTTCGCAAAAAAATTGTCCCAACAATATCCCATATGAGGTTGGGATGTTAGCTATCAATACTATCATTTTGATCTTCTTGTCGAGAAATACAAAAACTACAAATTGTGCATCTTTAATTTTCCAGATTATGGGAACTTGCTTGTTTTCCATTGAAAAGCATCAGTCAAATGTCTTTTTCAAGTTCAAACCCAAATTATTAGCCACTTTGGACGACATCACGTTGTCGGAGGCACCTGAATCAATGACACATTTACTTAACTTATAACCATTAACCAACAAGGAGATATAAAATGGATCTATCTTTCCAAGAACAAATGAGGGGATTGAAACTAAATTAATTTGTGAAGGCCTCGATTTGGGAACAACTGGGGTATTCTGGGGAAATTCTCAGGTAGGATGAGTTCCTTTATCCTTGAAAAACTTAACAAGCCTATAAAATTGATCAAGATTGGATTGAAGATACTCAAATTTTGGCATTTAAACTTTTATCTTCTTTGCATGGTCTATAATATCAAAGGATTGATAAGGATTTACCAAAGAAGATGGGATATTTTCACTCTAGGGCTTAGGAATTGAGGTACTGGTCTTAAACATAGAAGAAGATGTAGGGGGATTTGAGATTCTTTCTTATTTCCTATTGTATCTATTGGATGGGCTGCCAAAGGAGTCCCCCTCTTAGCAATTATAACCATCAAAGACGGGGGATCTTTTTCCTTAGCTAAATCACCTTGTTGATGATCAAACTAATTTTTTGAGTGAGTGAAAACAATATAAGTATCAACAAAATTTTCTTCTTGTTCAACTCCTTCTTCATAGTTTAAAAACCCAATATTAGAGTCGCCAACCGAATCTACTTCCTCCTCTTGGAAGATATTGGCACCTACTCTAAAATATATTCTAATTGAGGAAAATATTCTTGCTCGGATCCATAGTATCCCAATGCTAAATTTGTAGGTGGCGCTTCAAGTGCAAGTCTTCCTTACGGTGCAGGAAGTTGATTTTGGTTCCTTGCAACATTGCTAGGATAATTTGAACTATTTGAATAAGTTCTCCTTGGAATGTCCTTGTATGAAGGAACTAATGATCCTTGAGAAATTTTATTCTTAATAGCTAGCAATTCATTTACTAACTTTTGCACCATAGGATTTGTGGTGCTTGTGGAAGTTTGGGTCGAAGATGTCTGTCATTTTTTCTTATTTGATTCATTTCTTACCTTTCCAATGAGGATCAAATAATCCTCGACTTCAGTAGCTAGTGCTTGAGAAGCTTAGAGAGTAGTTGGGTTAGATCTATATAAAAGGAAACTTACCTTAGGAAACTACGTATTAATGAAGAGGTGATCTCATCCTTGTGTGTTGAAGAGGTGATCTCATCCTTGAAGGAAGAATATCAAACAAAAGAGTAACCAGAGTGATACCAGTGAATGTTGGTAATTAAAAAACCACAAAAGATCAAAGTCTTTTGTTTTCTTCAATGATGATTTGTAAGGATATATAATGGTGTATCTTTTCACTCAAAGACTTAAATATATACCACCAAAGGATCCACCAAACACAACAAATAACTTGCAACCCAAAGTCTTTGAATTATTAACAAAACATAGACACAAGAACATAAAATTCAAATGTAATACTGTAACACAAATTCTAAAAACTCGGATCTGAATTCCCTTTTAGATATATGATATAACACCACTTATTTAACCATTTACAAGAAAATTTAATGAGGGTATAATAATAATCTCACACATAACAAAATAGATCCAAAGAAAAGGTTGGATGCAAAATTTTCTGCTTTTATTGATTGAAATTTGATTTTCACATTAAACACAAAGTCTCAATATATTTTTCAAATGGGCAATACTTTGATTCAAAAAATAAAAGGTCCCTATTACAAAAGAGCTCCCTCATATATATATATGAGAGCCAAGAGCTAAAATAGGAAAGCTAAAACTAACTTGACTTATTCAGCAGTAGAGTCTGATTTGATTTAGGACTTCTTTGTTTTTATATGTAATTACATATCTACAAAACACATGTAACATGTCATAAATTAATTACATATTGCATAAGGGTAAAACAGAAAAATAAACTAAGTATGGAACATGCACATTCCTTTATTCTTCACCATCCTTCTTCAAGAAGTCTTCATATTTCTTTAGTGTCGCTTGGACTTCTGAATTATCTAGCCCTGTAGTATGCTTGGAGACTGTGAGCACTTGTGTGATTGAGTCCTCAATGGTGATACAAGTTTTCTAGTGACTTTCTAGTACTATGTTTAGGTTATCCAAAGTGAGTTGAATGTCCACCAATTTGTCGATAGAAGCTAATGAAAAATCTTTATCTTCAAACTCTTTTTGTATTGATGAGGTGAACTCCTAGATAACCTTATCAGAGGGAAGAGCTTCCTGGTCATCATCAATCACTTGAAAAGGTAGCTCTTTTATTTTGGCAATGAGATTTGAACCTTTATCTTTGCCAACCTCCTATGATTCTAGTAAGTCTCTGATTAAATCACTGATGGCATTTAAATTATACCTCATGGTCTCTTGTATACTAAAAAACATTTCTCTATTGGGAATTATCCCAACTTCCTCTAGTACATCAAGCTTGAGTTCTTTCATCTTTGCCCAAGCTTCAAGAATTTTTTCTATTTCTTTTTTATTTTGGGAAAGTGTGTCAATAGTTTGACTCAATTTTTCCTTTACATTTCCCATATTGTTAATCTCTTCCTCGGAATATTTTAGCAGTTGTGTTCCTTGATCCAAGATCCTATAAATTCATTTTGTAACTGCTTTGGCATGTACATGTGTCCTTTCATCACTTTTAATGACAAGTTCTTCAATGCTTGTAGTGATAGGCTCGATAGACTCAAAAGATTGAGTAATATTATATAGAAAAGAGGTAAGTTGTTCAACCCTACCCTTATATTGATCCTTGATTTTTTTTTCCTGATCAAACTTCTCAATTAGGGAAGCCAATTCCGATTGTGCATCCTCTTTTGCACTTTCATGCATCCATTTGCCAAATTCTACCCTTGTGATAGAGTAATCAGACAAATTTCTCTTCTGTAATTTTACGAGGTGGAGGCTATGCAACCTCAACATATTTGTATCCTACTTTATCCACTAACACCCTTGAAAGAGTCTTTCGCTTCTTTGTAAATTTTTGTCTTTACAGGCACCAACTAACCAAAATCAAAGTTGTCAGGAGAGATAGCTTTCTTCTTTCTCTTCAAATTCTGTGAGGCCAACCAAGGGGAAGAGGGGAAGAACCTTATCTAGGACTTGTCATCATGCAACTTGATTGTATATGGTTGCACCTACAATGGTGATAGTCACAAGTGGTGGAGTGTTAGTTTCAACAACTTTAGGTATTTCCACACTTGGCATTTTTTTTTCAGTTTCAACGATAAACTTATCTAACTCAGATTGAGTAGACAACAAAACAAGAAGAAGACAAACTTGGAAAATTAGGTGAGAATCCAAAAATATTTTCAAAATTATTTCTAGGACTATCAAAAATAGATCTCAAAGTTTGGGATGAATGAATTGATTAAATTGAAATGGTAGGGGCAATAATCATGGTAGCAACAAGAGTGATAGGGGGCAAAGTTTTTTCAATCAAAACAATAGGAGGAGTGGGAGTCGGCAAAGTGGAAAAGATAGGGGACAAAGAAATGGGATATTTTTTTGGAGGATCCTCATATGGAGAATCTTTTACTTCTTCATCCAGACTCTCTTCTTCTTATTTCTCAACTTGAGTTGACACCTCTTCTGTGTGAGTTGATAGCCCTTCTACATATTTTATTTGCCCCCTTTCATTATGAATTTAATCCTAGGATTAGGTGTTCTACTTGTACCTAGAACATCACCCTTGTTGTTAGTTTTGATTTCTGTCATTTTCCCTGTGTTTCCCTTGGTTTCTTCTCCCTCAGATCCAATATTAAAATTCTTCAATATTATGTCCCTTTCCTATAACCAAATGTTAGTGTTAGCAAGAATGGGTTGGAATCTTTCTCTGATAGAAGTCACTTCCTTATTTGACCACTAAATAGGACAAAGAGGGGATTCAACAATATTATTTCTTATAGTAAAGATCTAGGATGTCATCCTCATCCTCCATATCTTTAGGAATGTCTTCCAGATCTAGATTTGTAATATGGTCTAAGGTAAGTCAATAATAGTCTAGCTTCCTTATGACCTCCTTTGTCCTGCAATCTATCCATATGTCCTCCACTCTTTGTACATGGGAATAGCTCCTCTTGAGATTATCTTCCATTCCTCTATATTCAAAGTTAGGTCTCCTTTTGTATGTCTTCATCGTGACTCATTGCATCTATGTTTCCATGGCTTTAGCTCTAGGTGATGTGATAGAGTACCTACCTATCCTAAGAGGAAATTTGAACCTTGGCTTGTGAGATTTCGCTTGTTTGCTATGCATTGCCATGATATGTCTACATAGTTTCATGAGAACTATCTTATCATTCAGATACCTTAGGAGCATATACAAATATCTGATGAAGCAACCAACTCGAATGTATGTGAAGGTGGGAAATTGAAGGAACATACAATTAAATTTGTTAACCACTTCCCATGCTTCATCAGACACTCCTTTTCTCAATTTTTTTTTCAAACATGTAGAGGTATGGAGAAAAGAAGGCCATTGACCCTTCTAAAATGTTGAATACTTTTATTCAGAGTCAATTGGGAATAGTATTGGTAAATTGGAACATGCCTCCTATAACCCACTAATGTCAATCCTAGAATGTTCATCATTGATGCAACATCATAAAACAAGTATGAAGTCACATAAAATATCAATGAGATGGGCACATTTATGAGTTGATCATGAATTGCATCAGTTATCTATTGACCCTAGAATATTTGTTGTTTCCTCTTCCTTATCACATGAATGTATAATTACATCCACTCTTGAAAATTGAAAGAGTTAGGCAATCCTTTTACCCTGCTAACAAGGGTAATTAAGTCATTTACTTCCTTGATGAAATCAGTACAAGGAAATCTCTTAGGCCATCTTGAAATATTTGGCCTTGGGTTCTTTAACTACCTTGTATTACTTGCCCTCTTACAAGTGTATGGATCCTTATCATAATGAGCTTGTGGATTCTCAATAGTAAGATCAACGTATGCATCAATTCATGATGCATCATGTGCAAATCACAGGGGCATCGAGGTTTTAAACCCGTGACACCCTATGATAGTTTATTAAAATAATAATTCCACAAAGTGCAAAAGACAACATGGGATTCTAACTCAAATAAAAATAACTGTTAATTAAAAGAAACCAAAAAACATAAACCCTACAAACTAAAATAGATATTAATAATGCTAAGCAAAGGTAAATATAAGACAATGCAAACTACATAAAACCCTAAACATGTTTATACATACAAGGTGATGAAATAAAAATAGAAAACACGAAAAACATTGCATAATTGGTAAGTACAAACCATGACAAAACCCTGGGTAGATACTTGGCCAAATCCTCTCGAAAATTAGTCTTAGAGCTTGGAGATTAGAAAATATGCATAAGGAAGACTTAGAGGACTGGGAATGAAATGAGAATAATAAAAAATGATTCAAAATCATTCAAAATAACTTTAAAATGCATATCAAATCGTCATTAAAATGCCATAAATGTAAAACATGTGGAAATAGAAGTGTAGTTGCACTGAAAATCAGTGTGACTGCACCCCTTTATGCAAACTAAAAATATCATGTAAGGGTGGTAAAATTTAGTGCTCTTGCATGTACAAGAAAAATGACAACTCTCAAAACTAAAGTTTTTCTAGATTTGACCATTCGTAATGTTTCAAAAGACGAAAAGGATAATTGCTTGAAATAAATTTTTGAAGGTTTGGACCACACACGAGGGAAAGTAGGATTTTCCTCTTTTTGCATGTTTATATGGTGCGGGCTATGAAATAGACAAGTTTCATAGGTGTTATCCCACTAATTAAGTGTAGTTGAATTTGAGGATAATAGTTGGCTCTAACTGGGGAGCTTCCTTCGATCATCCTTTGAAATAAAGAAAGGGAGAAGAATCCCAAACTCTAAGTGCCTTCATCCATCCATTTGGCCATAGAGTTAGGCAACAAAAAGAAACAAAAAGACCAAAGAAAAAGATGCAAAAACTATACAAATATTTACAAACTTATCTGAGGCTTCACTAAGTGACCAACTTCAGATGTTTGTTGTGAGACAGCAAAAATGGTGTCTAGTCTTGGTATGCCAGAAGAAAACTATCTCACCAAAAATTTGGTGAATTTGAAAGGTCCTCTCCATAAGGAATTGAAATTTTTGTGCATTCCCTTTGGTTCTCTTCTTTTGTCCCACAGTAGAACTTGATCTCCAACTTGGAAATGATGAGACTTTTCCTTTTTATTAAAAATCCTTTTAACTTGGCTCTAATGTTCCACAACGTGATCCACCACCTGTATGCACTTCTCCTCCAATTTAGTAAGCAACATGATGTGCTTATCAACAAAGCTGTCAAAATTTTCATCTTCAATGGCCTTAGCCAATTTCAAAGAAGGAAATTCCAATGTGATAGGAATTTTCGTATTCAACCTGTACAATAGTTGAAACATAGACATTCCAATCACTCGTTTGGGTGTAATACAATGCTCCCATAATGCCTTATATCAGGACCTTTTATTCTCATCCACTGGCTTCCTGATAATGGTAACCAAATTTCTGTTACTTGATTATGCTTGACCATTTCCTTGGGCGTAATAGTCTGAAGAATGAGAGAGAGTGATCCCATATTCAAAGTAAAACTTTGTTATCTCATTGGATGATAAGGAAATAGAATTATCTTCAAAAATATTATTTCAAACACCAAACCTTGAAATGATATTCTCCTTAAAAAAATTGCATACCTCTTCTGAAGTAGCATGCTTAACTTGAATGGCTTCCACCCACTTGGTGAAATAGTCAGTAGCTATGAGAACGTAGCTATTCCCTGTACTTGATGGTGGGTTAACTGTGCCAATGAAATCTATACCCCATTCCTGGAAGGTTTCTTCAATTACCACTAGATCGAGGGGTAAAGCTACCAATTTTGGTTTCCCCACATACTGTTGGCATAACTCACACTTACGTACCCATTTGTACACATCTTGAAAGAGTGTGGTCCAGTAGTATTTTCCTCTCAAAATCTTCTAAATAGTGACTAGTGCTGAAAAGTGTCCTTTGCACGCTAAGTTGTGAAATAATTCCTACAACTTAGCATTTTTCGCTTTATCCACACAACGTAAAAAGGTTCCATCAAGACTCCTCTTATACAAACCGTTATCCCAAAGAACAATTTTTGCAACCTTGAGCTTGACTATCCTCTTTTCCTTGAATGACAGATGCTCATGGCATTCACCATAGGTGAGGAAGTGTATTATTTGAATACCATTTGTGGACACTAAATATTGTCCTAGGCCTTAGAGTTATAAAAACCCCTTTCATCCTTGATAATTAAATAATTTTAATTATTTAATTAATTCATTTCTATCTTTATATTTCCTCTTTGATTAGTTAAATAAATTTCATTTAGTTAATAACGTCACTAATGTCCTTTCTCTCCATGATAAAATAATTTTTATTTATTTAATTATTGGCGTCTTTTCTAATATACTAAAATAATTAATCATTTGGCCTTTTCTACCATAAATTAATTAAATTTTATTTAATTAATGACTTACTAATTTGTCTTTTTCTCCCACTTTTTGAATTAAATTGCTATTTAATTAAAAATTCAGCTTACCTTTTTCTTCTATAATTAACTAATGGAAACATTATTTAATTATTTACTTTCCCTCTCAAACAAAATGATTTTTAGAATTATTTAGTTTCCTCATTTCCGTGCTTTTTCTCTCTATCAGTCTCATCCTTATCTCTTCTTGTCTCATTTAATCTCAACCCTTGATTGAATTATTTTATTCAATCTCAGCCATTCATTCTTATATTATTCCTAACCCTATCAAATTTCATTTGTGACCATTGATTAACATAATTTAATCTCAATCATTCATTCACATTTGGCCTTCTATAAAAGATGCCTGTCATTGTCATTTCAACATATCGAGTTTATGCGCAAGTACATCTTACTTAAGGAGAAAACTATCTTCAATATTTTTCTATCATAGACATTAGGCTACTATTGCACACTCAAATTTGAGGGCATCAATTATATTCAAGCAAAATGGAGAAGGACAATGAAGGTCAAGCAACCATGGCATAGGTGATATTTACTTCATGTTATAATTTCTATGTTAGATTGTGCTCTATTATTGATTTAGGGATTTCTAGTTTTAGTTTTCATGCTTTAATACCTCAGCCTGAATCTTACCCTACATTATACCATACATCAGTCATGCTTTAAAACAAGACTGTAAGAACATCTTCAGTGTTTACTTCCTCATCATCGAATAATTCTTCTGATTTATTATCAACTATTAGCTGGGACAATCCCTTCCCACAAACCAACTTTGTGGGTTTAATTTCCATGTCCTATTCCTATATTTTGGCAATCTAGTTGTCTCTCTTAGTTCCAAACTCCTGTTGAGTCAAGATGTACTTCACCGTGGAATCTTATACTAATGCAACAACATGAGAATTAAGGATGTAGAACCTAAAATTCTTAACTACTTTGACCATAGCATAAGCATTCTTTTCTATTGGTGAGTACTTATGCTCATGAACTTTCAAAGTACAAGTCATGAATGCTATAGGAGATTCAATCCCCTCATTGTACTATTGCACCGAGATAGCAGATAGTGTATGTTCAGAATCGTAACTATATATGATAAAGTCCTTTGTGTAGTCTAGAAAAGCTAAGAGTGGAGCATGAGAAATATCCTTCTTAATGTCATTGAGTGCAACTTTTCCATCTGCACTCCAATAAAAAATTATCTTACCTTTCATCATATCAACGATATGAAGAGTTTTCTCTGTGAAGTCTAGAACAAAATTTCGCAAGAAATTCACCTTCCCAAAGAAGGAGTGAATTACCATCTTACTTGATGGTAAAGTAAGTGTTGGAATGATGGATGCATAGGTGGACCTTTGCCAGGAAGAAATATTCAACCACAAAGAAAGTATGATAATGGCATGCAAATATAGATTCTATTATGATCTATCAGATTGATAGATAGATGGATATTTTACAAAGAGTACATATGTCTGATTATATAGGCAAGTGCTAAACCTAGAATGAAAAAGATGTTTCCAAGTGTTCAAATCACACTTCATATGACAACAAGAAACCCTAACCAACTACCTAGGGAATGATAACAAGATGGAGATAAGTTCTAGAAAAGACAACTCATCTTCTAGAAGGGAATCTTATATCAACAACTTTATTAAATGATTAAATGCAACTTAGGACTAATATGATTACTTAAAACCTAAGTTAACTTATGCTAGTGTAATAATTAATTAATTACACTAACACCCCCCCATAAGTGCAACTTAGGGAGACTAGATAAGCATGCACCTAAAATTAAGATGAATGCAAGAAAGCATGAATGGGTCCTAGCAACAAGGCCTGATCAGGTACCCATGTACAAATGCAATAATGAGGTAGAGAAGGAAAACCCAGTGGGACAACCCCCCTACAATGAGATGACTGCAGCAAAGAAGCACTGGAAGAACACTGTGGAGTAACACTAGAATCACAATCCGGCAAGCAAGGAAAGATACTTTTGTCTACAAGAAACCATATCGGAATCATAATAATGCAACAGTAGACCCGATGCCATGGAACACTCGAAAACACCAAATTGGAACAACCTGGAATCCATAAAGCAACAGTAGATGAAAAGATGATGGCAGAATCTGGAAGCCATGAATCTCGATGTCGATGTCAAAACTGAGACTAAAACTTTTCTATGAGAACAAGTACCATAAAGACTCAGGAACATTAACCACAAATTTAGTGGCCCTCAAACTGAGATGGATCCGATGTGAATCTGATATGTGTCAAAGTAAGACAAAATATGGCCAAAAGAAACTAAGATACCAGATTACAACCCATGCGAGTTGTCATCAAAACACAATGAAGATCAAAGTGCATGCACACTCTAATCAGATTATTATGCAAGAAACCCCCTTGATGGAACTTTATATCAGTTCATTTATTACAATACCCAATGATTGCAAAAGGAGAGAATGCCTAAATATGCATAAACAAAAAATTAAAAAGAGTGCATGCACAAACAAATGTTCACATCTATTTCTATGATGAAAAATAACCTCAAATTTATGTAGATGACCAAATCTAAAAAAAATGGCCTACACCACTATGAAGTGCTCAAAACAAGTTTTCCGTCAATATCTTGTTTGCCAAAAATGGACATCGTGGCCAAAAGTTATGAATTTTTCAAAAAAACTGAATTTAGCCTGCAGAAATGGGTTTTCTAGCAAAAACGTTTATTTCTAATTTGATTTATGGAAAATCTACTCACTATTTGTAGACAAAAATAAAAACCCATAAATATTTTGATGCTAGAAATAAAACCCAGAAATCGTTTCTTGATCCAACAAGCAGAAAATGATTTTTTTTTTTTCAACCTTCAGTCAGGAGAAAAATGACGCCCGACGCTTTTTAGACTGCGATTTTCTCCAGATCTATGTAAGATATGCAAAATCTAAAAGATACCCAGTTCAAATTTCGATGCTAGCTACAAAACCCAGAAATCATTTTTCCTGCAAATGAGTGAAAACTGTATTTTTGAAGCAAATATGATTGCGGCTCCAATAAAAAATGGCTTGCAACAAACCCTTGCTTGCCAAAGAATCTCACTAGCCAAACTTTCTTGATCCTGGGATGAACTTTCACTGCATTAGCTCTGATACCATGTTGGAATGATGGATGCACAGGTGGACCTTTGCCAGGAAGAAATATTCAACCACAAAGAAAGTATGATAATGGCATGCAAATATAGATTATGTTATGATCTATCAGATTGATAGATAGATGGATATTTTACAAAGAGTACATATGTCTGATTATATAGGCAAGTGCTAAACCTAGAATGAAAAGGATGTTGTCAAGTGTTCAAATCACACTTCATATGACAACAAGAAACCCTAACGAACTACCTAGGGAATGATAACAAGATGGAGATAAGTTCTAGAAAAGACAACTCATCTTTTAGAGGGGAATCTTATCTCAACAACTTTATTAAATGATTAAATGCAACTTAGAACTA
This sequence comes from Sequoiadendron giganteum, assembly GCA_007115665.2. Lineage (NCBI taxonomy): Eukaryota > Viridiplantae > Streptophyta > Pinopsida > Cupressales > Cupressaceae > Sequoiadendron > Sequoiadendron giganteum. Next base: position 507,844,821 of record CM021107.1, on the reverse strand, counting down.
ATATGATTAATTGAAACCTAAGTTAACTTATGCTAGTGTAATAATTAATTAATTACACTAACAGTAAGACTTTGAATTGACTTGACCCACTTGGATTCAATCTTGATACCTTCCTTAGACACAATATGTCCAAGGAGTTTACCTTTTGTAGCCCCAAAGATGGACTCGTTGTGGTTGAGGCAAATATCGTGTTACCAGCACCTCTCAAGAACTTGTTGCAAGTGATGATAATGATCTTGACATTTCTTTGAGAAGATTATCAAGTCATCAATCTAAACCAAAATGAACATACCAATCACATCATGAAAAGCCAATTCCATTACTCCTTGAAACGTAGCACCAACATTGATCAAACCAAAAGGCATTATGCGATAAGAAAACGTGCCCCAAGGAGTAGTGAAAACAGTTTTATGTTGATCTTCTTCACTCACCTCCACTTGATTATACCTTAAAAACCATCTAACATAGATAGAATTTTAGGGCCCATCATTTTTTGTAATACTTTGTTCAATACTGGAAAGGGGTAATTATCCTTTAGTGACAATTGATTCAAGTTTCATAAATCCACACAAATGTGGATTTCCCCATTCTTTCTCCATATTGGAATAATGTTTGCTATCCATGTTGAATGATGCATAGGAAAGATGATCCTTTCATTAAGAATTTTATGAATCTCAAAAGAATAGTACCTAAAATATTTGGATTATATTGCCTTTGTTTTTTCTTATGAGGCATAGAACCTGCCTTAAGGGGAATTTCATGTTGGGCCTCCTTCGAATAAAAAAATTAAGTCCTCATAAGAATAAGCAAGTACATACATGTACTAACAAAAGAGTTTAGAAAACTTATCTTTTTCCTCTGAAGTGTAGCATTTACCAATATTTATCATTTTGGGATCCTCCACTATTCCCAAATTTAGTTGTTCAACTTCAGTTGAAGACTCGAATCCGGATTGTTGTTGCTTCTTGACATAATGATCATGTTTATCAAAAAAAAATTCTAAAGAAACCAAACCTTTGGGAATATTATTCCATTTTAATTATAATATTTCTTCACCAGTATGTTGATCCACCTCAGAGACTGATTCTCAAGAAGAAGAATCACTTCCCTCAAAATACAACTCTAAAATTTTCAGCCTTCTAAAGAAAGGCCACAATCTGATTGTCATCATTAAAGATATGCCAATGATCAGAATTATCAGGAACACTAAGACGAAAAACTAACTCAATAGTATATTTGGTTCCTTTGAATTCTTTGTGTGGGATCATAAGAGTAGTTGATACTACTAGAGAATCAACCTAAGTCAACACAACGAACCAATCATTTAGGCAATAACTGGTTACCTTCCTTCTATGCACATTCATTTATTTTCCTTACTTATTCATGTATATAATTTTTTATGATTTGTATTGAATAAGAAAAATTCAATCTCACAGCTTGTGTGAGACAATGAACATTCTGACATTCAATAAAGATTACTTTTTAGAAAGATTTGTGTAAATATTTTCTCTGTTACATGCACTTGTATAAATGCAATGATCTATTATAATAATCTTGTAATATTTTCTGATTTTTTTTTGTACAATTGAATGTAATGTAGGAAAGTTAATAAAATGTACCTCATTTTCTCAGTTTAAAATCAACAAGCTCCACCCGATTGAGCTATAAGTGAAAATCTAGTAACACCTCTAAAACATATTTTCAATAAAATAGATTTATCAGGATGCTTGGCTAAGTTTGCTTAAGAAAAAGAAATTAAAGGAAAATCTTTAACCGACCACTTAGTTGATACTCCTTCACCCCTAACATTACTTAATGTCGAAACATTTCCTGATGAGAATGTGTGGACTATTCAAAAAGATGACGAAGCATGGGAATTATATCTTGATGGATCCAATTATAGAACAAGCTCCAGTACTAGATTTATAATAGTTTCACCCACAGGAAAGCTTATTCCCTTATCATACCGCTTAAACTTCTTATGCACCAACAACATGACAAAATATGAAGCATTAATTGCTAGGTTACACACAATTTTAGCTTTGGGAGTTTGAAATGTTAAGATATTTGGTGATTCACATTTAGTCATTAAGCAAATAAATGGAACATATCAAGCAAAGCATGAAAATTTATCAAAATACAAGGATATCACAATCAATTTGTTGGAGAAGTTTGAATCATTTACCATTGACAACATCCCACGAAAGGATAATGGACATGCAGATGCAATGGCAAGTGTAGCCTCTCTTATATCACCTCAAGACCCTTCAAAGGATTTCACATTTATTGTTCACCCAATTATGAAACCACCGATTAAGTCCAAGATCGAATATGTATTAATAACAACTATGGAAAGCTCTAGTGAATGGTATTCAACAATATTTAATTATTTAAAAGAGGGCACATTTCCTGAGCCGACAACTAAAAATACTCGAGATCATCTTCGCAAGCTTAAAACTAAGTATATCATTATCCTTGATGTCTTATATAGAAGATCCTTTAATGGATTTTTATTAAGATTTCTTACAAAATATGAAATCCCCATAGCACTCAAAGAGGCTCATGTGGGGGCCTATGGAGGTCATTTTGGAGGAAGATCATTAGTTCAAAAACTCGTTCACATGGGATATTACTAGAGACATATGGAAAAATATTGGTTTGAATATGTTAAGAGATGCCACAAATGTTAGGAACATAGAAATTTGATTCACACTCCCACTTCTAAGCTTTAGGCCCAACTTCCTATTTGGCCATTCTCAGTATGGGGGCTGGATCTAATTGGAAAAATCTCACCACCTTCCTCTACTGGATATAGCTTTATAATTACTCTGATAGATTATTTCACAAAATGCATAGAAGCTATCCCTCTATGATCAATAATGACTGATGCAATATTTCATTTCATATTGGAACACATTATTGCTCACTTTGGAATTCCTTCCACATTGATTTTAAACAATAAGACACCATTTAAGAATAATGACGTGTAGAAATTCATAGAAACCTTTAATATCCAACATTTATTTTCAATGCCTTGTTACCCGCAATCTAATGGCCAAGCTTAATGAACTTATAAAAATATCAAACAAATCTTAAGGAAGACAGTAAACAAGAACAATAAGGATTGGCACACACAATTGACAACATTATGGGCTTATCGTACTAGTATCAGGAAATCCATTAGGACTACTCCCTATCACCTTATCTATGGTACCAAGGCGATTATGCCCTTGGAGTTAGAAATGCCCACATCAAGGATTTCTCTTCAAGGACTTATTGATGACAACACTTATAGAGAACAACAATTGCACCAGTTCGAGATGCTTGACGAATAGTGCACTAACGCTATTGAACATCTCCAAGCTTATGCTAAAACATTACAACGTAGTTATAGTGATCATGTCATTCCTTAGGCATTCACCAAAGGTGACTTAGTCTTACTTGAAAATCAACATAACGTCAATTTTGACTCGACTAAAAAAGGGAAATTTAGTCCTAATCGGTTAGGACCTTACATGATTAATGAAAAACATGGATCTGGTGCATACACATTAATAGAAATGGACGGAACACCCCTCAAAGACCCTATTAATGTTGTGCATTTTCATTGGTATTACGTCTAATCCTGTTAAATAGTATGAACTATAAAGTAGTGGTGTTATAGAATGGATAATATTCTATGTTCTCTCACATTGCTTTGTTATTGACAAACAATTATTTGTGTGTCTTGAATACTAAAGTGATTATTTAATTCCTTTTAAGTGATTACTTTAGGTTCCATGCTATTCAAGTTCCTTTTGTATGTTGTGTTAGATTAGATCCTTATATGCATTTAATGTTCTTTGATTAGATCATAGGTGCATTTAATTTAGCATAACATACTTAATCACAATGTTACATCTAAGAGAAACTAGTATAAGCTTTAATTAGATCATATCAAACATGTTAAATCATGGAGACATTTATTAAATAGTCTTACAAAGACTATTTAATTAATCACATTGTCATTTAACATTCAACACATAAATAAAAGTAATAAAACATCAAATGCTTATATATATATATATATCAAAGTTTTGTGTACATGTCATCAATATATACAATGCTACTAAGGTCTGTGACTACCAGATCCCTTAGGACCTTGTGCTTGCATCTATCTAGTGGCAGTTTGTTGGGAGACGGTGGGATGTGATCATGATCGTGATCCGCTAAGTGTACTAAGAGCGAACTGTAAGCCTCATACATATCCAAGGGCCTCTTGGCACTCCCCAAATATATAATCTCTCTGCTTGTAGTCTAACTACCTCATATTTTAGTCTCTCGAACTCTGTGGTAGGCTGTGTGAAATCAACCTCGTCATGTGTAGGGGGCATGGAGGATGTGCTAGCCTCTCCATGAATATAGGTACTGGTTCCTACTGTAGTTTTTGCTCGTGATCTAGTAACATGAATGTGAGATAGCTTTCCCCTCTCGTGGCTCGCTAGATTCTCATCTACTGCCTCACCACTCTCACTCGTGGGCTGCTCCTCATCCTCATCCTCCTCCTCCTCATGTCCACCCTTCCTGGCCATCATAGTCAAGATCTATAGCCTCGTCATACTTCTCATCTATCACATATGTAAATATGTTTGCAACCTTGTAGCATGTCTCCTCGACCCTATCCTCTACATAATCTCCCTCATATGGGAGTGGCCCAACATCGCCAATCATCTCGTCCATTTGGAATATAGGAGTTGGTCATGATACTTTCCACCACTCCTCATAGTCATCTATCACACCAACATCGTCAATGTAAAAGACCAGAGGCATATCATGATCTGAGTACTCGGAGTCACTGTAAACAACATCCTCAATAGTGAACCGTCTAGAGTCACCAGGTCTTAGGGAACTTTGTATGTAACTCCTAAAAAATGGTCATGCCCTGGATGCTATCTTAACCTAACACATGACACGATCATAGTAGAAAAGTTGTACTATGTAATTGTGTCCTCCAATCAACAACCCATCCAATTGTAATCTCCTCATCTATCAAGTGTGATATGGCCAGTATAGCACAAGATGATAAGGTCTCCAAAGGATTTCATCCTCCTCCAGTCGATCAAAGCAGACTCTCCAAAAGAGAAAATCACAACACTGCCAAAGCTACCATAGAGGATAGTTGAAAGCTTGAGGATACCCTTAAGGCTATCGAAAATGGGAACCATGTCGGCCTAGTACACGTGATATGCTCTAAGCACCACACCTGTAGAAGTGTCTAGTGTACCATGTTGTCCACCTCCCAAGAAGAAGAATGAGAAGTTGATCTAGAAGGCGAATTATTTATGCTTTAGATGAAATTAACAGTTTGAGAAAGGAAAAAAAAAACTAGAAGATGCATGCACAAAAGGAGATTGAAATTATATCTAAGAAACTTGAAGAATCTGATTGGATGTTAGTTAGCTTAAAGACCAAAGTTGAAGAAGATAAAAGGATAGAAGATATAGTCAAATTTGAACTACAATTCAAATTTGATGAATGCATGAAGCTAGAAGTAGAAATAGTGGCTCTAAGAAAAGAACTAGAAAAGGCTAAAGAATAGATTGATATAGGGTTGAAGCTTAAAGGTGGTTCTAAAATTCTTGATGAGTTCATTAACTCTCAAAAACCATCAAAAGAAAAAAAATTCTTGTTTTTGAAAAGGGAAAAGTCCTATAGCCTGTACATCTGTAAATTTATATGATAACTTTAAAGCAGAAGTAAAGTCTAGAACAAAGAAGGAGAAGCCTTTCTCTAAATATTCTAAGAAGAATTCCTTTGGGGATGAAAAGGTAGACACAAGAACTATTGAGGTAAAGAAAGTTGAATACAAAGGGAGCCTATAAAAGATAAGAAGATACATAACACACAGTGAGTTGATGCAGATGTTTTCATAAAGGTGAGAGACTTGAAGAATCAAAAGACAAGAAGACCTCCTTATCCTGCAAGAGGAAATGCTATGACCAAGTATTTCCCATCTTTCTATGATTATTTCTATACCTACAATTAGTTTGGTCATAGGGCTAGTGAATGCAAATTTGTACCTAAAATGAGAATAAGTTTTGTGAGTAGAAATCCATTTTCTTATTTGTTAGATAAAAATGTTGATATGTTATAACTGCAACAATTTTGGTCACATAGCTAAGAAATGTAGAAAAAAATTGTAAGACCAAAATTTCAAAATGTAAAGAAAGTAAAGTTCCCCAAAGTGAACCAAGATTCACAAGCTTCTACAAAAGAGAAAGATAATACAAAGAAGAAGCCCAAGAAAATGTGGAAAGAGAAAGATTAGAATGTTACACAGTCAATGATTTCTCAAATTGCACTCCATGCCAAGAAGCATAATTTGTGGGTAATAGACAATGGTTTCTCTTAACACATGACTGGTGATAAGAGCAAGTTCATAAAACTAAAAGCCTCTAAATAATGATCTTTTAGTTTGGGAGACAATATTGCAGTGAAAATCTAGGGTAAAGGAACTCAAAGCATAAATGAAAAATTACCTACACATGATGTCCTTAATGTTGAAGAATTAAAGCATAATCTTCCAAGTGTCTACCAAATGTGTGACAATGGATATAAGGTCTCATTCAATGCGAAAGGATGCAAGATTAGGAAATCAGGGAGATTAATTACATAAGGAAAAAAATAAATGAAAGTAACATTTACAGTCTTTGTGAAGTGAATGGTGAAAGTTGTCTAATAGGACAAGTTAATGAAAATTGGTTGTGGTATAGGGGAATGTGCCATCTAAATTTTTGTAATTTGGTATAAGTGAGTTCAAAAGGACTTTTTAGACACATGCCTAAGATAATCAATCCTACAAACACCACTTGCAAATAATTTCAGAAAGGAAAACAAACAAGGGTCAGATTCCAAACCAAAGAGTATGCAACTACAAAGCCTTTAGATTTAGTTCATACTAATCTTTGTGGTACCAAAAAGACAAGAGGATGGAAAGGAGAAATATACTTCATGTTGTCAATAGATGAATATTTAAGAATGACATGGGTAAACTTTTTGAAGGATAGGTCTCAGGTATTTGAAAAATTCAAAATCTTTAGGGTCATGGCTGAAGGATATTGGACAAAGAATCAAATGCTTAAGATTTGATGGAGGTGGAGAATTCACATCAAATTATTTCATAGAGTATTGTGAGTAGGATGGAATCAAAAGGAAATACTTTGCACCAAGGACTCCACAATAAAATGGAGTTGTTGAATGAAAGAATACAACATTCAAAGAGATGGCCAGAACAATGCTAAATGAGGCAAAGTAACATGATGTGTACTAGAGAGAGGTAGTACATACAACAATATGTACCTTAAATAGAGTTCAATAGAGGGTAAACAATGAGAAAATCCCCTATGAATTGTGGTATGGTAAACCTCCATCTGTTAAGTACTTCAAAGTGTTTAGTATAAAAATTTATATCAAGAGAGCAAAAGATAACTTCAGAGGCTTTGAATAGAGATGTGATGAGGGAATATTTCTTGGATATTCCACTAAAATAAATTCCTACAAATTCTACAACAAAAGGCTGCCCAAAATTTTAGGGAGTATTAATGTCAAGGTTGATGAAGAACTAAAACATGTTAAAAAGGATAGAGATATCTATGAAGAAGAATCTGAATCTGAAGAAGAAACTGCTAGAGGAAGTAAGTGAAAAAAAACCTACAAGATATATTCAAAAGGATCATCTAGTAGAACAAATCATTGGTAATATAGATGAAGGAGGTTAGACAAGGAGAATATCTGAAAAGAACAAAGAGCAAGTAAATTTTTCTCTCATGTCTCAAATTGAGCCTACGAGCTATGTTGAAGCTAGCAAGGATGAGAATTGGATAAAATCTATGGAAGAAGAACTAAGCCAAATTGAAAAGAACAAAACTTGGGAATTACTTCCAAGACCCCCAAATATGAATGTAATAGGTATAAAGTAGGTCTTTAGAGAAGCTCGATGAATATGGAGCTATTGTAATAAATAAGGCTAGATTGGTGTGCAAAGGATATGCACAGGTGGGAGGAATAGATTTTGAGGAAAAATTTTCTCTAGTTGCTAGATTGGAAGCCATAAGAATGTTTCTAGCATTATTTATTTATAAGAAGTTCAAAGTCTATAAAATAGATGTCAAGTCTACTTTCTTAAATGGGAACCTATAAGAGGAAGTTTGCATAGAACAACCTGAAGGTTTTTAGCTATCAAAAGAGGAATATTATGTTTGCAAAATGAATAGAGCATTGTATATTCTATAATAAGCACCCAAAGATTAGTACTCAAGACTAGACCGGTTTCTACAACAACAAGGATTCAATAAAAGATGTGCAGACAACAATTTATACTTCAAATCAGAAGGTGAGCATATGATAATAATTATTACTTAAGTGGATGAAATCATTTTTCGTGATAGCAATAATAAGATGTGTAAAGATTTTACTATTGAAATGAAAAATGAATGTGAGATATCAATGCTTGGAAAAATTTATTTCTTCATTGGTCTATAAATAGTGTAAACTAATGAAGGGATTTTCATATCTCAAACCAAGTATGTTGAGGAAATTCTCAAGAAGTTTGTAATGGAAGACAACAAACCACTAGGTACCCCCATGATAACTGGATGTGAGTTGAGCAAGACAGATGAATCCCCTGGTGTAAATTAGACCATATATAGATCAATGATAGGTAGCTTTCTATACCTAACTGCATCAAGACTTGATATCATGCAAGCAATGTGCATGGTTAGAAGATATAAAGCTACTCCTAAAAAGTTACATGTCAATGCAATGAAAATAATACTTAGATATACCAAGAGGATAGTTGACTATGGACTATGGTATCCTAAAGGTAAAGATTTAACTTTGGAAGCATATACAAATGATGATTGGGAAGAAAATGTGGATGATAAAAGAAGCACTAATGGTGGTGCATTTTTCCTTAGAAACAAACTTGTTTCATGGCTAATCGAAAAGCAAGAGTCGTTTACTATTTCTATAGTTGAAGTAGAGTATGTTGCAGCAGTGGTGTGTTGCACTCAAGTATTATGGATGAAGCGAACACTTAAAGAAATCAAGGTAGAGTACAAATAACCTATCTCTATTCTTTGTGACAATTCAAAAACCTCGATATTCAATTGATATAAGTAGTTTTAAATGGAACAACTATGCAATATACATAGGTTTGTGGATATATACAATTATGTATATATCATGTACCCTACAAAAATAAAAGAATATGAAAAATTAAACCTAAGGAAATGTTAGGCATGATAAATTCATAGATATACAATGAATACAATAAATGATTTTAATAGTAAAATTATTAAAAATATGACAATTGGTGTATGCTGAATGACTATATAAGGATATGTATAGTGAATATATGTCTGTAACACATAAATTTTCCTCTCTTATTGTATATAACTTTAGGTGCAAACAGAAAAATTATGTCCATATAGTACAATACAAACTGTATGACCATATAAATTATGTATAGTGTTGAAATGATGAAAAATGGTGATCCTAGGTCCTAAGTATAAAGAACCTAAGATCAATTTCCCTTTTCTAACGATCTCACTAAGATTTAGATCAAAAAGGTGCACAGATTGACTTTCAACCTCAATGGTGAGCCAATTAGATTTAGATCTATATCTAAAGGGGGATGGAAATGGATTGGAAATGATTTGAAATTATTAAGCTAACTAGGCTATATGGCCTAAAATGATAAATGTAATATTTCATAAATAAATAGATTGAAACAGTGAATTCTAGGTGGATCTAGGAGAGATAAAGTGGTGTGTACCTATTACTAAAATTTGGATTCAGTATGCCAAGAGGGACTTAATCACCAATGGGTGACTAGGTATTTGTTAGGGCTTCCAAAAATTGACTTTATAGTCCTCTGATACTGAATCCGAGCTCCTGATTTTTGGCTAGAGAATTGTTGGAATGTCATAAATAAATTTTGTAGGTGAGTTTTTGTGGCTTGAAATTTTTTATGACAACAAATGTAACAATAAAAAACTGATCTTTAAGCTATCTTTAATCTTCTTTAAACCCTTAACTTCCACATTCACAAAGAGGGAAAATATTGTGCCATATAGGGGTTTGCTTTAGTCAAACAATGGGTAAGTGTTCCCACTTCCACAATGGAAAAATTTCAATGATAAATGATAATGGAAAGGAAAGAATGATGAAATCACAATGTGTTGCAACTCACCACCCTTCAATAGTTGCCTTGAAGGATTGAAGTCATACAGTTCTCCTCAAGGGATTAGATTTTGCTTGCTTGAATGCTTTTGGAGACCTTCAAAAAGATGTTAGCCTTCCCAAAATAATGACAACATGAAAACACATAAGATTTGACATGATGTTGGATTTTGAATTATTGTAATTAAGCTCTGAAATGCTACTCTTGACTTGATCAATTATGCTCTTGAAGTTCACTTCTAGCTTGTTAGATTTAAAATGATCAAAACACTAGGTATTTATCCAATTTACAAAAAAAATGATTCCAAAAGTTGACACTTCAAATTTTTAATTTTGGATGTTAAAATGTCACCAACAACATATTTGAATTTGGGTCCTGGCTAAGAAGGGGGACCCAATTGCCCATGGGCGACTAGGCCCTAACCCAAATTTCCAAGGCATTTATTCGAGAGAAAAATAACAATTTTAGATGTATTTATTCAATGCTTGCGACCCTTTGGAAAATGGTAAATAGTAGGCTTTAGAATGCATAATTTGGAAAATTAGATGCTTAATTAGGACCAATAAAATAGGGGATAAAACATAATATGAAATTTTTAGGGTATACAATTTTCTACATTACAAGTGCTACAAAATTTTGTACAATTAAAATCAAGGAGTCGTACAAAAGAAACAAAAAAATCATGTGAGAAAAACACTGAATATTATATGTCAAATTTTATTATCATCTACTTTGGATGTGACTATGTATTCAACTTCACTCCTAGAAGCACCTATAAAAATCATCCCTGAATCCACTTAAAATAAAGCAAGAACTTGTTAAAATCTCTAAAACATAGGGAGATAGAGATCCCGAAAGTTGGGGTGTGGAAAGGGGTGTGGAAAGGGGTATGCACCTATCTTCCCTAGTTCATTAGGAAAAAAAGATCCCCTGGGGAAAGATTGACTTTTAACCCTTAGGTGAGTCAACCTTAATGGAGATCTTGTTGTTTTCCTTATGATTAAGGACAGGGTAAATCAACTTGAAATGCACTTTGGGGAGAAACTAAAAATGGTAAATAAACCCAATTGTGCAATGTAAAACTTGAAACATCAATTTAAAACCTTAATCTAACAAAATCCACAAAGTTTCGACAGATCTGAGAAAGTTTTGAATTTATGCACCTGTCACAAAAAGATCTTGTTGAGTGTCCTCCTAGGACTGATTCACGCTAGGGTGAATGGGTCTTGCTATAGGGGTTCAAAATATTCTTTCACAGTCCTCTGCTCCTAGATCTACACTCCCAATTCCTTCAGATTTCATGGTCGGAAAGTCAGAATTAAATTCTGAAAGTGAGTTTTTGTGGCTTGATGACAATGTTGACAACTTTGCAACTTTTACAATTTTGCACTTTTGATCAATCTTCAATGCTTATTCACCTACAAAATTGCAACACACAAATAGGAGAAAAATTGTTTGTTTTTGGTGAATAGTGGTTTGCCTTGGTCAAACCCCATTTTTTTAATTAAGCCTTGAAATGAAATGAAACATGAATGGAAGGAATGATGAATGAACAATGCTATATTGCAACTCACCAAACCCTTGAATGGAGATCCTTGAAGGAATGACATCTAACACATCCCTCCAAGGTATTGATATTGCATGAAATGGATCGATTGGATGCTTGATTTGATAGCTTGAATCTTGCTTGAATGCTTGAAACGTACATCACAATGTTAGCTCCAAAAACATGCAAGAATGAAGATAACTTTGACATGATGCTTGAGATCTTGAATAATGCAACAAATTCTTGAGAAATTTTCTCTTGACACCTTTAACAATAATATTAGCTCTTGTGAAAATTGGATAAAAAATCTAGGATTTGAATTGATAAAAAGACCTTGTATTTATAGATAGTTTTTTGATTTCCCAAAAATCAAACATCAAGGGCCAACAATTGCAAACTGAATTTGAATCATAAAAATGCCACCAAACACATATTATTAATTGCGGTCCTAAACTTAAGGGGGGCCCGTTCATCCTTGGGAAAATGGGTCCTAGGACCTAAATCCAAGACACTCCAATTCCAAGGCAATTTAGTTAATCCTTGCAATTGTTTAATACAAGTTTTCCTTTCAAAAATGGGATTAATTAGGATTTTAATGCATAATTGGGCCAATTAGAGGCTTAATTAAGTCCAATTTAATTAATGGACCCGAACAAAGTGTGAAAATGTAGAGTACATTTTCCAACACTACAACCTATTAGCCAAAAAGTACTACAAGGCACAAAAAACATAATATAGTTAGATAAGGGATAAACTTCCCAACAAAATTTCCAAAATGTAATGCTCTAATTTGAAATACAAGATGAAAACAAACAATAATGAAATTTTCTATTCAAATCCAAACAAAACCTCAAATATAACTCAACAACGTAATTCAAACAAAGCAATAACACAAAAAATCAAAGAAAATTTACCAAAGAACTCCATTATTGACTTGATGTTCTCCAATGATGGTGGGTGATCCCGCAATAGTGGTTTACAATTTTTGGCCAAACTGGACACTGAAATTATTATTTTTAACTAAATCTTCACATTTGGGAACCTATAGCGGCTAAACCATGAGGAATTTGAAGATGATGTAAACTATAGTCTCATCACATTTTTTCTGTAGATTCTAAAAATATTTTTTTCAATTTTTTTGGAATAAGATTGCACTTCTTTTTCCATCTCCCACGAAAACTAGTTTTTTTTCAGAAAACAACATTTTTAAAAAGTGATGCTCACCGTATACAACATAATTTTTTTTGTATGAAGGATAAAATTCTATTTTTTTCGAATTTAGATTTGTAACTATGATATCTAGCACTTTCATTTGGTCTTGTAGTTTTTAATTGAATATTTTTTCTTTAATAGAGTTTCGAAGTCAAACCAATTGCAATTCAAACATATGTGGATTGTATACAACATAACTTTTTCTGTATGTATTGAAATTCAATTTTATTTTTTTTAATGGATCAAGGACATCAATACTCAGCATGAACATATTTTTAAAAAAAATATTTTGATAATTTTCTATTTTTCCACATGTGCAAAAAAAAGAGCTTGATTTTCGGTGAAAAACCTATGTTTAATAAAACTAAAAAAACACATACATAATAAAACCAAAACATATTAAAATTATATCCATGGGATAACTCATTTTGAGGACTACCATAATAATTTGAAATAAATTTTAAATGAATTCAATTGATCCCCCAAAAGGTAAATCAAAAGTGATTTTTTATCAGCATTTTGATAGGTGTAAAGGAGACTCATTTATAGGTATGGTTTAAAACTAGCGAGGTTCTATCCAAGGGGGTTTGATCTAAGGTGGTTTGATCAAACTCTCTTCAATTGGAATCCTTAAAATGGAACTTTTAAAGGCTTAAATCATTATATTTTCTAAAAATATGTGATTTCAACAAAAATCAGTTCCTCTCAGAAATTGTAAACCAGCTTTGTGGGATCACCCTGGTTGGAATGTGGATACTCTTGAACAAAAGTTAACTATTTTGATATCATAAAATTATCTCAAAATTTGATGATGAAATGCATGAGAATGTGTCTCAATTTATAGATTTTTGGGAGAGCTAATAGACAGTGGAGATGTGATATATTTTGGCTAAGTAAAGATGCATATTTTTTCCTATTTCAATTGTTTGGCTCATGATAATCCTACACTCACCCTCCTTCAATAATTCATGATATAATGCATCTAAATCAATTATTCATCAATCATTGATAACACTATTAAAATATTTATGAACAAATCATTATTTTAATTATCAAAGAATTTATCATCAAATAAATATCCAAAATAATTCTTCTTCTATTTATATTACTTCTTTACATGGTCTTTCTGCCCATAATTCTAAATTCTCACTCTACTCTTACTAGAGGTTTTAGACCTCATTATTTTGGCTTAGAACATCTTTATCCCCTTTTCCTTGCCACATTTTTAATTGGGTCAACCTCAAACATGTAGTTCATTCTTATAACCCTTGTCCATGGATGTTTATGTAATTATTTTTTGAAAAAAGTAGCAACAAAGTTAACTACCTTAATCTCAACAATACCACCACCAATTACAACTATTTTGTTCTCTCAAGATTAAGTAACGAGAAAAGCACCAAAATATATTTATAATCGTCAATATTAGAATTTAAACTTCCTAAATTTGTCAAAATAGTATTTAAATAATTTTAGTGAATAGCTATAGAGTCTCCTTCCTTCATTTTAAAGGAATGTAATTTATATTTTAAATTCAATATATTAAAAAGACTCTTAGTTTGGTAGATTTCACCCATTCTTCTCCATAGACAATATGTCGTTGTCTCTTGAGAGACGTGTTCCAAAGGATGACATTAAAGAGACATAGTGATATTGTTCCTCAATATTTCTTGTCAAGATTCTTCTAGTCTTCATTTGATAGCCCAATAGGCCTCTCCTTTTTTTATCATAGCCCTCCATTGATTGCTTTCATCCAAGAGATCCTCCAAATTTAGTTTTTGCAGCTAGTACCTAAAGTCATTGAGTGTATTGATTTGTGAACTAGATGTGCTTGCCACATGGCTTCTCTAACCACACTCATGTTTGAAAATCACTAAACAAAGTACTCCTACTAAAAACACAAAAAAAAACCACAAAATTAAAAGAAAGGTATCCCAAGCTTCTAAAATTAAGTCATAGCTCTAATACCAAATATTGAATCTAATTAAGAAAGTGATTAAGCCAACAAGATTAGTGTACCATGAAGAAATAAATATAAAACATGTCAACCATATGAATACTAGATATATGTTGAGAAACACTTGCACAAAATAAGTCCAATATCAAAGAGACCTAAGCTTTTTTTAATCACATAAGAGTGTACATGAATAGAAGCAATTTTACTTTTGAAAATAATTTGACAAACTAAGAGAACTTGTCCAAAGGAAATTTAGATTCTATCCCATTCCCTAGTAAATAGAAAATTTGGAAATTAGAAACCTACAAGTGATAAACCATGAATCATATACAAATTCATGTACACTCATAGTCATGGTCAAGAAACTTGGAATAATAACACCTCTTGTACATATTACACATCTTATACCTCTCCTACATGTCATATATTATTTCATAATAGTCAAATTGACCACTTTCCCATATCTAGTTAATCCATGTGAGAGCATTCAATGCTTTTTTCATAACCCCCAAATTAGACAAATTCTCTATAATTCATAATTTTGACCTTTTCAATGTAACCTCTCTATTTAATGCCCTCTTATGATGCGATATTCCAATTATATTAAAGAATAAATAATAAATAAATAATATCCTCACTCTCACATGGGCATCCCATTTTTCCTACTCCATAATGTTTGAAGATCATACATTATTTAATATCATCTATACAATTAAATATAATTTACATGACTTAGAATTTTCTAGGTGAATAGTATATCTAATCCTCACATATGATAGGAGGTCTCCTAGCTTACAATCATACAAACCCTAAAAGAGCTTTGTAATATCATTTCTTGGTCAATGCATGGGAAAAACTATTTAATATACATGGTTTTGTTGTGACAGGAAGAGTAATAACATCAAATCCACTGATGCTAGGTTATACGAGTTTAAATTTGATATATCTAACTTTAAAATTGTACCAAGCAATCCCTAGTATATATTTTTCAATAACATTATAAGCTAGGGATTATTTAATGTTTCACTTGTCACATGTGCCATTGTAGAAATGTAATAACTAAATCACATGGGAGTTATACTTCATAAAATTAAATAGCATGACACTCCTTATTTTAAATAGATTCAATCAATTAAGTCACATAGAAAATTCTCATCATCATCTAGATATCATAAAATATCATGAGAGTGTCAAGGATGGAAAGATCATGTGTGAAAAAAGATAATAACATATCAAAATTAGAAATGTATGCATGTATACAAACCAAGGAATAGAATCAAAGGTATGATAAGCATATGCAGATAAAAATTGATCTGAAGCTGAAAAAATCTAAAATGAAAGGATAAGTTATATATGAAAAGCCTAGGAAGACTTAACATAAAATCCTAAGGTGAAACTTAAGGTTACATATAATAAAATGTTAGGTTCACAAAAATATAAATAAATACATTAGCTTTAAACATAAATAATCTAGGAAATTTAAATAAGTGTAATTTGATCAATAAGCAAAAATTAACCTTTATTAAATTAGTTGGGTAAGTAAACAAATAGTAATAAATGAGATCTATTTAAATAAGAGGATAGGGTAATTGGGTCTAGACTAATGATGGAATAATGTTACTAATTTCATGCAAAATCCATTTGCTATAGTACATAAATTGACTATTCACAGTCAGTTGAATGTGTTAGATTCTATGTAGTCTTATGATTTGGTGTAGTTCAATTTTTCATCCCTTGGGTTCAATCTTGATCCAAATATATTTAATTTGACGTGCAAGAAACTAAACTATGTCATGTGTCCAAGTGATTTGATAAAATGTTTATTCAACAAAGCTATATTTGTCTTTGCTCCTTTGGTAGCTAAATGTGGTCAATACAGTCTTCATGAATAGCTTTCGAAACATGTTATCCTAGGTCAAACCATTATGAGAGTGAGTTAACAATGAAGACTAATGTCAAAGACAACATACACAAGCATACATGTGGATTATATGTAAAACAAGTGGATTTGATTATTTGTCCTTTAAAAATTGAAGCATGCTCTAATGATTCCACCCTAATAAATTACATATAAATTAGTGTAACATTGAATGTCTCTAAATACCCGTAAGTGATACAATAATACATCACATAAACTTATGTGTCAAGTTAGCTCATAGTGACTAGTATAATTCAGAACTAAGAAATTTAGACTTTCAATTTGGAATTCAAAATTTTGAGGTCTTTCGATCTTAAACCAAGTGACAACTATTTGAAGACCACCATTGCAAATGAGTTCAAATTCGACCGTTGTGAGGGAGAGCGGGAAAAAGCAGATGAGGGTAAGAAAAAGCATACTTCTTCATAACTTCCATGTTCTTCAGACTTTGCTCTCCTCAACTAATAATAGGTGGGTTGGTGTGAATGAGGGATGGAGCACAGACGATCACGCTCTCACAGAGGTTATCTGCACAAGGTCTTCGACTCAAATCATAAAGATCAAACAATTCGATTCAAGCAAATGCAACTGGCAGGTGTGAAGCCAATCTCTGCAACCTTTAATAGCATCCTCCCAGCCAAATGAGAGCTTTGGATCAGTATATGGGCATCCATCAAATCATAAATGATAGAAGAATTTCGTCAGATGTAGTTGCTACTGCTCTGGTGGACAATGCACCTGAACTGTTCGACAAAATGCCTCAAAGAAATGTGGCCTCGTGGAATGCCACGATTGCAGGATAGGCACGGAATGGTTTTGCTGACAAGGCTTTAGAAGCCTTCAAGCAAATGGAATTCTCAGGATAGGCACATAATCTGTTTGGTACATCTTATTGAACAGAGAGCGTTCCTTTTTTGAATCGTTTTTTCTACTTTTTCTTGTTATAATTTTGTTTTGTTTTCCTTCTGGTAAGGGTTTTGTAAGCGTGCACGCTGGTCATTGATTTGTTTTGTTTTTTTGTTTGTTCTGTGTTTTTTTTTATTTGTTTAATTTGATGATTTGTTTTTTCTATTTCTTTTGTTTGGTTTTTTTTTCTTGGTTTCTTGGTATTTTGATTTGTGGAAGCAGAGAAAGAGGCAGAAAAAAAATGCTGGAGGCGGCAAAATTATTCTTCTAGGTAATTCTTTTTACACATCCTGCTTATTATGTTGTTTATTTTGATAGAATGAAAATTAATTACTGATTATTTTGTTCTCAGTGATCTGACTATACAAATTCTAGATCTCTCTTCGGGCAATCTACAGAAAAGGATCCTTTAATTCTAGTACGGACTTTCCGCATGCGGTTTTTGGGGCAGTCTTTCCTGAATCAATTCTTTGGGTATGGAAGGAGCCTCTGATCATTACACAGATATCAGTCCAGGTAGCAGCGCTTCCCCTTGGATGCTTCATGGCTTCGATTCTGCCCACTACAAAATACAAAATACATGAATACCCAGTTTTCTAAAATTTAGAGGGCATTGCTTTTTAATTGGTAATTATGTTTCTATAACACAATTTAAACCCAACTGGTTAGTTTATAGTATCCGGAGAAGAGAAGTAAGAAAGTGTTTCTTATGAATACCCAATTTTCTTAAGTTTTCTATATCCAGATATAAGATTTTAGTTCATGATGTATCAAGTTGTGACAGCAAATTACTACTGCAGTTTTATTGTTTAGGCTAAGCTGAATTGTACAATCTATCAAGTCGTATTCATTATTCGTATGAGTTTTTAGATTTTCATACTTCATTTTAGTTTTGTAAAGTTGTTTTTGCTGCTGAAACTATGGCTCCATAGGATGTGTATGTCAACCAACTTTCTTTATGTTCGACTTGTATGGCAGATGATGATCCTTCCACTCAATTTTTTCTGAATTGTCAGTGGGTTATTACAAATTGATTTAAATTCCTTTGATCTTGAGCATGCGTGGCATTTGTTGAAGGGAGGGACTAGTCAAGTAGGAGACATCATTACAGGATTGCTTTGGGAGCGGTACAGAGATTGATTTTGCATTCAGAGGCTGAATTGACAAAACTCTTTACAGATCTCTCTCATCTATAGTAGTAAACATAGATTTTCATAGGCAGTTTTAATTGCTTTAGTTGCCTGGTGTACTTCCTGTTTCATTGTACTTTGTTTTAAGCAAAAGAATCTTTAAATTTAAGTGAAATTTATTTTTTCCATATGCTATATGTGGCTAATGACATTGCCAATTCGCTGTTACATTTGCTGACAATAAAGTGATAATTTCATGTTTTTTCTTTGTCGAACAGGGAATCCAGTGAAGACCAAGCATTTGTTGGATCTACCAGAGGCTAGTGAGAGATTGATACTTTGGAAAGCAGATCTGGATGATGAAGGAATTTTTGATGCTGCATTTGATGGCTGTGAAGGTGTTTTCCATGTTGCTACTGCCATGGATCTTGAGTCTGAAGGTATTTTTGGTAAAGAGGGCATTATGGTTGTGTCTGAAGGGTACCCAATGTTTTGCTTTGTTTGGTTGTCTCCTGTTCAGGGAAAGTTATTTCTGAATTTTCTTAAAGAGATGCAGAGAAGTTGGTGGACACTGTTGTCACTTGCTTGGGAGGCACCCTAGCTCGTAGTGTCTAAATGCTGCAGGAGATGAAAATAGCATCTTGACGAACACGTTAGGGAAGAGAAGATTAGAATCGCAGTTGATTATATTAAGAAAGACGATAAAAATTAAAAAGGTGCTGTTTCCTTGAAGCTGTAAACCTTAGTTTATTTAGTTTTAATATAAATATTTTTCTTTTTCAGTTTTGTGTTTCAGTAGTTCTCTATATCATTATCAGTTATTCCCCATAACTGGACTGCAATAACAGACCATCTGGCATAAAAAAACAAGTCTTAAATCTTATATAATGCTCCTATACCACAAATTATTTCATCTTGCAGATAAAATCCCAAAAATATTCATTCTTCTCCTTCACTTGCATTCTATGATAATGCTACACCTCATTTAACTACTACACACTAAATAGCCCAAACGAAAGAGAATGACAAAGCACTCAAAAACCAATTATTAGGCTGCCCTTCTTCCTCCTTGTGGAAATACGAATGTGAATAAACCCAGGCAACCGACAGATCCTTTAAAAGACCTCTCTAAAGAGAATGACCCAATTCCCTGGTGTTGACTTGCTATGGATCAGATATATACAACATTGATGTTATTCTAGAGCCTAGACCTTAAATGAAAAACATTGTTCTTTTGTCCAGGCCGGTGGTATGTAGGTCTGCCACAAAAAATAGAGTTGCTAATCCCGAGGACGAATCCTAAGAAAAATCTCTCTCTATGTTTATAAGCAATAACTATGCGTGTGTGCATGAGTATATATGCTAGTATTGCTTGTCAATGAAGTGAAAAGAAGGGACAAAGGGTCCAAAGCACAAATACACAAGTGGAGACTGTGGGGGCCTTTGCACTACCCTACCCACATCATCCAAGGACACTTTGTGATACCAGAAAAAACATAGGATCCCTTGAAAACTACAAAGGCAGCAAGCATCATGGGAAGAAAAGAAAAGGCCCTGCCTGATTATACATTTTTCTCACAGTCGAGGAAGAGAAACAAAGACATGGGTATTGATTCATGGTCTTTGAGAGGCCATTTTTTTATCTTGATTTTATTTTTCTTAGCAATAAATGTTTTGCTCTATTTTCATTTCTAATAGATTGACTTGTATTTATTTTTATTTTTTTGCAGATAAGATTCTGAGGAAAATGCTAGAAGGAAAATTTAGGTTTGTGGTTTTCTTTTTTCTTTAACTCTCTTTATTTCGTAAGCTTTGAAATTTTATTAAGTAGTTACCATTGTTTTAAATCGCAAACATGTTTAGGTCATTACGTTTCAATATATCATTTATTTAAGTACTTTTAGTCAAGCTGTGAAATGTTGTGACTGACAATTGAGAGAAATTGTAGCAATTATGATTGTCTGTAGGTTGATATTATACAAAGAAGCTGAAATCATTGAAGTTGATGTGCATGGTGAGGTTGGAAAGAATATAAAAAAGAGACGTGGTATGTACATGTGCTTGATGTTTTAGATTGTTTTGATGACCATTTTCTTTGACTAATTGCCTTTGTTTTATGTGTTTCTTGCATGTTGCTCTTGGAATAGACGAGTTGTCAAGTAATTTGCTAACAAGGATCCCAAACAAAGCTAAGAAACTTTTTGAGTTAGTTAATTTCACCATCACAGTGGGATCAAGGGTAGGAGTGAAGTTGTTTGTGTATATTTAGAGCAGCAAATGTAATATATTTGTCAATTACATTGACCTAATAGCTTTGTAACATGTAAAAATACAATGTCTAATAAAAAAAAGTTATTGGAAAGGGTTAAAAACCCCTTTCAAAGACCGGTGGGAATTGTCATTGGCCATGGCCATTCCATAAGGTCACATTGTTTTGACAGCTTAAAGAATGGTCAATAGGCCAAGGCCATTCTTTAAGGTATGTCTCGTGTCCTTTGCATTTTTGTTTTTGTTTTTTGGTTAATGTTTATTTTTTTAATTTTTAGTCATTATTTACTAATAAATTTCATTTATGAATCACAACATGCGTCACCTCATCAAATAATTGATAATGGACAATCATAAATCACCTTTACAAAAATAATATAAAGTATGGACAATTCGCACAACATAACCATACCATAATGGCAAACTAAATGTAAACAACATTTAAACAATACACATTAACCCACTTTATAAATGCAATTCACATGACATAATCGTGTCTCCATATTTATAAAATGCACATTTTGACCCACTACATATTAATATTAAATTGCATATGATGTTGTTTTTTTCACATAATAAAACACATCACATATAAATATTATTGCGCTATTTGACCATCACATATAAATGACATATCTAATAGCTTTTATGACTTTAAAATATTTTTTCCTTTTTAGTAATGTATCATAATAATTTGATGACATGTAATATAATTTTTATAACCATCAATATTTAAGTTGAATATTTAAAAGTATGTAAATAACTTTTTTATAAAAGAAAAAAATGAATTTGTTGTGTTGTGTTGTGTAATGTTGTGATGTGTTGTGTTGTGTTGTGTTGTGGTTTGTATAATGTTGTATATGTTGTTATGTGTGATGTTGTGTTGTGGTTGTTTTAGGTCAATTAGGGGAGGCCATGCAAGCTTCCACCTTCACGTGGTTGGCCTTGTTAGTAGAGAATATTCGAATAAATATTCTTGAAGCTAAGAGAAGCTCTTTTTATAAATTTTATATTTAATTATAAACAATTCCCCTTTTCAAACCAAAAATCCTTGAGACACATTTTCACCTATCCTAACAACTTTTGAAATTCACCTTTTCACCTTTTTCCTCCAAAAACACATCAATTTGATATTTGGTTGCGATTCCATTAGTCAACTTGAAAAACTAGAGTTCGGTCACCTCTATTACCATTATGAGGGTTTTTGAGTTTCCTCCTTCCCAAATTCTCCTGTATCAATACCCCATTTTTTAAAAGTTTCCAATAACGTGTTCCTCCCTTGCATGTGATGTTCCATATTTTGCTCAATTTTCACACGTTTGGTGCATGTTTCCTCTCCATCCATGAGATCCATCTATGGCAATTGAATGAAGACCATAAATATTACTTTACAACTTATTCTAAAACTGGTGTTAGTAGTTTTTAATTCAAGGAGCCACACAAGTTCATAAGTAATCCAATGTCTCAATCCACACTAGTCCTAGTTAATTTTGATGGTAACAATTCTACAAAATTAATAAGAGTTTCATATTTTTTAGAGATTTATGTAATAGGGTGTCTACATGATAGTTTGTACAAGTCCAGAAGAGCCTTTTGGTCATATCGAGGGTTTCTTCTTTGCCACATTTGCTAGCACAAGTCTAATATTGAGTTTGATGAATGTGACAACATTTTAAGGCTTTATGAATGTTTTGTAATGATCTCTCTCAATATCATACATGGATTAATGTAGTTCTATGATGGATTAATAAGCATATCATGTTCTTATTTGACATATTTGATGCATATAAATTGCTAGATCATTAATCTTTCTAGTTTCAATTATTTTTCGTGTATTGAGTGTGACTATGATTTTCAATAAACAAGCACCACCCTTGACATCTAGTGATACATTCATCAACACTATAAAGAATAAATCATGCACCACCTTTTTAGTAGTAGATTTGTTTTTTTAGTTTATGATTCTAGTAGTTAACTGGCGAAACACCACTCATGAAGCATACCAATTTATTTAGCCTTGTTGATCATGTCAATTTTCTTATGCATTACACTTCTCACAATGATGACCCTATCAACTATATAAGAGGTCATTGAATAGTTTGTTCGTTTTAACCTAGTGATGCCCTTTGGGGGTTGGACTAACATTGGATACAACTATAGTAATCTAGATTTTCCTTATCTTTTAGTGTTTTTAATCTTGTTTAAGATACCTCTAGGAATACTCTCCTATGTCTAAGTTGAGACTAACATATATAGAGGAGAATATCCACTCTTGGCCCTAAACCTTTCTTAGGACACATTCTAGGATTTTGGACCAATAGTTCTAGGACCCAATAGAATGATGTTATTAGGGAAGAATCTAAATATGGTTTATTATCCTTAATAATGGTATACATATATTTTTATGTGTAGAAGTTTGCATGTTAACAACTTATTTCAACAAAATGACTTCATTCATGAGGATGAATTAGTTGTTGCCAAGCTGTAGGGAATTAGAACATCATAAAAACTACATAACCAATGGTTTACAATATGTCTGTTGTCATTATAGTATTATATTATTGACAAGTATATTATTAAAAAAAAACCTTGTAAAATGGAGCCTATATGATTGAGAATGAAGCCCTTGAAGTCTGATTACCAAATCAAAAATGTAATTGGAGTAGTGAGGCAAGTTGGGGGAAGAGGTAGTTGACACCATGTTGATGTAAATATACTTGGTCACTAATATACTCCCCTACTTTCTAGTATATTCCCTTAGATTTGAAAAGTGGTGTCAAACTTTAAAAAATCACTCTTTACGATAGAAACCATCAGTCAGAGAGTTGTAAACCACTTCCTTAGCATGGAGATGCTTTAGTTGTAAAATCACTCTTTACAATACAACCGCTAGAGTTAGTGAATCCACATGAGGTAGTTAAGCCATGTCACAAACCCGAGTGTTGTGCTACACAACACAAGGAGACCAAGGGTGCACACCTTGCAACAATTCCCCAACGCAAGCGAGGGGTTGAAACTCGTGATCCAAGCTCTGATACCCATTGTTGCACATATAGTTACTGTTGCACCAAAAGATTGACCTGTTAATGCCTGATACAATTGTCAAAGTTAATGAATCCACAGGAAGTGATTAATCCATGTCACGAACCCGAGCGTTGTGCTGCACAACACAAGGAGACCAAGGGTGCACACCTTGCAACACTATCTCTCCTCCTTTCTCCCTATTTATATATTTATCTCTTTCGTCTCTATCTATCCCTTTGTCCTCTCTCTTTATCTCTCTATCTCATTCTCTCCATATCCCTCTCTATCTCCCTCTTTCTATCCCCATATCTCCCTCTCTTTGCCTCTCTCCCTATTGCAAACATAACATGAGTCTATCGGTAATGGAGCCTTATTATCTCCTTGATTCAAAGGTTTTTTTTTAGTTGTGTTCAGATCTCTATGAGAAGATGCATTGTTGATTTGAAGCTATCACTTCTCCATTGAGACCTTTGTTACACAAACAACATCATTTTATAAATGGCCTACCAATTGACCTCATGTATACCACACAAATGTATGTAAAAAATAGACCAAAAAATCCCCTAATTGACCTTCCACACTTCTTTAATGTACCCATTACACACCAAGGTGTGATTGCTAGTTATAATTTCCAAGACATAGGTGTATATCAAAATGCATAATTTGTTTTGTATGTATTGAAATTATTTTCTTTTTTGTTGAAACAAGGACATAAATACCAAGGGCATGCATTTTTTTTAGAATTTTTCTCTATTTTTAATTTTTTCGTGTGCGTGAAACAAATATCTTGATGTTTGGTGAAAAACCTACATTCAAAAGAAATAAAATTTAAATATAATAATAAAATTTAAAATATTCAAAATTATACTTTTGGAAAGCTTATAATAAGGGACACATACTTACAAAACATAATTTTTAAATGACTTTATTTGATCCCTCAAAAGGTAAAGAAAAAATGATTTTTTTCAACATTTTGATAGGTGCGAAGGACACTCCATTGTGGGTATGATTCAAGACTAGAGGGGTTTTATCCAAAGGGGTTTTATTTAATGGGGTCTTATCTAACCCTCTTCATTTAAAATCCTTTAGATGGAACCCCTCAAGGCTTAAATCATTTTTTTTTCTAAAAAATATGTGATTTTAGGAAAAAATCAAAATGTCCCAAGTTTGAGACCCATTATTGTGGGATGACCTAATTATTTATTATTGGTGAGGTGAGATGAAAAAGGGGATAATTAAATAATATGATCATTTAATTGTCTAGGAGACTTAAGGTGAAGGGGAATTATCTACGTGACGTGTTTGGTCAATTTGCACAAGGTACACTAGATAAATATTTAGGTTTTTATAGTTAGCTATTGTTGATGATGGGGTTATTTTCGGTGTAATGGCAGGGTCAAGCTTAACCCAAAATTCTCTAAAAGTATAGCTACCTTATGGATCTAGCAACCACCTCCCAATGTCAAACCCTTATAGATTTGGCCTCACATGTCCAATCTAGACATGTCAAAAGGTTAAAATGTCTTTTGTCAACACCCTAAAATCAATGGTGAGATCAGATTTGCACAAACATGCTCTGATATGAAATTACAATATAAATCCATAGAGATGAAACTCCTCAAAATTTGGTATCTCTTTTAAGTTTTTATTCTCTAGGTCATCACATGATGCAAGAAAAGAGAATACTTAACTTTTTAAGATCCACAAATATTTGTAACCTAAATCTCTCAATAAATAATAACAAGAGTAATCCCACAAGCTTTGACACCATGTAAGAGTTGGTATAGATTTTTCTATACCATGCAAGATTTCATTGAAGATGTAGCCACTCAAGATCTAGGAACTTCAATGAAAGTGCAAGAAGGATCAATATGAGAAAATAATGCTATTCTATTAAAGGATGCAAATGATATATTACAATGGACTAATTAAGAATACAAAGAGAACCCATTGGTTATATATACCAAGGTAAGACATATGATTACATAATATTATGGAATGTGTCTTAATATTAGGACTTTAGACATAAAGTGATAATTATCCTATGTGTACCCTAAGTAAAGTTAAGTAACTAGTGTAAGTAGAACTTAAGTGATGAACTAGTCAAGTAAAAACCCTATTCAAACCAACACAACCCTATCTATTACTAGAGAGAGAATAATATTTTAAACCTTGAGTTCAAAATAAGTGAAGAGGATAAATAAAGGCATGACCTAGGGGAGAGGACCCGGTAGTTGAGCACCCTAACTTCACGCTTCTAATTATCCTATGCGGAAATTTCAAATCACTCCCAACTTTTTACAGCAACTTACTTGGCAAGTCCCTTGCTTATAGCTTTCGTTTCAGGGCCACATTAACATGTTTTTTATAAAGATGTAATTGACCAACACTTGTGCATTCACATCATGGGTAGTTGAGCGCTAACGTGACATCACATGATTGGTTGCTTTTTAGATCAAAGGAATACATTTTGTTTAATTATGGGTAGTCATGTCACAACTATTGGTCCAATATTGATAAAAATATTGGGCATTAAATAAACAACTACTATCAAAACTATTGAAACATGCTCAACTATTGGGTCCTCTCCCCTAGAATGTGGTGAAATTGAATGAAAACCATGGAAAACCAACCACTAATCCATTAAGATCCCAAATTTAGAATTTTTGAGAAGAGCAAATGTTAGTGAAATGTAGGAAAATTTCCCATGCACTTAAAACATATAAGACAAATGAGAAAGAGTTGAAGATTACTCATAACTTGAGTATTAGTTTGTGATTTTACATTGAATTGTAAGTTAAAAAGAAGTTAAAATTTTCAGGTTTGCTTATAATTTTTATACAATGCAAAAATTATATATTTAAATACCAATCTAACATAAGTCTAAGGTAAATATTTTGGGGTCTTAAATTCTAAAGGAAAAAATACATAAATTCATACTTTTGATATACAAATTTAATGCCTACCTATTCTACAGTGTGGCATTGTGGAGTTGCTTGTAAATTTGCAAACCACAAACATGTTTTGGAGAGAAAAAGGAGGAAAGGGTGAACTAAAAGTCGTGGTCGTCGATTTCAAAATGAGGGCATAACTTTTTATTTTTATTTTTGTAGACATCCAAATTTGATCACTTCCATATGATCAAAATTGTCTACTTTATTCATCTATTTCATTAATAGTGATTAAATAATTTATTTAATCATTATTTCATTTTCGCCCTAAGTATCCTAAAGTATCTAATTAAATAAATTAAATACTTTACCTTACCCCCTTGTCTTCTCTTCTCTAAATTAAATAAACATGACAAATTATTTAATTTAGTCATTTAACCCATTTGGATTAAAATCAATTTTTAATTCCTCTTTTCTCTCTCTTTGTCACATTCTCCATAACCCTCTTCTAATCCGGATTAAATTAATTAATCTGTGATTAAGTGTCACATCCTCCATAATCTCCCACTTGCCTCTAATCTCTCATTAATTACCTTAATCATGTGTTTGCACAACCTTAATCAGAATCATTAGCCACATTTGGCTTACCTTTTCTGGTCAACCTTTCCACTTACCATTTTTGGTATGGACTCCCTTCCCCATGTGAATTTTTAATTCACATTTATTCAACCAAGGTTCCCTCTTCCCCATGTGAATTTTTAATTCACTTTTATCTTCCCAAGGTCTTTCCCATCCCCATGCAAGATTCTAGAAGCCTTGCCTTGTCACTTCACATGTGCCAAGGGCTTCTAGAACCTTGGACTTGTCACATCTCCCACATGTGACAAATCTCCAGCTTTTTGGAGATCTCCTTTTATCCAATGAATCTTCCATTAAATGTAAATTTTTAATTTACATTTATTCTTCCCACACATTTCCCCTTTTCCCATGGAGATTTTTGAGGAATTCTAAAATTCCTCAAAAGTCTCTTTCATCCTCATTTGGGGACAAGAAGTTCCTTTTTGAGGAAATCTTCTCATTCCCCAAGGTACCTCAAAGGTACTTGTCCTTCATCCACCTCATGTACTTCCCTTCCACCTCTTGTCCTTCTCTTCCACCTCATTTCCACATCACTCCACCTTAGGACATCTCACCTTCCACATGTCAAGATGTGAGGACTTGTGAGTCCTCAACTCACCATAGCCCTTCATCTTGATTTTTGTTGGATCAATCCCAACCGTTGAATTCTCTAGAGAATTCAATTTGGCCTATAAATACCCCTTCAATTCCTTCATTTTGGGAGAATCAAGTCTTTTGCAAATAAACTCTTGCAAAATTTCCATTCAATCTCTCATCTATTTTAGCATCCATATTGCATCAATTCATCTTGCATCCACTTCATTTTCATTGCCATCCAAGGACACAAGACTTCAACATCAAGGGCCAACCAAGGAAGCAACAACATGAAGGTATAACAGCAATTTATTTGTTTATCTTGCTTTCATATGGTTCATCTTCTTAGGCTAATCATTGAGGCGCCCTATTATCTTGTTGTTTCTCTTTATTGCACTATTAGTTTTATCCAACATCTCTCACACTTTAGGAAGCAGCACTTTATTAGGATCACAATTTTTATCTCAATAAAGTGTATATACATATATTGATAAGTATATATGATGCGGCTCCAAGGTTAACACCTACAAATACTCAAAAATGACAGAAATGGCGGAAAAAAAATAGAAGTAGAAAATGGAAGAATCCTAAGAATAGATCAACATTATTTTATTGACATCAACTCCATCCAAATTAAAGTCATAAAACATAACAGTCTCCAAAAAAGATGAGAACTCAGAGAGCCCCGACTTAGTCATGTATCTCCCATTTATCCTATTCCCCCTCCTATTTCCATAACCTTTACTAACTCCCCTTAAAAAGACTCCTAAAAACTAACTCCACAAAAACAAACAAGGGACGGTTGTCCCCCGTCAACAGCCAAAAAGAAAACCATTAAAACTCAAAACTGGAGACTAAAAATAGTAGGAATCAGTCCTGAAAGGACTGATCGGTTACAACCAATTCCAAGTCAAGGAAGGAGTTGTTAATGCTCCACAAACTTGTAGTTGTTAATGCTCTCCATCATCCTCCCCTGCTCTAAAAGAAGATTTGGATCTCTTGGCTATTTTGGTTTTGGTGCATGAGGTGGAAATCTGATTGAGGATGTCAATTTATGTACTATAGCAATTGGATTTTGCATGACATTAGTAACATTATTCCATCATTAGTCTAGACCCAAGTACCATAGCCTCTCATTTATTACTATTCGTTTACTAGATTTCATTTTACGATGGAATCATTAGAGCATGCTTCAATTTTTAAAGGAAAAAATAATCAAATCCACGTGTTTTACATATAATCCACATGTATGCTTGTGTATGTTGTCTTTGACATTAGACTTCATTGTTATCTCACTCTCATAATGGTTTGACCTAGGATAACATGTTTCAAAAGCTATTCATGAAGACCGTATTGACCACATTTAGCTACCAAAGGAGAAAAGACAAATATAGCTTTGTTGAATAAACATTTTTTCAAATCACTTGGACACATGGCATAGTTTAGTTTCTTGTGTCAAATCAAATATACTTGGATCAAGATTGAACCCAAGGGATGAAATATTGAACTACACAAAATCATAAGACTACATGGAATCTGACACATTCAACTGATTGAGGATGTCAATTTATGTACTATAGCAAATGGATTTTGCATGATATTAGTAACATTATTCCATCATTAGTCTAGACCCAAGTACCATATCCTCTCATTTATTACTATCCGTTTACTAGATTTCATTTTACGGTGGAATCATTAGAGCATGCTTTAATTTTTAAAGGACAAATAATCAAATCCACTTGTTTTACATATAATCCACACATGTATGCTTGCGTATGTTGTCTTTGACATTAGTATTCATTGTTAACTCACTCTCATAATGGTTTGACCTAGGATAACATGTTTCGAAAGCTATTCATGAAGACTATATTGACCACATTTAGCTACCAAAGGAGCAAAGACAAATATAGCTTTGTTGAATAAACATTTTATCAAATCACTTGGACACATGACATAGTTTAGTTTCTTGCACGTCAAATCAAATATACTTGGATCAAGATTGAACCCAAGGGATGAAAAATTGAACTACACAAAATCATAAGACTACATAGAATCTAACACATTCAACTGACTGTGCATAGTCAATTTATGTACTATAGCAAATGGATTTTCCATGAAATTAGTAACATTATTCCATCATTAGTCTAGACCCAATTACCCTATCCTCTAATTTAAATAGATCTCATTTATTACTATTCGTTCACTTACCCAACATAT
Source organism: Sequoiadendron giganteum (assembly GCA_007115665.2). Taxonomy (NCBI): domain Eukaryota; kingdom Viridiplantae; phylum Streptophyta; class Pinopsida; order Cupressales; family Cupressaceae; genus Sequoiadendron; species Sequoiadendron giganteum. The sequence goes on along the minus strand of CM021107.1, from coordinate 507,814,321 downwards.
TAGCTTCATTTTTGTCTCTTTCTTTTGCTGTTTTGTGCTCTAACCCGCTAATCTTGTTTGGTGGTGAGTGAAGTCAGATTTGCTGCACATCACAAAGAAGGGAGAAGATAAACAACTAACATTTCCTTGCAGGACCTTCCTTTTTATTCTGATTTTTAAAAGTCTTTGCTTGCTACTTTATCTAGGTACTTAGTATAAGTAGGGGAAAGTAATATTTGCTATTTGTTGTGTCTATTTTACTTATTTTACCTTAAGGGGGCATTAGTTTGTTTTCACTTTCCTCCTTTGCACGTTGTACGGATCCGAAGGAGGTAGTTGGAAACAATTAGTGTCATCTTCTTAGTGGGACCTGCTTGGGGATTTCATCACCCCAAGGGACGATCCCAACCACGTGTACCGACGAGGTATATAAAGGGGGGAGAGCCAAAGTTGTACCCCAATCCAGTTGCGTTGTAATTGGTGGAGCGTCGAAGCTAGGGTGATACCTAGATAGACGTGAAGAGTTGGTCTGAGCCTTTCAGTATCTCGCTGGGGCTCCTGACTCACGCTTGTGACGGATTGGTGTTCACGGTTTGTGCCTCACGTACCGAGTGTATATTGAGGACTCCCTAGAAACCTTGTTCATCCTAGAGTAAGACCTTTTCCGGCCATACCCATTAAAACGTTAATCATAGGATTGTGCTTGTTCAAAGTGTCTTTCTGTGAGGAACCAGTAAATTTTGGTAAGTCAAACTGTCATTAAACCATTTTAAGTCCTTGGCAAAATTCTTTATCCAAACCAAGTTCAAATTTTCACTGCAAAGGGGTGACCTTGCCCTCTGTTTCGGTCATTTTTTGCAGAGGGGCGAATCTGCCCTTTGCTGTTTTAGCCATTTTCTGCAGAGGGGCGACCCTGCCCTCTGTTTCAGCCATTTTCTGCAGAGGGGCGACCCTGCCCTCTGTTTCAGCCATTTTCTACAGAGGGGCGAATACGCCCCTCTGAACGGCTAGTTTCACCCGTTTAACCTCCGTTCGAATCCTCGAAGCCTCCATTTGACCATTTGATCAATTCAAACCTTCATTTGGCCATTCCAAGCCCCCGTTCACCCCTCCTGACCATCTATCTATCCAATCTGAATATCCAATCACCCGTTCTGAGTGGCCGTTTCCTTGTTTTGAGCATCTGTCAACATTTTCTGAAAATCAATGTTTCATTGACCAGATTGCATAAGCGCTTCTTAGAACATCATTGGAGTCCATATCTATCATCAAATCATCCATCCCAATCATCTAGACTTCATTTTTGAAATTTTTGATTTTTATACCGAAACTTCCGGAGGCCATAACTTTTGACTCGGATGTGGGTTTTGGCTGAAATTTTACGGGTGGTTGCATTAGGAGATGGCATTTGGATTCCCAACCGACTGCTAAGTCCATTGGATCCTCCTTCGACATGTTTTCAGAGCCTCAAGCTTTCATCTTGACCCCCAAAATCACAAATTATTATTTATTTTTTTCAATTTTCTAGTTTTTAACGAACTGTTTCGTCAATAACTCTGAATGCATGCCTCATATTTCCGATGTTAGTTGGAAATTCATCCTATCTTAGTATTTTTTATTTTGTGGAAAAAACTGGACTCTCAAACGTATGCCTACAAAGTTTCCCAGAATGGCAAAATTTGACAATTTTTGAAAACTACCAAATTTGGCAAAAATCTGATTGTCAACACCTTATGTCCTCTAGTTGAAACCCATGATCTTGGTTTCAAATCAATTCTATCATATCCTCTGATCCAATCCCAATCTAATCTCCAATCCAATTCTAATCTGAACGTTAATCCCATCATCCTAATTTGAGCTTTTATTCAGTCCTAATCTGAGCTTTCATCCAATCCCCATATGAGCTTTCAATTCATCCTAGTTCTCTATCCATCATCTCTTCTTTCCTTCTAATCTATATCCATCATGAATCTTTATCCCCTCTCACACGACCAATAATATTAGTCAAGGGGAATCCTAACTCCGTTGATGACGATAATGAAAATCTTGTTGATCATGAAGATTGTTATATAGATCCTCTTGACGCTGTCATTGCTAGTAAGATCTCTCCAATCGCCTTCCAAAATCCCACTACTTCTTCAAACTATTCCACCATGCCTTCATCCACATCTAATAATGGTTCTTATGTTACCCTTGACAAGGGATATCCAACATCCTCACCATCGACATATTCATCATGTCCTCCAATTCAACCTCTATCCTATCCAACATCCACATCCTCTTATCCTCATCATAATCAACAATCCCAATACCTCTACCTTAATCCCACATCCCAATCTTCTCATCCTAATCCAACACCTACACCTTCCTATCACAATCTACCATCTCAATCCTCTCATCCTAATCTACCATCTATATCCTCCTATGCCAACCCACCATACATGTCTTCCTATGATGGTTCACCACCTCAATCTTCCTATTCTAATCCAACATCCACACCTTCCTATCACAATCCCCCATCCCCATACCCTTACATTAATTCCACATCTCCCCATTCTAATCCTTCATCTACATCTTCCTACTATCACTCCCCATCCCAATCTAATCCAACATCCACATCTTCCTACATCACTCTCCCTTTCACTGCATTATATCTTAATCCTCCATCTCCTCCTATTCCCTTATCTAATCCTAATCCTACATCCATTTCCATCCCTTCATCTAATCCTAATCCTCCATCTAATCCTAATCCTCCATCTCCTCCTCGTCCTTCATCTAATCCTAATCCTCCATCCATTTCCATCCCTTCATCTATCCAATCCCATCCCTTCATCTAATCCTAATCCTCCATCTCCTCCTAGTCCTACATCCAATCCCATCCCTTCATCTAATCCTAATCCTCCATCCATTTCCATCCCTTCATCTAATCCTGATCCTCCATCTCCTCCTAGTCCTACATCCAATCCCATCCCTTCATCTAATCCTAATCCTCCATCCATTTCCATCCCTTCATCTAATCCTAATCCTCCATCTCCTCCTAGTCCTATATCCAATCCCATCCATTCATCTAATCCTTATCCACCAATCCCTAATCCTCCATCCAATCCCATCCCTTCATCTAATCCTAATCCTCCATCTCCTCCTAGTCCTACATCCAATCCCATCCCTTCATCTAATCCTAATCCTCCATCCATTTCCATCCCTTCATCTAATCCTAATCCTCCATCTCCTCCTAGTCCTACATCCAATCCCATCCCTTCATCTAATCCTAATCCTTCATCTCCTCCTAGTCCTATATCCAATCCCATCCATTCATCTAATCCTTATCCACCAATCCCTAATCCTCCATCCATTCCCATCCCTTCATCTAATCCTACATCCAATCCCATCCCCACATCTAATCCTAATCCACCAATCCCTAATCCTAGTCCTCCATCCATTCCCATCACTCTACCTAATCCTATGTATCTTCCAAATGTCGCCCAAGGACTCATACAAGAAGAGCCACCATGCCCTCCCACTCTATCATGTACTATCACTAGTGATGAGGCCCTCCTCCATCCTACACCTATCCCTCTCATCACCCTTCCTACCACCATCCACACGATTGAGCCGGTCAAACCCATCAAATCCATTGAATCCCCATATTCTACTACTAGATCCACCGAATCCATTGAAGACATCCAATCCCCTCCTCCTAGTCCTAATATTCACAAACTTCAATCCAATGACCTTCATGAATCCTCCATCCTCCTCTCTCCCCCAGTTGCGGAACCCCTCTAGCACTCTTCCATCATCATACACCCCACACAAGATGAGTCATGCCAAGAGATTGATCCAAAGCATACAAGCATATCCCCTCCTCCAAATCAAGATCACTCCACCCCATCTACTCCATCTCAAGAACATAATCTTCCGTCCATTTCATCTCATGATCCATATCCTCAACCAAGTCATGATCCTATCCTCCCATCCACCCCATCTCAAGATCACACTATCTCCTCCACTCCATCCCATGATCCCCTTTGCCTTCAAGATCCAATCACTCCATCTCATGAGCCCTTATCATCCACTACCATACATCTAGATCCCATTGTACTCCCCAATTCCTCTCATGATCCCTTATCACTCATTCCTCCTGATGTTGCTATCCCCTCATCCCCATCACATGATCCTTCATCGCCATCTAGTCTTACCATCCCAATGCCACTTTTGTATCACCTTGGTAATATTACATGCGTCCATGGTGGTCTTCTTGCAGAAGAAAAACAATGTCTATGCACCACCTTTCCTCTTCCACCTACTAATGTGCTCGCATCATGCTTCCAAGAGAATAAGCATCCTACCATAAATCACATGCTACAAAATATGAAATATCAAGGAAAAGGTTTAGGCCTTCATGAGCAAGGTACTTTAGAGCCCATCCAAGTCAAAGAACATCTAGGCACACATGGTCTTGGATATATCTTCCAAAACCCGCACTCTAAAGATGTTGGCACAACCTCCGTACATCCTAAATGATCCTCTTCTAAAGGCACAAGAGGTACTTTCCATTGCTCTACCAAGACATATGCCGCCATCCCCCCTCCTCCATCATACTACCTACAAACAACTATCCATCTTCCTCCCTCATCCTCTAAATCCATTTTGGGTTCTTATGTCCCTCTATCCATCATTGCTCATCCTTCATCTACTATGGGTTCTTATATCCCTCCATCAAAACCCACACATCCTCCATATACACAGTCTATTTTGGGTCCTTACATCCCAAAATCACCCCCTCCATCTTATCCTATTCATCCACCCCCTCTCCCTCATACACCACATAAAACTCCTTCCTTCATAACTCCTAATCAGGATCAACAAAGGCACATACCTACACATTCTCCATCTACACATAGTCCCTCTAACCCTACCTCCATCACTCCACATCATTCATCTCTTCGCATCTATCCCCTTGCTACTAAAAGCACTTTGGATGCCAAAGCAAAAATGTATAAATCCAAATGTCCATGTGAATCTAAAGCTCCTCATGTCCCCTTCAAAAGACATGTTGAAGAACAGAAAAATCGAGTCCAAAATCCAAATCAATCAAAAAGGCCACAAAGGCCCACCGAAGCAAAAATAAAAACCATATGGATCCCAAAGAAAAAAGGTGCCATACCTTCAATTGAAAAGTCCATAACAACATCCAAAGTTGCTATTCCCCCACAAAATCATTCACCTCCTCCATCTCCTAAATCTATTTTGGGTCCCTACATCCCAAAAATCACTATCCCAACTCCTCCATTATCGCCACCCTCTCCATCTATTCATCCACCTATCTTTTCGCATCCACCATCACATGTGCCAATGTTGGTCCTGAACACCTTCCCCCATCATACATCCACTCCATCATTACATCCATACACTTTCCAACATCCCCTCCACTATCCTCTCTATCTCCCCCATCAAATTCCTTTAATCCATCCTCTTGCATAAACCATCTAGTCTAATAGGGTTGTACCAACATCCACTGGCCACTTCAAACATGGGCTCTTATTACCTCATATGGAACTTGATGCATGAGTCCTTCATCCCTATCCTTATCAATTTTCCTCTAAAAATCCGCATATCCATATCCTTATCTTTATCCATCTTCGTCCACATCCTAGTCCAAAAAATCAGAAAAATACAGAAAAACAAAAAAATAATAAAGAGAAAATCATTCGTCCAATGGTGAAAACTTGGCAATACACAAGCGCCTTGGATACGTACCATGATGAAAACTTGGAAAACAAGCATCATGCGTAAATTCCCCATCTCGTCTCCTTCCACGATTGGGGGCAACATCCACTTACGCATTCCTTTCCCCCATCTCCTACATCTGCCTATCTTCTGCATCCTATCCATCCTATCCCATTTATCCCACTTCCTCCCTCTTCCTTGTGATCTTGATAAATGTAGGGGAAAATCTATATCCATGCTTTGGACACCTCTTGGCATATATTCCCATCCATACACTATCATATTCCTTATCCACCTCTATCTATCTTCCATTGCCCATCTCACTCCCTTATCCACCCATCCTGCTATCCCTCTTGCCTCGTCATGCATGACACATATAGAGTGGGGGCATCTCCTTATTTGCAATTGGATCCTTGGAGACATCGTCCATCCATTCCACCACGTAATCTTCTCCATTTCCCCATCCTCTCATCCCATAGTCCTTTTCATCCTTTCATCCTTATCTCCCCATTCATCTATCTAAACATCCAATCCATCTCCCTATCCTTATCTTCCTATCTACCCATCAACAAGTCCTTTTCCATCTTTTCATCCTTATCTCCTCATTCGTTTATCTACCCAGTAATCCATGTCATCTTTCAGAATCCTTATCCTTCTATCCATATATCCTAGAATATTTCTATCTCCCCATCTTTATCACTCCATCCATTTTCCTTCCATCTCATAGTCCCTTGTCATTGGTCTCTAGCTATAGGCTACCCTCATGCAATCCAATGACTTGATATTTCACTATCATCATTCCTATCTATTTCTCACATCTTTCCAATCTTCATAACTCATCTATCCATCATCTATCCACCTATCCTAGCATCTTCTTATCCATCCATCCATTTCCATCCATTATTCCTTGTCATTGGTATCTAGCTATAGGCTACCCTCATGCAATCCAATGCCATGTTATCTCACTATCATCACTCCTATCTATTTCCTACATCTTTCTGATATCTTATCACTCTTCATCATTCATCTATACATCCTCTCATCCTCCCAATTCATATTCTAATAATCTAGGTCACTATCCCATCCCTGAGCTTCGCATAACCCACATCCCACATATCGACCATCCAATCCTGTGGCCTATCCTGGCTCATCATATCCTCTCCATCATTTTATCCATTTATCTTGGTCATCTCATCATCCCTTATCCATTGTCTTTCGTCGGTCTCTGGTCGAACTACGTTGCCCCTGCGCTTTCACGTAGGCAAGGTCGGTCGTTTGATCCACCCCCGGGGTTCTATCTTTTGTCTATCTTGTCTCTTCCATCGTCTATCTTTGGCCTTGTGTTGAGCTACGTGGCCCCTGCACTTTCACATAGACAAGGTCAATCATTTGGTTCACCCCCTGGGCATTTTTTCCATCTGATCATTAACCTCCATCCTCTATCTTCATCATCCTCTTTCCACTTTTACCATGGTCTTTTCTTGAACTACGAGGGCTCTGCGCTTTCACGTAGGCAAGGTTGATCTTTGATCAACCCTCAAGCCCCTAGGTCTTTAGGGTGTGTTAGTCCTGTTGTCTTGTGTCATGTCATCTTGTTGTATCATCAAGTATGTCCCTATCCGATCTAGTGCTTATCAAACAATGGTCATCTATATGACAAGATCCAATCGATTTCTGGTATCCTGCATCATGTCGATCAACCAATCTATCCTCTATCTTTGGTCTCAACAGGATGTATCCTTCCTAACAGACCGCATCAACCCCATCCATCATCTTGATCCTATGGCAAAGGACATTTCAAACTTGATTGTGATCTTTTGATGCTTTTGGCTTTTGTTTATCATTTGAGCTCCCTATCATCACTTGTCATGGTCGCCTTGATCCATCATATCATGGTGTGCTTTGACTAGTAAACATAGGGGCGTATCTTGATCTTTTTCTTTGTTTTTGTCTTCTTGGTTGTCCCACGTCGTACCCACCAAGATCCCTGAGGTCTTGTGTTACGCTGGGGCATCCTTTTGTACTTGTGGTTATTCCAATACCTGGCCCGACCAAAGTCATCACGATTTTGGGGTATTGGAATAGCCTTCTTGTCTGTTGTGTTTGTTTTATGCATTGAACACTAATCTGTCTTGGTTTACATACCATGACGCCCGGTGTCTTATGCTATAGCAAAAATCAGTGCTCTACGGATGGCAAATTGCATTAGGATTACATGTCATTTTCCATTCCATCATCTTGCATGTATCCTTCCCTCATCAACAACACTCTCATCGGGATGTATCATTCCCTATCCTTATGTTGTTTTGGGATGTATCACTCCCTCATCACCAATGCTCATCCTCATCCTCATCCGGATGTATCCTTCCCTATCCTTGTGTTGTTTTGGGATGTATCATTCCCTCGTCAAACAACACTCATCCTCATCCTCATCAGGATGTATCCTTCCCTATCCTTGTGTTGTTTTGGGATGTATCATGTCCTCATCAACAACACTCCATCAACCATCCGCCCAACCTGGCTTGTACCTGGATTGGGGCAACATCACATTTTTTTTCTTGCATCCATTTGTGCTCACATTTATCTCTCATCACTTATCCATCAACTTACATCATCGTCTTCATATCCCCTTTCATCATCTCATCTCTCATCTTTTCCCACATCCCTTCATCTTTCATCACTCATCCACCCCTCTACAGCACTCCAAAGGGCGTATTCGCACTTCTGCACCAATCCAGAGGGCGTATTCACACTTCTGCAGCAATCCAGAGGGCGTATTCACACTTCTGCAACAATTAGAGGGCGTATTCACACTTCTGCAGTAATTAGAAGGGCGTATTCGCACTTCTGCAGCAATCCAGAGGGCGTATTCGCACTTCTATAGAAATCCAAAGGGTGTATCCGCACTTCTGCAGCTTGCCTGGGGCAACATCATATTTCTTTTGTGTTCGCCTTTATCTCCCATTGCTTATCATCATCCATGAACTTACATCATCATTTTCATATCCCCTTTCCTCATCTCATCTTTCATCTTTTCCCCCATCTCTTCCTCCTTCTTCTTCCTCCTCCCCCCACTTCCTTTCTTTCCTTCTTCTCTTTCTTTCTTTCCTCTTCCCCCTCCCTCTTTCCTCCCGCCTGCGGGGCGGACACGCCCTCGAACTGCTGGGGCGAACCCGCCCTCGGTCTGTAGCTGCCCGGATCCACCCCCTGCAGTGGGGCGAACCCGCCATCGGCCTGCAGCGGGGCGGATCCGCCCTGTCTTGGGGCGTACCCGCCCTCCTGAGGTGGAAACGCCCCTTCCCGGGGTGGATCTGCCCTCCCGGGGTGAACTCGCCCCATCCTGGGGCATTCCCGCCCTCCCGGGGCGGACACGCCCCTTCCCGGGGCGAACTCACCCCATCCTGGGGCGTACCCGCCCTCTCGAGGCGGACACGCCCCTTCCCGGGCCAAACTCGCCCCATCCTGGGGCATACCCGCCCTCCTGGGGTGAACTTGCCCCTTCTTGGGGCATACCCGTCCTCCCGGGGTGACCTCGCCCCTTCTGCAGTGGGGCACATTCGCCCCTCTGCAACACTTTTTCTCCTTCTTCTTCCCGGGGCCGCCATTTGCAAACCGTGCGTCGGATCGACTTCGTTCAAAAGGAAAAGTTGCTTATTTTTTCGAGCTCTTTCCAACCATACCCTCCATTTCTTTCTATTGAGAGATTTTTTTTACCCCTCTCTTTTCCCTCCCCTTTTAAAAGGTATTTTTACCTTTTATTTACCGTTTTATTCCTCTGACTAATCCCTTCCCTTCCTGGTGCCGCCATTTGCACCCCGTTTGTCCGATTGACTTCGTTCAAAAGGAAAACTTGCCTAATTTTTTTCCCTCTTTCCAACTATACCATCCATTTCTTCCTATCGAGAGGTCACCCGGGACCCCTCTCTTTTCCCCCGTCGCCCTCTCGAGGGGGCATACCCTTCACATTTACCATTTTTTCCGACCATAATCAACACCTTCCACGATTGGGGCATCTTCATCCATTCCCCACTAATTGGACAACTCAAGTCCTATGCTGGGCATCATCTTCCGGTGAATTCCTCTATAGAGTCATCTGCACTTTCTTTTCTTCGAAGCACGGTTATTCTAACGGTACTTCGAAGAGGGGAAAAATGTAGACATCCAAATTTGATCACTTCCATATGATCAAAATTGTCTACTTTATTCATCTATTTCATTAATAGTGATTAAATAATTTATTTAATCATTATTTCATTTTCTGCCTAAGGTTCCTAAAGTATCTAATTAAATAAATTAAATACTTTACCTTACCCCCTTGTCTTCTCTTCTCTAAATTAAATAAACATGACAAATTATTTAATTTAGTCATTTAACCCATTTGGATTAAAATCAATTTTTAATTCCTCTTTTTCTCTCTCCTTGTCACATTCTCCATAACCCTCTTCTAATCCAGATTAAATTAATTAATCTGTGATTAGGATGTGCACCACTTAATCAAGATTAAGTGTCACATCCTCCATAATCTCCCACTTGCCTCTAATCTCTCATTAATTACCTTAATCATGTGTTTGCACAACCTTAATCAGAATCATTAGCCACATTTGGCTTACCTTTTCTGGTCAACCTTTCCACTTACCATTTTTGGTATGGACTCCCTTCCCCATGTGAATTTTTAATTCACATTTATTCAACCAAGGTTCCCCTCTTCCCCATGTGAATTTTTAATTCACTTTTATCTTCCCAAGGTCTTTCCCATCCCCATGCAAGATTCTAGAAGCCTTGCCTTGTCACTTCACATGTGCCAAGGGCTTCTAGAACCTTGGACTTGTCACATCTCCCACATGTGACAAATCTCCAGCTTTTTGGAGATCTCCTTTTATCCAATGAATCTTCCATTAAATGTAAATTTTTAATTTACATTTATTCTTCCCACACATTTCCCCTTTTCCCATGGAGATTTTTGAGGAATTCTAAAATTCTTCAAATGTCTCTTTCATCCTCATTTGGGGACAAGAAGTTCCTTTTTGAGGAAATCTTCTCATTCCCCAAGGTACCTCAAAGGTACTTGTCCTTCATCCACCTCATGTACTTCCCTTCCACCTCTTGTCCTTCTCTTCCACCTCATTTCCACATCCCTCCACCTTAGGACATCTCACCTTCCACATGTCAAGATGTGAGGGCTTGTGAGTCCTCAACTCACCATAGCCCTTCATCTTGATTTTTGTTGGATCAATCCCAACCGTTGAATTCTCTAGAGAATTCAATTTGGCCTATAAATACCCCTTCAATTCCTTCATTTTGGGAGAATCAAGTCTTTTGCAAATAAACTCTTGCAAAATTGCCATTCAATCTCTCATCTATTTTAGCATCCATATTGCATCAATTCATCTTGCATCCACTTCATTTTCATTACCATCCAAGGAGCACACAAGACTTCAACATCAAGGGCCAACCAAGGAAGCAACAACATGAAGGTATAACAGCAATTTATTTGTTTATCTTGCTTTCATATGGTTCATCTTCTTAGGCTAATCATTGAGGCACCCTATTATCTTGTTGTTTCTCTTTATTGCACTATTAGTTTTATCCAACATCTCTCACACTTTAGGAAGCAACACTTTATTAGGATCATAATTTTTATCTCAATAAAGTGTATATACATATATTGATAAGTATATATGATGCGGCTCCAAGGTTAACACCTACAAATACTCAGAAATGACAGAAATGGCAGAAAAAAAATAGAAGTAGAAAATGGAAGAATCCTAAGAATAGATCAACATTATTTTATTGACATCAACTCCATCCAAATTAAAGTCATAAAACATAACAGTCTCCAAAAAAGATGAGAACTCAGAGAGCCCCGACTTAGTCATGTATCTCCCATTTCTCCTATTCCCCCTCCTATTTCCATAACCTTTACTAACTCCCCTTAAAAAGACTCCTAAAAACTAACTCCACAAAAACAAACAAGGGACGGTTGTCCCCCGTCAACAGCCAAAAAGAAAACCATTAAAACTCAAAATTGGAGACTAAAAATAGTAGGAATTAGTCCTGAAAGGACTGGTCGGTTACAACCAATTCCAATTCAAGGAAGGAGTTGTTAATGCTCCACAAACTTGTAGTTGTTAATGCTCTCCATCATCCTCCCCTGCTCTAAAAGAAGATTTGGATCTCTTGGCTATTCTGGTTCTGGTGCATGAGGTGGAAAACTGATTGAGGATGTCAATTTATGTACTATAGCAATTGGATTTTGCATGACATTAGTAACATTATTCCATCATTAGTCTAGACCCAAGTACCATATCCTCTCATTTATTACTATTCGTTTACTAGATTTCATTTTATGATGGAATCATTAGAGAATGCTTCAATTTTTAAAGGAAAAAATAATCAAATCCACGTGTTTTACATATAATCCACATGCATGCTTGTGTATGTTGTCTTTGACATTAGACTTCATTTTTATCTCACTCTCATTATGGTTTGACCTAGGATAACATGTTTCAAAAGCTATTCATGAAGACCGTATTGACCACATTTAGCTACCAAAGGAGAAAAGACAAATATAGCTTTGTTGAATAAACATTTTTTCAAATCACTTGGACACATGGCATAGTTTAGTTTCTTGTGTAAAATCAAATATACTTGGATCAAGATTGAACCCAAGGGATGAAATATTGAACTACACAAAATCATAAGACTACATGGAATCTGACACATTCAACTGATTGAGGATGTCAATTTATGTACTATAGCAAATGGATTTTGCATGATATTAGTAACATTATTCCATCATTAGTCTAGACCCAAGTACCATATCCTCTCATTTATTACTATCCGTTTACTAGATTTCATTTTACGGTGGAATCATTAGAGCATGCTTTAATTTTTAAAGGACAAATAATCAAATCCACTTGTTTTACATATAATCCACACATGTATGCTTGCGTATGTTGTCTTTGACATTAGTATTCATTGTTAACTCACTCTCATAATGGTTTGACCTAGGATAACATGTTTCGAAAGCTATTCATGAAGACTATATTGACCACATTTAGCTACCAAAGGAGCAAAGACAAATATGGCTTTGTTGAATAAACATTTTATCAAATCACTTGGACACATGACATAGTTTAGTTTCTTGCACGTCAAATCAAATATACTTGGATCAAGATTGAACCCAAGGGATGAAAAATTGAACTACACAAAATCATAAGACTACATAGAATCTAACACATTCAACTGACTGTGCATAGTCAATTTATGTACTATAGCAAATGGATTTTGCATGAAATTAGTAACATTATTCCATCATTAGTCTAGACCCAATTACCCTATCCTCTAATTTAAATAGATCTCATTTATTACTATTCGTTTACTTACCCAACTAATTTAATCTAGGTTAATTTTTGCTTATTGATCAAATTACACTTATTTAAATTTCCTAGATTATTTATGTTTAGAGCTAATGTATTTATTTATATTTTTGTGAACCTAACATTTTTTTATATGCAACCTTAAGTTTCACCTTAGGATTTTATGTCAAGTCTTCCTAGGCTTTTCATATATAACTTATCCTTTCATTTTAGATTTTTTCAGCTTCAAATCAATTCTTATCTGCATATGCTTATCATACCTTTGATTCTATTCCTTGGTTTGTATACATGCATATATTTCTAATTTTGACATGTTATTATATTTTTTCACACTTGATCCTTCCATCCTTGACACTCTCATGATATTTTATGCTATCTAGATGAGGATGAAAATTTTCTATGGAGGTGTTATTTTATTATGTATTAGCATTTCCCTCCATTAAGTTGATTTGAGTGTATCCTTTTATTTTATATACAACTCACTTGTCCACGAGTCTTATATTGATTCCATTTATCCTATGGCTTGTGATAATCATAAGCACATACCTAATAACATTATACCACGTGTTAATGATACAAGTAGCATGACAGTTCCATTGATGGCATTGTATCTCTTCATGTATTCAAGAAATTATTATACCTTTTAACGATGCATATATTAAATATCATAATAGACCTATGTCCATATATTCATGTTCTTATAATGAATTACCTTCTTTCATATGTAATGATATCCTTGATAATATCTTTTGTATATTTCAAGTTGATCATATGGATGCTCATAATAGTAGTATTTCACATAGGGAGACCTTGCATGATAATAATATGCATCTTGATTTTAGTACATTAGCTTCTTGAGTTCATCTCATATCAATGCACCATATTACCTTCCCATTCACTACATAATGACATTATGATTCTTAGTGAGGACTTCCTATGCGATGCTTGTGTTGTTACTATAAATGCTTCTATACATATTAAATTATTCTTTGTTGATAATAATAAGTTTGTAGATGGTATTTTATTGATAAGACTTTAGACGTAATATAAATGACGAATCTTTGTAAAAATTTGACTTATTTGATTTTATTTGTAATTATATAAATTTAGCGCATATTCTCATTATCTGCTTCTCTAAAACTAGTCTCTTGAGGATACATATAGACCTAGTGATAGGTCTTCTCATGCTTTATATTTTGACTCTTCCTCAACTAGTATTTATATGATATATGCATATCCTTGTCCCATTTTTTGTGTGCATACTTATAGTGGAGATAAACCTACATTTCAACTCAACTAATTCACAAGATTATCATATGGCTGGGCTTCAACATCAAGATTAGCTAGAGGTTGAAATATTCCTTTAAAACAACTAGCTTTGTCCCCTAATGTATGAATAAAAATTTAAAGGACTATGATACTATTGATCATCTCAAGAACATTCAAACTAAACTATATATTTTTTATCTATTATGCACATCACAATTGTATAACAGGGTTGTGAAAAAAACCTTTAAAAAGCTGACAATTAAATTATAACACTCTTCCACAATATGTGACTTAATTGATTGAATCTATTTAAAATAAGGAGTGTCATGCTATTTAATTTTATGATGTATAACTCCCATGTGATTTAGTTATTACATTTATACAATGGAAAATGTGACAAGTGAAACATTAAATAATCCCTAGCTTATAATGTTATTGAAAAATATATACTAGGGATTGCTTGGTACAATTTTAAAGTTAGATATATCAAATTTAAACTCGTATAACCTAGCATCAGTGGATTTGATGTTATTACTCTTCCTGTCACAACAAAACCATGTATATTAAACAATTTGTCCCATGCGATGACCAAGAAATGATATTACAAAGCTCTTTTAGGTTTTGTATGGTTGTAAGCTAGGAGACCTCCTATCATGTGTGAGGATTAGATATAGTATTCACCTAGAAAATCCTAAGTCATGTAAATTATATTTAATTGTATAGATGATATTAAATAATGTATGATCTTCAAACATTATGGAGTAGGCAAAATGGGATGCCCATGTGAGGGTGAGGATATTATTTATTTATTATTTATTCTTTAATATAATTGGAATATTGCATCATAAGAGGGCATTAACTAGACAGGCTACATTGAAAAGGTCAAAATTATGAGTTATAGAGAATTTGTCTAATTTGGGGGTTGTGCAAAAAGCATTGAATGCTCTCACATGGATTAACTAGATTTGGGAAAGTGGTCAATTTGACTATTATGAAATAATATATGAAATGTAGGAGAGGTATAAGATGTGTAATATGTACAAGAGGTGTTATTATTCCATGTTTCTTGACCATGACTATGAGTGTACATGAATTTGTATACGATTCATGGTTTATCATTTGTAGGTTTCTAACTTCCAACTTTTCTATTTACTAGGGAATGAGATAGAATCTAAATTTCCTTTGCAAGTTCTCTTAGTTTGTCAAGTTATTTTCAAAAGGAAAATTGCTTCTCTTCATGTACACTCTTATGTGATTAACAAAGGCTTAGGTCTCTTTGATATTGGACTTATTTTGTGCAAGTGTTTCTCCACATATATCTAGTATTCATATAGTTGACATGTTTTATATTTATTTCTTCATTGGTACACTAATCTTGTTGGATTAATCACTTTCTTAATTAGATTCAATATTTGGTATTACAACTATGACTTAATTTTAGAAGCTTGGGATACCTTTCTTTTAATTTTGTGGTGTTTTTTTGTGTTTTTAGTAGGAGTACTTTGTTTAGTGATTTTCAAACATGAGTGTGGTTAGAGAAGCCATGTGGCAAGCACATCTAGTTCACAAATCAATACACTCAATGAGAGAAAAAAATAGTTGTAATTGGTGGTGGTATTGTCTAGATTAAGGTGGTTAACTTTGTTGCTACTTTTTTCAAAAAAGAATTACATAAACATCCATGGACAAGGGTTATAAGGATGAACTACATGTTTGAGGTTGACCCAATTAAAAATGTGGCAAGGAAAAGGGAATAAAGAGATTCTAAGCCAAAATAATGAGGTCTAAAACCTCTAGTAAGAGTAGAGTGAGAATTTATTATTATGGGCAAAAAGACCATGTAAAGAAGTAATATAAATAGAAGAAGAATTATTTTGGATATTTATTTGATGATAAATTCTCTGATGATGAAAATAATGATTTGTTCATAAATATGTTAATAGTTTAATAAATGATTGATGACTAATTGATTTAGGTGCATTATATCATGAATTATTGAAGGAGGGTGAGTGCAGGATTATCATGAGCCAAAC
This sequence comes from Sequoiadendron giganteum, assembly GCA_007115665.2. NCBI lineage: Eukaryota > Viridiplantae > Streptophyta > Pinopsida > Cupressales > Cupressaceae > Sequoiadendron > Sequoiadendron giganteum. Next base: position 507,797,934 of record CM021107.1, on the reverse strand, counting down.
AATTGAAATAGGAAAAAATATGCATCTTTACTTAGCCAAAATATATCACATCTCCACTGTTTATTACCTCTCCCAAAAATCTATAAATTGAGACACATTCTCATGCATTTCATCCTTAAATTTTGAGATAATTTTATGATAGAAAAATAGTTAACTTTTTTCCAAGAGTATCCACATTCCAACCATAATTGGAGAACATCAAGTCAATAATGGAGTTCTTTGGTAAATTTTCTTTGATTTTTTGTGTTATTGCTTTGTTTGAATTACCTTGTTGAGTTATATTTGAGGTTTTGTTTGGATTTGAATAGAAACTTTCATTATTATTTTTTTTCATCTTTTATTTCAAATTAGAGCATTACATTTTGGAAATTTTGTTGGGAAGTTTATCCCTTATCTAACTATATTATGTTTTTTGTACCTTGCAGTACTTTTTGGCTAGTAGGTTGTAGTGTCGGAAAATGTACTCTACATTTTCACACTTTGTTTGGGTCCATTAATTAAATTGGACTTAATTAAGCCTCTAATTGGCCCAATTGTGCATTTAAAATCCTAATTAATCCCATTTTTGAAAGGAAAACTTGTATTAAACAATTGCAAGGATTAATTAAATTGCCTTGGAATTGGAGTGTCTTGGATTTAGGTTCTAGTACCCATTTTCCCAAGGGTGAATGTGCCCCCCTTAAGTTTAGGACCCCAATTAATAATATGTTTTTGGTGGAATTTTTATGATTCAAATTCAGTTTGCAAATGTTGGCCCTTGATGTTTAATTTTTGGGAAATAAAAAAACTATCTATAAATACAAGGTCTTTTTATCAATTCAAATCCTAGAGTTTTTATCCAATTTCCACAAGAGATAAGATTATTGTTAAAGGTGTCAAGAGAAAATTTCTCAAGAATTTGTTGCAGAATTCAAGATCTCAAGCATCATGTCAAAGTTATCTTCATTCTTGCATGTTTTTGGAGCTAATATTGTGATGTAGGTTTCAAGCATTCAAGCAAGATTCAAGCTATCAAATCAAGCATCCAATCGAGCCATTTCATGCAAGATTAATACCTTGGAGGGATGTGTTAGATTTCATTCCTTCAAGGATCTCCATTCAAGGGTTTGGTGAGTTGCAATATAGCATTGTTCATTCATCATTCGTTCCATTCACGTTTCATTTCATTTCAAGGCTTAATTACAAAAACGGGGTTTGACCAAGGCAAACCGCTATTCACCAAAAACAAACAATTTTTCTCCTATTTGTGTGTTGCAATTTTGTAGGTGAAGAAGCATTGAAGATTGATCAAAAGTGCAAAATTGTAAAAGCTGCAAAGTTGTCAACATTGTTGTCAAGCCACAAAAACTCACTTGCAGAATTTAATTCCGACTTTCCGACCATGAAATCCGAAGGAATTGGGAGTGTAGATCTAGGAGCAAAGGACTGTGAAAGAATATTTTGAACCCCTATAGCAATGCCCATTCACCTTAGGGTGAATCAGTCCTAGGAGGACACTCAACAAGATATGTTTGTGACAGGTGCATAAATTCAGAACTTTCTCAAATCTGCCGGAACTTTGTGGATTCTGTTAGATTAAGGTTTTAAATCGATGTTTCAAGTTTTACATTGGACAATTGGGTTTATTTAATTTATTTAGTTTTTTTTCCCAAAGTGCATTTCAAGTTGATTTACCCTGTCCTCAGTCATAAGGAAAAAAACAAGATCTCCATTAAGGTTGACTCACCTAAGGGTTAAAAGTCAATCTTTCCCTCGGGGATCTCTTTTTCCTAATGAACTAGGGAAGATAGGTGCATACCCCTTTCCACACCCAAACTTTAGGGATCTCTATCTCCCTATGTTTCAAAGATTTTAACAAGTTCTTGCTTTATTTTAAGTGGATTCAGGGATGATTTTTATAGGTGCTTCTAGGAGTGAAATTGAATACATAGTCACATCCAAAGTAGATGATAATAAAATTTGACATATAATATTCAGTGTTTTTCTCACATTATTTTTTTGTTTCTTTTGTACAACTCCTTGATTTTAATTGTAAAAAATTTTGTAGCACTTGTAATTTAGAAAATTGTATACCCTAAAAATTTCATATTATGTTTTATCCCCTATTTTATTGGTCCTAATTAAGCATCTAATTTCCCAAATTATGCATTCTAAAGCCTACTATTTACCATTTTTGAAAGGGTCACAAGAATTGAATAAATACATCTAAAATTGTTATTTTTCTATCGAATAAATGCCTTGGAAATTTGGGTTAGGGCCCAGTCGCCCATGGGAAATTGGGTCCCCCTTCTTAGCCAAGACCCAAATTCAAATATGTTGTTGGTGACATTTTAACATCCAAAATTCAAATTTGAAGTGTCAACTTTTGGAATCAAAATTATTGTAAATTGGATAAATACCTATATATACCTAGTGTTTTGATCATTTTAAATCTAACAAGCTAGAAGTGAACTTCAAGAGCATAATTGATCAAGTCAAGAGTAGCATTTCAAAGCTTCATTACAACAATTCAAAATCCAACATCATGTCAAATCTTATGTGTTTTCATGTTGTCATTATTTTGGGAAGGCTAACATCTTTTTGAAGGTCTCCAAAAGCATTCAAGCAAGCAAGATCTAATCCCTTTAGGAGAAGTGTATGACTTCAGTCCTTCAAGGAAACTATTGAACGGTGGTGAGTTGCAACAAATTGTGATTTCATCATTCTTTCCTTTCCATTATCATTTATCATTGGCATTTTTCCATTGTGGAAGTGGGAACACTTACCCGGGGTTTGACTAAAGCAAACCCCTACATGGCACAATATTTTCCCTCTTTCTGAATGTGCAAATTAAGAGTTCAAAGAAGATTAAAGAGAGCTTAAAGATCAATTTTTCATTGTTTCATTTGTTGTCATAAAAAATTTCAAGCCACGAAAACTCACCTACAAAATTTATTTATGACATTCCAACAATTCTCTAGCCAAAAATCAGGAGCTCGGATTCAGTATCAGAGGACTATAAAGTCAATTTTTAGAAGCCCTAACAAAGACCTAGTCACCCATTGGTGATTGAGTCCCTCTTGGAATACTGAATCCAAATTTTGGTAATAGGTACACATCACTTTGTCTCTCCTAGATCCACCTGCAATTCACTATTTCAATCTATTTATTTATGAAATATTACATTTATCATATTAGGCCATATATTCTAATTAGCTTAATAATTTCAAATAATTTCCAATCCATTTACATCCCCCTTTAGATATAGATCTAAATCTAATTGCCTCACCATTGAGGTTGAAAGTCAATCTATGCACCTTTTTTAATCTAAATCTTAATGAGATCGTTAGAAAAGGGAAATTGATCTTAGGTTCTTTATACTTAGGACCTAGGATCGCCATTTTCCATCATTTCACATGCTATACATAATTTATATGGTCATACAATTTTTACTGTACTATATGGAAATAATTTGTATGTTTGCACCTAAAGTTATATACAATAAGAGAGGAAAATTTATGTGTTGCAAACATATATTCACTATAAATATCCTCATATACTCATTAAGCATGTACACCAATTGTCATATTTTTAATAATTTTACTATTAAAATCATTTATTGTATATATTGTATATCAATGAACTTATCATGCCTAACATTTCCTTAGGTTTAATTTTCATATTCTTGTATTTTTTTAGGCTACATGATATATGCATAATTATATATATCCACAAACCTATGTATATTGCATAGTTGTTCCATTTAAAACTACTTATATCAATGGAATATCGAGGTTTTTGAATTGTCACAAAGAATAGAGATAGGTTATTTGTACTCTACCTTGATGTCTTTAAGTGTTTGCTTCATCCATAATACTTGAGTGCAACACACCGCTGCTGCAACATACTCTACTTCAACTATAGAAATAGTAAACGACTCTTGCTTTTTGATTAGTCATGAAACAAGTTTGTTTCTAAGGAAAAATGCACCACCACTAGTGCTTCTTTTATCATCCACATTTTCTTCCCAATCAACATTTGTATAAGCTTCCAAAGTGAAATCTTCACCTTTAGGATACCATAGCCCATATTCAATTGTCCTCTTCATATATCTAAGTATTCTTTTCATTGCATTGACATGTAACTTTTTAGGAGTAGCTTAAAATCTTGTAACCATGCACATTGATTGCATGATATCAAGTCTTGATGCAGTTAGGTATAGAAAGCTACCTATCATTGATCTATATATGGTCTAATTTACACCAGGGGATTCATCTATCTTTCTCAACTCACATCTAGTTATCATGGGGGTACCTAGTGGTTTGTTGTCTTCCATTACAAACTTCTTGAGAATTTACTCAACATACTTGGTTTTAGATATGAAAATCCCTTCATTAGTTTACACTATTTGTAGACTAATGAAGAAATAAAGTTTTCCAAGCATTGATATCTCAAATTCATTTTGCATTTGAGTAGTAAAGTCTTTACACATCTTATTATTGCTATCACCAAAAATGATTTCATCAACTCAAACAATAATTATTATCATATGCTCACCTTCTAACTTGAAATAGAAATTGTCGTCTACACATCCTTTATTGAATCCTTGTTGTTGTAGGTACCGGTCTAGTCTTGAATACTAATCTTTGGGTCCTTATTTTAGACCATACAATGCTCTATTCATTTTTCAAACCTAATCTTCCTCTTTTGATAGCTAAAATCCTTCAGGTTGTTCTATGCAAACTTCCTCTTATAGGTTCCCATTTTAGAAAGTAGACTTGACATCTATTTTATATACTTTGAACTTCTTATAAATAAAGAATGCTAGAAACATTCTTATGGCTTCCAATCTAGAAACTAGAGAAATTTTTTCCTCAAAATCTATTCCTCCCACCTGTGCATATCCTTTGCACACCAATCTAGCCTTATTTATTACAATAGCTCCATATTCATCGATCTTGTCTCTAAAGACCTAATTTAGACCTATTACATTCATATTTGGGGGTCTTGGAACTAATTCCCAAGTTTTTTTCTTTTCAATTTGGCTTAGTTCTTCTTCCATAGATTTTATTCAATTCTCATCCTTGCTAGCTTCAACATAGCTCGTAGGCTCAATTTGAGACATGAGAGAAAAATTCACTTGCTCTTTGTTCTTTGCAGATCTTCTCCTTGTCTAACCTCCTTCATCTATATTACCAATGATTTGTTCTACTAGATGATCCTTTTGAATATATCTTGTAGGTGTTTTTTCACTTACTTCCTCTAGGAGTTTCTTCTTCAGATTTAGATTCTTCTTCATAGATATCTCTATCATTTTTAACATGTTTTAGGTCTTCATCAACCTTGACATTGAAACTCCCTAAAATTTTGTGCAGCCTTTTGTTGTAGCATTTTTAGGCATTTCTTTGAGTGGAATATCAAGAAATATTCCTTCATCACATCTTCATTCAAAGCTTCTGAAGTTATCTTTTGCTCTCTTGATATATATTTTTCTACTAAACACTTTGAAGTACTTAACAGATGGAGGTTTACCATACCATAATTCATAGGGGGTTTTCTCATTGTTTACCCTCTATTGAACTCTATTTAAGGTATATATTGTTGTATGTACTACCTCTCTCTAGTACACATCATGTTACTTTGCCTCATTGAGCATTGTTTTGTCCATCTCTTTGACTATTGTGTTCTTTCATTCAACAACTCCATTTTATTGTGGAGTCCTTGTTGCAAAGTATTTCCTTTTGATTCCATTATAATCACAATACTCTATGAAATCATTTGATGTTAATTCTCCAACTCTATCAAATCTTAAGCATTTGATTCTTTGTCCAATCTCCTTCAACCATGACCCTAAAGAGTTTGAATTTTTCAAATACCTAAGACCTATCCTTGAAAAAGGTTACCCATGTCATTCTTAAATATTCATCTATTGACAACATGAAGTATATTTCTCCTTTCAATCCTATTGTCTTTTTGGGACCACAAAGATTAGTATGAACTAACTCTAAAGGCTTTGTAGTTGCATACTCTTTGGTTTGGAATCTGACCCTTGTTTGTTTTCCTTGCTGAGATTCTTTGCAAGTGGTGTTTGTAGAATTGATTATCTTAGGCATGTGGCTAAAAAGTCATTTTTAACTCACTTATACCAAATTACCAAAATTTACATGGCACATTACCCTATACCACAACCAATTTCCATTAACTTGTCCTATTAGATAACTTTCACCATTCACTTCACAAAGACTGTAAATGTTACTTTCATTTTTTTTCCTTCTGTAATTAATCTCCCTGATTTCCTAATCTTGCATCCTGTTGCATTGAATGAGACGTTATATCCATTTCCACACATTTGGTTGACACTTGGAAGATTATGCTTTAATTCTTCAACATTAAGGATCATGTGTAGGTAATTTTTCATTTATGCTTTGAGTTTCTTTACCCTAGATTTTCACTGCAATATTGTCTCCCAAACTAACAGATCATTATTTAGAGGTTTTTAGTTTTCTGAACTTGCTCTTATCACCATTCATGTGTTTAGAGAAACCACTATCCATTACCCACAAATGCTTCTTCTTGGCATGGAGTGCAATTTGAGAAATCATTGACTCTATAACATTCTAATCTTTCTTTTTCCACATTTTCTTGGGCTTCTTCTTCATATTATCTTTCTCTTTTGTAGAATCTTGTGAACCTTGGTTCACTTTGGGGAACTTTCCTTTCTTTACATTTTGAAATTTTGGTCTTACAATTTTTTTCTACATTTCTTAGCTATATGACCAAAATTGTTGCAGTTATAACATATCAACATTTTTATCTAACAAAGGAGAAAATGGATTTCTACTCACAAAATTTATTCCCCTTTTAGGTACAAATTTGCATTCACTAGCCCTATGACCAAACTAATTGTAGGTATAGCAATAGTCATAGAAAGATGGGAAATACTTGGTCATAGTATTTCTTCTTGCAGGATGAGGAGGTCTTCTTGTCTTTTGATTCTTCAAGTCTATCACCTTTATGAAAACATCTGCATCAACTCCCTTTGCATTATGTATCTTCTTATCTTCTATAGGCTCCCTTTTTCTTCAACTTTCTTTACCTCAATAGTGCTCGTGTCTACCTTTTCATCTCCAAAGGAATTATTCTTAGAATATTTAGAGCAAGGCTTCTCCTTCTATGTTCTAGACTTTCCTTCTGCTTTAAAGTTATCATATAAATTTAGAGATGTACAGGCTATAGGACTTTTCCCCTTTTCAAAAAAACAAGACAATTTTTTTCTTTTGATGGTTTTTGAGAGTTAATCAACTCATCAAGAATTTTAGAACCACCTTTTAGCTTCAACCCTATATCAATCTATTCTTTAGCCTTTTCTAGTTCTTTTCTTAGAGCCACTATTTCTACTTCTATCTTCATGCATTCATCTAATTTGAATTGTAGTTTAGATTTGACTATATCTTCTATCCTTTTATTTTCTTCAACTTGGGTCTTTAAGCTAACTACCATCTGATTAGATTCTTCAAGTTTTTTAGATATCATGTTGAGGTGATATTCTATTTTGTTTTCATTCTAATATGATGTGTCTTGTGTAGATGGAAGTTCATCCCTAGCTAAGAGGGAGTGTTGATGTTATGACAGCTTCGGTCTGCACTTCCCAAGAAGAAAAGATAAATTAAATGTATAGCCTCTTGGCTATTTAATTTATATCAAACATTTGATTTACTAAAGGGCCAACCCTTATAAGTTCACTATTCTTGTCTTTACCTTGAGCCGACCTTAAGACATATTAATTGTTTATTATGTAAAGGCCGACCTAAATGAAGAGGCGCCTATGTTGTATATATACAAGGTCCCTTTTTGGTATTGTAACATTCATTCAAGCAAATTCACATTTTATATTCAAGAGCAGAATTCGCACCTTAGAAGCAGCAGTCTGATTTCCAAAAAGAAGACAGTCATTTATACCTTGAAGGAGGGTGAATATATTATCATTGTATTGGCCATTGTTGGGCCTGAGTTGTAAGCAGATTTCTGTCACTGTGTTATCATATATAAGAGAATCATTTGCTGGGTTTTTCTCCCTCAAGTAGGAGGGTTTTCCCAGGGTATCTTGTTGTGTTCATTGTCTTATGTGTTGCAATTCTATCAAATAATTTATTATCTAATCTGATCTAAGAAACACTAACACAAAATTCAAGAGTTTTCCTTTGAAAGTTCATGAGCTTAAGCACTCACCAATGGAAAATCATGCTTATGTTGTGGTCAAAGAAGTTAAGCATTTCATGTTCTACATCCTTAATTATCATGTTGTTGCATTAGTGTCAGATTCCATGATTAAGTCCATCTTGAATCAACAGGAGTTTGGAACTAAGAGAGGCAATTGGATTGCGAAAATTCAAGAATACAACATGGAAATTAAACCCACAAAGTTGGTTCATGGGAAGGGATTGTGCCAGTTGATAGCTAATAATAAACCAGAAGAATTATTTGATGATGAGGAACTAAACAATGAAGTTGTTCTTGCAATCTTGTTTTTAAGCACGACTGATGAATGGTATTCAAATATTACACACTTCCTCACCTATGGAGAATGTATTGAGCATCTATCATTCAAGGAAAAGCAAATAATCATGCTCAAGGCTATAAACTTTCTTCTTTGGGATAATTGTTTGTATAAGAGGAATCTTGATGGAACCTTTATACGTTGCATGGATAAAGTGCAACATACTAAGTTGTTGGAATCATTTCACAACTTAGCGTGCGAAGGAAACTTTTTAGCACTAGTCACTGCTCACAAGATTTTGAGAGAAAAATACTATTAGCCCACTCTCTTTCGAGATGTGTACGTAAGTGTGAGTTATGCCAATAGTTTGTGGGGAAACCCAAATTGGCAGCTTCACCCCTCAAGCTAGTGGTAATTGAAGAACCCTTCTAGTGGTGGTGTATAGATTTCATTGGCGCAATAAACCCACCATCAAGTGCAATTTCTATAAGGAGAATATCATTTCAAGGTTTGGTGTTCCAAACAAGATTGTTGCAGATAATGATTCTTCCAAGTCTCATCCAATGTGATAATAAAGTTTTGCTTTGAATATGGGATCAATCTCTCTCATTCTTCAAACTATTAACCCCAAGGGAATGATCAAGCAAAATCGTGTAGCAAAAAAATGGTTATCCTTTTTAGGAATTTGGTGGATGAGAATCAAAGGTATTGTATGATGCATTATGGGTAGATCGTATTACACCCAAATGAGCGATTGGCATGTCTTTGTTTCAGCTTTTCTATGGGTTGAATGTGAAAATTCCTATCAAAGCGGAATTTCCTTCTTTGAAATTGGCCAAGGCCATTGAAGACAAAACTTTTAACAACTCCATTGATAAGCACATCATGTTCCTTGCTGAATTGGAGGAGAAGCACATACAAGTGGTGGATGGAATTGTGGAACATCGGAGCCAAGTCAAAAGGATTTTTGATAAAAAGGAAAAGTTTCATGATTTCCAAGTTGGAGATCAAGCTCTATTGTGGGGAAAAAGAAGAGAACCAAAGGGAATGCATAAAAATTTTGATTCCTTATGGAGAGGACCTTTCACAGTTCAGAGAATTTTTTTATTTTGGCATACCAAGACGAAACACCATTTTTGTTGCCTCACAACGAATATTTGAAGCTCTTCATTTAGTGAAGCCTCAGATAAGCTTATAAATATTTGTATAGTTTTTTCAAATTTTTCTTTGGAATTTTTATGTCTTTTTGTTGCTTGGTCCTCTATGGCCCAATGGATGGATGAAGGCACTTAGATTCTAGGATTTTTCTCCCTTTAATTATTTTAAAGGATGATCGAAGGAAGCTCCCCAGTTAGAGCCAATAGTTATCCTTGAATTTAGTTGTGCTCAATTCATGAGATAACCCCTACACAACCTTTTTGTTTCGTAGCCCATGCCCTTTAAGCATGCAAAATGAGGAAAATCCTACTTGCCCTCGTGTGTGGTCCAAACCCTAAAAAAATCATTTCAAGTGATTACCCTTTTCATCTTTTGAAAAATTACGAAAGGTCAAAATTGGAAAAACTATTTTTGAGAGAGAATTTTTCTTGTACATGCAAGAGTGCTGATTTGAATGACCTTACATGATTTTTGTAGTTTACACAAAGGGGTGCATTCCCACTGATTTTTAGCATGACTACACCCCTATTTCCACACATTTTGCATTTATGGTATTTTAATGCCAATTTGATATACGTTTTTAAGTTGTTTTGAATAATTTTTATTCTTTATTTTTGATTAATCCCCTTTCATTCTCAGTTGACTAAGTCTTCCTTGTGCACGTTTACCCATCTCCAAGATCTGAGATTGATTTTCAAGAGGATTTGGACAAGTATTTTCCTAGGGTTTTGTTGTGGTTTGTGTTTACCAGGTATGCAATATTTTTTGCATTTTCTATTTTTATTTCATTGCCTTGTGTGTATAAACATGTTTAGGGTTTTGTGTGGTTTGTGTTGTCTTGCATTTACTGTTGCTTAACATTGTTAATATCTATTTTAGTTTATAGGGTTTGCATTTTTTGGTTTCTTTTTAGCTAATAGTTGCTATTATTTTAGTTAGAATCCTATGTTGTCTCCTGCACTTCGTGAATGTAAGGAATATAAGGTAGAAAAACAACTTCCTACACTAATCTTGAGAGGAGAATAATGAAAAACTTTTATAGATCTTTAATAGTTACAAAAACTTAAACAAAAATAAACACAAGTATCATGCATACCACAACACAATGATTTATGTGGGGAAAACCCTTTTGGGAGAAAAACACCACACTCCAAAAGCCTCCCAAAATATTATTCATAAATCACAAAGATTACAATATACTTACAATGAAATCTTCTCACAAGAGTATCACCACTCAAATATCTAGAGGCAACACAACCGCTATCAGACTTTCATAATACATCACAATACACAACTGTAATACAATTCCATCATAAAAATAGGGTTGCCTTCTAGGGAAATTCAAGCTAATAAAAAATCAGTCGTTGAATATGTAACATAATGATGAACAGTCCAGATTTACAATAATAAAATATAAATAAAATTTTCCTTTTGAGAGCACTGTCCTTGAGCCCCCACCAAGGCGTGTAGCCTCTAGACCCTAGCTAGGGGGATGATCCCCCCAAAACCTTGGTGGGGGGACCCCCCCATGCCCCCTTTCCATCATTAGATGAACAATACATTATGCATCAACACTAACTTATGTTATTGCAAGGTCGAGACACATTTTCTCAATAGTGAAATCATTATTTCAATAAACTGTCACAAGGTTTCTTGGGTTTTAAAACCTCGAACCCTTGTGATTTTCATATCATACATCATGTGTGTCAAGCCCTGATATGTGTTCTACCAACAACCATTACCATCCTCATGTGCATCATGGAATTTATTCATCACTTTATATCACACAATGCATTTATGTATTGGTCAGGGTTTAAACCCCAACCATCCTCAATTCATTACCACATTGCATTCAAGATATTGTTTAGGATTTAAACTCATCCAAAAAATATAATTGAAATTCCAATGACCTTCCAACATGTATGTGACCACGAACGCATATGGGCTATGACCTTCCCATGTTGGTCAGGGTTTAAACCCCAACCAACACCTAACCGACAACCTTTGCGCTACTAACCAAAGATGCATGGTGGTTTTCAAACTTGACTTACATCCTTATAAATGCATAAACATATGTAAGAGCGGAAATGTTTGCCACTTGTGCATATAAAAAATTCTACCCCCATGTACGGTGAGGTTTTTTCAATCCCCTACATCAATTCACCATACCCTCATATAGTGGCATAATGTTAATGTGCTACTGCATCCCAAGTAAAATACCCCATGTAGCGTTGGGGTTTTCCTCCACCTTTGCATCTTTATCATAAAACCACTTGCAATATCTTAGTTTTTCTACACCCTTACTTTTGAATTTCCAAAGCACATGTAGAAGCTCAAAATTTTCTCGTTAGTACACTAAATCTTGATTTTTATCTAACACTAGGAAACATGAAACTTCTTTCTACAATTACCCTTGCATGATATTCCCATCATTTGTGCTCAAATTCTTGAAAGGGTATGAGCATTTTACTCACCATAAAACTTCTCTACAAATGTTTTGAACCATCACCAAGCAAGAAGGCCATGAAGTTCAAATATCAAGGGGTTTTTACAACGACCTTCAATGCTTCAAACATTGATGAGATAAAAGACACAAAGATAGGACATGTTGATATATATAAATTTGTGGAGAGGACAAAGAAGAACCCATTGGATTCAGGCATGATATGTGTGGTGGAAAGTAGTATTCAATTGGTGTTTTCATTTCTAGAAAATCCCCACAATCCAAAAGCTGCCCAATATATTATTCAGAAATCACAAGGATTACAATATACTTTCAAAGCAAGCTTCTCATAGGAGTATCACCACTCAAAGATCCAGAGGCAAGACAATCATTGTTAAACTCTCATAATACATCACAATACACAACCATAATACAACACCCTCATAAAATAGGGTTTCCTTCTAGGGCAAGTCAAGCTAATAAAATATTGGTCGTCAGATATGAGACATAATGATGAATAGTCGAGATTTACAATAATAAAGTGGATCACCCCATGCCCACCATCATCATCAGATGAATAATACCTTATGTATCAACAGTACCTTATATGTAATTGCAAGGTTGAGACACATTTTCTCAACATATATGTGACAACTCATTATCACAAAGAATCCAGAAGTGTGAAGGATCCTAATGGGAATGTGATAATCAAACTAGATGCACAAAATTATTTGACAAGATCTTTCGATGTCTAAGCATTGATGCATATGTTGATCTTACTATTGAGAATGCACAAGCTCATTATGATAAGGATCCAGACAGTTGTAGGAAGGAAATTAATTATTCATTTTCATATCTCCATTCTTGTATCATATTTTTGCACATTAGAATAGGATTGTATCATGCTTTAGATTTCTCAATCCTAAACACATTTAAGGATAGGGTTTTCATGCACATTTTGTTATTTCTATCAAGGTTTAAATACCAAACTAGGGGTTTGACCAAGGCAAACAACCCATTAGCAAATCAAGTTTATATTTTGTTTTGTAGGTTTTTTCACAGATTCAGATCTGGAACTCAAGCTGGAAGGAAAGAGAAGGTGTTGAAGTGTAGATCAAAACTTTAATTTCCCAAAAAAGTGGAACAAGACTGATTCACCACAAGTGGTGAATGAGTCCCACTATAGGTGTTTTCCAGATTTGTTTCTATATTCAAATACCCTTTTTCCCAAAATAGGTTCTCGTGCAGAAACCCGGATCTAGGACTGATTCACCCAAGTTGGTGAATGAGTCCCAGTTGGTCAAAAAGTCAAGTTTTTTAGTGTTTCAAAGTTGCTTCCAGTCACTTCCAGGTTTCCAAGTGTACATCATTCATTTTATTACTTTTCTATTCTATTTTGTTTGCATTTCTAAGGCATTTTCTAGCTCATTGCATTGAGTTAGAGTTTTACATTTTATCGTGTCTTTTATCTAATGAAGAAGAAGAATGAGAAGTTGATCTAGAAGGTGAACTTATTTATGCTTTAGATGAAATTGACAGTTTGAGAAAGGAAAACAAAAACTAGAAGAGGCATGCACAAAAGGATATTGAAATTATATCTAAGAAACTTGAAGAATCTGATCATATGGTAGTTAGCTTAAAGACCCAAGTTGAAGAAGATAAAAGGATAGAAGATATAGTCAAATCTAAACTACAATTCAAATTTGATGAATGCATGAAGCTAGAAGTAGAAATAGTGGCTCTAAGAAAAGAACTAGAAAAGGCTAAAGAATAGATTGATATAGGGTTGAAGCTAAAAGGTGGTTCTAAAATTCTTGATGAGTTGATTAACTCTCAAAAACCATCAAAAGAAAAAAATTGTCTTGTTTTTGAAGAGGGGAAAAGTCCTATAGCCTGTACATCTGTAAATTTATATGATAACTTTAAAGCAGAAGGAAAGTCTAGAACAAAGAAGGAGAAGCCTTGCTCTAAATATTCTAAGAAGAATTCCTTTGGAGATGAAAAGGCAGACACAAGCACTATTGAGGTAAAGAAAGTTGAAGACAAAGGGAGCCTATAGAAGATAAGAAGATACATAATACAAAGGGAGTTGATGTAGATGTTTTCATAAAGGTGAGAGACTTGAAGAATCAAAAGACAAGAAGACCTCCTCATCCTGCAAGAAGAAATGCTATGACCAGCTATTTCCCATCTTTCTATGATTATTGCTATACCTATAATTAGTTTGGTCATAGGGCTAGTGAATGCAAATTTGTACCTAAAAGGAGAATAAATTTTGTGAGTAGAAATCCATTTTCTCCTTTGTTAGATAAAAATGTTGATATGTTATAATTGCAACAATTTTGGTAATATAGCTAAGAAATGTAGAAAAAAATTGTAAGACCAAAATTTCAAAATGTAAAGAAAGGAAAGTGAACCAAGGTTCACAAGCTTCTACAAAAGAGAAAGATAATACGAAGAAGAAGCCCAAGAAAATGTGGAAGGGGTTAAAAAATTTATTGAAAAACCCCTTTCAAAGACCGGTCAAAAGGCTAAGGCCATTCTTTAAGGTATGTCTCTTGTGTCCTTTGCATTTTTGCTTTTTGTTTTCTGGTTAATGTTTTTTTTTTTTTTTTTAATATTGTCATTATTTACTAATAAATTTCATTTATGAATCACAACATAAGTCACCTCATCAAATAATTGATAATGGACAATCATAAATCACCTTTACAAAAATAATATAAAGTATGGACAATTCACACGACATAACGGCAAACTAAATGAAAACAACATTTAAATAATAGTCATTAACCCACTTTATGAATGCAATTCACATGACATAATCATGTCTCCATAATTATAAAATGCACATTTTGGCCCACTACATATTAATATTACTGCATATGATGTTTTTTTTTCACATACTAAAACACATCACATATAAATATTATTGCACTATTTGACCATCACATATAAATGACATATCTAATAGCTTTTATGACTTTAAAATAATTTTTCCTTTTTAGTAATGTATCATAATAAATTATTAAATATGATGACATGTAATATAATTTTTATAACCATCAATATTTAAGTTGAATATTTAAAAGTATGTAAATAACATTTTTATAAAAGAAAAAAATGAATTTGTTGTGTTGTATTTTGTGTAATGTTGTGATGTGTTGTGTTGTGTTTTGTATAATGTTGTATGTGTTGTTATGTGTGATGTTGTGTTGTGGTTGTCTTAGGTCAATTAGGGGAGGCCATGCAAGCTTCCACCTTCATGTGGTTGGCCTTGTTAGTAGAGAATATTTGAATAAATATTCTTGAAGCTAAGAGAAGCTCTTTTTATAGATTTTATATTTAATTATAAACAATGTTCTATAAATTTGAGTTAGTTCATATTAAATATGTGGTGAGATTCTAAAAATAAAAATAAAATATAATTGCAATAAATTGTAAAGTATGATGACATGTAATATAATTTTTATAATGATCAATATTTAAGTTTTTATATTTAAAAGTATGTAATTTTTTTATAAATAAAATAAAATGAATTTGTTCTTTTGTGTTTTGTTTAATGTTGTGATGTGTTGTTTTGTGGTTGTCTTAGGTCAATTAGGGGAGGCAATTTGAGCGCCCACCTTCACGTAGTTGACCTTGTTAGTAGAGAATATCTAAATAAATATCCTTGAAGCAAAGAGATTATATTTTTTAAAAGCTTCTCTTTGCTTCAAAGATATTTATTCAAATATTCTCTACTAACAAGGTCAACTACGTGAAGGTGGGCGCTCACATTGCCTCCCCTAATTGACCTAAGACAAACCACACAACATGCACATAACAACATATCACAACATTACACAAAACACAAAAGAACGGATTCATTTTATTTTATTTATAAAAAAATTACATACTTTTAAATATAAAAACTTAAATATTGATCGTTATAAAAATTATATTACATGTCATCATATTTTACAATTTATTGCAATTATATTAATTTTTTTATTTTTAGAATCTCACCACATTTAATATGAACTAACTCAAATTTATAGAACATTGTTTATAATTAAATATAAAATCTATAAAAAGAGCTTCTCTTAGCTTCAAGAATATTTATTCGAATATTCTCTACTAACAAGGCCAACCACGTGAAGGTGGAAGCTTGCATGGCCTCCCCTAATTGACCTAAGACAACCACAACACAACATCACACATAACAACACATACAAAATTATACAAAACACAACACAACACATCACAACATTACACAAAATACAACACAACACAACAAATTCATTTTTTCTTTTATAAAAGAGTTATTTACATACTTTTAAATATTCAACTTAAATATTGATGGTTATAAAAATTATATTACATGTCATCATATTTAATAATTTATTATGATACATTACTAAAAAGGAAAAATTATTTTAAAGTCATAAAAGCTATTAGATATGTCATTTATATGTGATGGTCAAATAGCGCAATAATAGTTATATGTGATGTGTTTTATTATGTGAAAAAAAAACATCATATGCGATAATATTAATAGGTAGTGGGTCAAAATGTGCATTTTATAAATATGGAGACACGATTATGTCATGTTAATTGCATTCATAAAGTGGGTTAATGTCTATCGTTTAAATGTTGTTTTCATTTAGTTTGCGATTATGGTATGGTTATGTCGTGCGAATTGTCCATACTTTATATTATTTTTGTAAAGGTGATTTATGATTGTCCATTATCAATTACTTGATGAAGCGACATGTGTTGTGATTCATAAATGAAATTTATTAGTAAATAATGACAATATAAAAATATAAAATATAAACATTAACCAAAAAACAAAAACAAAAATGCAAAGGACACAAGAGACATACCTTAAAGAATGGTGTTGGCCACTTGACCATTCTTTAAGCTGTCAAAAAAATGCGACCTTATGGAATGGCCATGGCCAATGACCATTCCCATCGGTCTTTGAAAGGGTTTTTAACCCCTTCCAATAACTTTTTATTATTATACATTGTCTTTTTACATGTTACAAAGCTATTAGGTCAATGCAATTGACAAATATATTACATTTGCTGCTCTAAATATACACCAACAACTTCACTCCTACCCTTGATCCCACTGTGATGGTGAAATTAACTAACTCAAAAAGTTGCTAAGCTCTATTTGGGATCCTTGTTAGCAAATTACTTGACAACTCGTCTATTCCAAGAGCAACATGCAAGAAACACATAAAACAAAGGCAATTAGTCAAAGAAAATGGTCATCAAAACAATCTAAAACATCAAGCACATGTACATACCACGCCTCTTTTTAATATTCTTGCCAACCTCACCAAGCACATCAACTTCAATGATTTCAGCTTCTTTGTATAATATAAACCCACCGACAATCATAATAGCTACAAATTCTCTCAATTGTCAGTGACAACATTTCACAGCTTGACTAAAAGTACTTAAATAAATGACATATTGAAACGTAATGATCTAAACATGTTTGCGATTTAAAACAATGGTAACTACTTAATAAAATTTCAAACCTTACGAAATAAAGAGAGAGTTACAGAAAAAAGAAAACCACAAACCTAAATTTCCCTTTCAGCATTTTCCTCAGAATTTTGTCTGCAAAAAAATAAAAAATAAATACAAGTCAATCTATTAGAAATGAAAATAGAGCAAAACATTTATTGCTAAGAAAAATAAAATCAAGATAAAAAATGGCCTCTCAAAGACCATGAATCAATGAATCAGTCTGTTAAGCCTGCCTGCACATATTGTTTACTTGCAAAAAAATACCCATATCTTTGTTTCTCTTCCTGGACTGTGAGAAAAATGTATAGTCAGGCAGGACCTTTTCTTTACTTCCTATGATGCTTGCTGCCTCTATAGTTTTCAAGGGATCCTATGTTTTTCTGGTATCACAAAGTGTCCTTGGATGATGTGGGTAGGGTAGTGCAAAGGCCCCCACAATCTCCACTTGTGTATTTGTGCTTTGGACCCTCTGTCCCTTCTTTTCACTTCATTGACAAGCAGTACTAGCATATATACTCATGCACACACGCATAGTTATTGCTTATAAAATATAGAGTGGGAGATTTTTCTTAGGATTTGTCCTGGGGATTAGCAACTCTCTTTTTTGTGGCAGACCTACATACCACCGGCCTGGACAAAAGAACAATGTTTTTCATTTAAGGTCTAGGCTCTAGAATAACATCAATGCTGTATATATCTGATCCATAGCAAGTCAACACCAGGGAATTGGGCCGTTCTCTTTAGAGAGATCTTTTAAAGGGTCTTTCGGTTGCCTGGGTTTATTCACATTCGTATTTCCACAAGGAGGAAGAAGGGCAACCTGATAATTGGTTTTTGAGTGCTTTGTCATTCTCTTTCGTTTGGGCTATTTAGTGTGTAGCAGTTAAACGAGGTGTAGCATTATCATAGAATGCAAGTGAAGGAGAAGAAGAAGAATAAAAATTCTTGGGATTTTATCTCCAAGATCAAATAATTTGTGGTATAGGAGCATTTATATAAGATTTAAGACTTGTTTTTCATGCCAAATGGTCTATTATTGCAGTCCAGTTATGGGGAATAACTGATAATGATATAGAGAACTACTGAAACACAAAACTGAAAAAGAAAAACATTAATATTAAAACTAAATAAACTAAGGTTTACAGCTTCAAAGAAACAACACCTTTTTAAGTTTTATTGTCTTTCTCACTATAATCAACTGCAATTCTAATCTTTTCTTCCCTGAGGTGCTCGTCAAGATGCTATTTTCATCTCCTGCAGCATTTAGACACTACGAGCTAGGGTGCCTCCCAGGCAAGTGACAGCAATGTCCACCAACTTCTTTGCATCTCTTTAAGAAAATTCAGAAATAACTTTCCCTGAACAGGAGACAACCAAACAAAGCAAAACATTGTTGTGTCAAAAATCAAAGGCAAAATATTGGGTACCCTTCAGACACAACCATAACGCCCTCTTTACCAAAAACTTACCTTCAGACTCAAGATCCATGGTAGTAGCAACATGGAAAACACCTTCACAGCCATCAAATGCAGCATCAAAAATTCCTTCATCATCCAGATCTGCTTTCCAAAGTGTCAATCTCTCACTAGCCTCTGGTAGATCCAACAAACGCTTGGTCTTCACTGGATTCCCTGTTCGACAAAGAAAAAACATGAAATTATCACTCTATTGTCAGCAAATGTAACAGCGAATTGGCAATGCCATTAGCCACATCTAGCATATGGAAAAAATAAATTTCACTTAAATTTAAAGATTCTGTTGCTTAAAACAAAGTACAATGAAGCAAGAAGTACACCAGGCAACTAAAGCAATTAAAACTGCCTATGAAAATCTACGTTTACTACTATAGATGAAAGAGATCTGTAAAGAGTTTCGTCAATTCAGCCTCTGAATGCAAAATCAATCTTTGCATCGCTCCCAAAGCAATCCTGTCATGATGTCTCCTACTTGACTAGTCCCTCCCTTCAACAAATGCCACGCATGCTCAAGATCAAAGGAATTTAAATCAATTTGTAATAACCCACTGACAATTCAGAAAAAATTGAGTGGAAGGATCATCATCTGCCATACAAGTCGAACATAAAGAAAGTTGGTTGACATACACATCCTATGGAGCCATAGTTTCAGCAGCAAAAACAATTTTACAAAACTAAAATGAAGTATGAAAATCTAAAAACTCATACGAATAATGAATACAACTTGATAGATTGTACAATTCAGTTTAGCCTAAACAGTAAAACTGCAGTAGTAATTTGCTGTCACAACTTGATACATCATGAACTAAAATCTTATATCTGGATATAGAAAACTTAAGAAAATTGGGTATTCATAAGAAACACTTTCTTACTTCTCTTTTCCAGATACTATAAACTAACCAGTTGGGTTTAAATTGTGTTATAGAAACATAATTACCAATTAAAAAGCAATGCCCTCTAAATTTTAGAAAACTGGGTATTCGTAAGAAGATTCAATACACTTTGACCGTTAATTAAAAGCAATCAATAAGCATAATTAACAACCTGGGTCGCGTACAGTTGCAAAACGCATAGCCTACATCTGCAAAGATTGTAATAAGAGCATGCTCTTTCATATTGGAAAGGCCGGGATTCAACAAGAAGTAACCCAAGAGCGGCACTCTGTATTTTGTAGTGGGCAGAATCGAAGCCATGAAGCATCCAAGGGGAAGCGCTGCTACCTGGACTGATATCTGTGTAATGATCAGAGGCTCCTTCCGTACCCAAAGAATTGATTCAGGAAAGACTGCCCCAAAAATCGCATGCAGAAAGTCCGTACTAGAATTAAAGGATCCTTTTCTATAGATTGCCCGAAGAGAGATCTAGAATTTGTATAGTCAGATCACTGAGAACAAAATAATCAGTAATTAATTTTCATTCTATCAAAATAAACAACATAATAAGCAGGATCTGTAAAAAGAATTACCTAGAAGAATAATTTTGCCGCCTCCAGCATTTTTTTTTCTGCCTCTTTCTCTGCTTCCACAAATCAAAATACCAAGAAACCAAGAAAAAAAAACCAAACAAAAGAAATAGAAAAAACAAATCATCAAATTAAACAAATAAAAAAAAACATAGAACAAACAAAAAAACAAAACAAATCAATGACCAGCGTGCACGCTTACAAAACCCTTACCAGAAGGAAAACAAAACAAAATTATAACAAGAAAAAGTAGAAAAAACGATTCAAAAAAGGAACGCTCTCTATTCAATAAGATGTACCAAACAGATTATGTGCCTATCCCGAGAATTTCATTTGCTTGAAGGCTTCTAAAGCCTTGTTAGCAAAACCATTCCGTGCCTATCCTGCAATCGTGGCATTCCACGAGGCCACATTTCTTTGAGGCATTTTGTCGAACAGTTCAGGTGCATTGTCCATACTTTCACTTTTTGCATACGCGTCTACCAGAGCAGTAGCAACTACAACATCTGACGAAATTCTTCTATCATTTATGATTTGATGGATTCCCATATACTGCTCCAAATCTCTCATTTGGCACAGGCTGGGAGGATGCTGGTAAAGGTTGCAGAGATTGGCTTCACACCTGCCAATTGCATTTGCTTGAATCGAATTGTTTGTGGATCTTTATGATTTGAGTCGAAGACCTTGTGCAGATAACCTCTCTGAGAGCGCGATCGTCTGTGCTCCATCCCTCATTCACACGAACCCACCTATTATTAGTTGAGGAGAGCAAAGTCTGAAGAACATGGAAGTTATGAAGATGTATGCTTTTTCTTACCCTCATCTGCTTTTCCAGCTGTGATGGCGTCCCTTTCAGCTGCTTCCCTCATCCACAACCCGCCTATTATTAGTTGAGAAGAGCAAAGTCTGAAGAACATGGAGGTTATGAAGAAGTATGCTTTTTCTTACCGTCATCTGCTTTTTCTCGCTCTCCCTCACAACGGTCGAATTTGAACTCATTTGCACATGGTCGTTACATGTCTTGGAATGGTGGTCTTCAAATAGTTGTCACTTGGTTTAAGATCGAAAGAACTCGAAATTTCAAATTTCAAATTGAAAGTCTAAATTTTTTAGTTCTGAATTATACTAGTCATTATGAGCTAACTTGACACATAAGTTTATGTGATGTATTATCGTATCACTTACGGGTATTTAGAGACATTCAATGTTACACTAATTTATATGTAATTTATTAGGGTGGAATCATTAGAGCATGCTTCAATTTTTAAAGGACAACTAATCAAATCCACTTGTTTTACATATAATCCACATGTATGCTTGTGTATGTTATCTTTGACATTAGTCTTCATTGTTAGCTCACTCTCATAATGGTTTGACCTAGGATAACATGTTTCAAAAGCTATTCATGAAGACTCTATTGACCACATTTAGCTACCAAAGGAGCAAAGACAAATATAGCTTTGTTGAATAAACATTTTGTCAAATCACTTGGACACATGGCATAGTTTAGTTTCTTGCACGTCAAATCAAATATACTTGGATCAAGATTGAACCCAAGGGATGAAAAATTGAACTACACAAAATCATAAGACTACATAGAATCTAACACATTCAACTGACTGTGGATAGTCAATTTATGTACTATAGCAAATGGATTTTGCATGACATTAGTAACATTATTCCATCATTAGTCTAGACCCAATTACCCTATCCTCTAATTTAAATAGATCTCATTTATTACTATTCGTTTACTTACCCAACTAATTTTAATCTATGTTATTTTTCGCTTATTGATCAAATTGCACTTATTTAAATTTCCTAGATTATTTATGTTTAAAGCTAATGTATTTATTTATATTTTTTGTGAACCTAACGTTTTATTATATGCAACCTTAAGTTTCACCTTAGGATTTTATGTTAGGTCTTCCTAGGCTTTTCATCTATAAGTTATCCTTTCATTTTACATTTTTTCAACTTCAGATCAACTTTTATCTGCATATGCTTATCGTACCTTTGATTCTACCCACCTACCTTTGGCTAATTCACCATCATAGTTATTCTTAAATTATTCCTTGGTTTATATACATGCATACAATTCTAATTTTGACATGTTATTATCTTTTTTGACACACGATCCTTCCATCCTTGACACTCTCATGATATTTTATGCTATCTAGATGAGGATGAAAATTTTCTATGGAGGTTTTATTTTATTATGTATTAGCATTTCCCTCCATTAAGTTGATTCGAGTGTATCCTTTTATTTTACATACAACTCGCTTGTCCACGAGTCTTATACTGATTCCATTTATCTTATGGCTTGTAATAATGATAGGCACATACCTAATAACATTATACCACGTGTTAATGATACAAGTAGCATGTGACAGTTCCATTGATGGCATTGCATCTCTTCATGTATTCAAGACATTATTATACCTTTTAACGATGCATCTATTATATATCATAATAGACCTATGTCCATAGATTCATGTTCTTATAATGAATTACCTTCTTTCATATGTAATGATATCCTTGATAATATATTTTGTATATTTCAAGTCGATCCTATGGATGCTCATAATAGTAGCATTTCACATAGCGAGACCTTGCATGATAATAATATGCATTTTGATGTTAGTACATTAGCTTCTTGAGTTCATCTCATATCAATGCACCATATTACCTTCCCATTCACTACATAATGACATTCTGATTCTTAGTGAGGACTTCCTATGTGATGCTTATGTTGTTACTACAAATGCTTCTATACATATTAAATTATTCTTTGTTGATAATAATAATTTTGTAGATGGTATTTTATTGATAAGACTTTAGAATTAATATAAATGAGGAATCTTTGTAAAGATTTGACTTATCTGATTTTATTTGTACACTTATTATATAAATTTAGCGCATATTCTCATTGTCTACTCTAAAAATGGTCTCTTGAGGATATATATAGACCTAGTGATAGGTCTTCTCATGCTTTATATTTTGACTCTTCCTCAACTAGTATTTATATGATATATGCATATCCTTGTCCCATTTTTTGTGTGCATACTTCTAGTGGAGATAAACCTACATTTCAACTCAGCTAATTCACAAGATTATCATATGGTTGGGCTTCAACATCAAGATTAGCTAGAGGTTGAAATATTCTTGTAAAACAACTAGCTTTGTCCCCTAATGTATGAATAAAAATTCAAAGGACTATGATACTATTGATCATCTCAAGAACATTCCAACTAAAATATCTATTTTTTATCTATTCAGCTGCCTCCCGCGTCCACAACCCAATAGCTTTCTGTATTTTTGCTTCATATGCTTTTTCTTACCCTCGTCTGCTTTTTCCCGCTCTCCCTCCCAACGGTCGAATTTGAATTCATTTGCACATAGTCGTTACATGTCTTGGAATGGTGGTCTTCAAATAGTTGTCACTTGGTTTATCCTAGTTTAAGATGGAAATGAATTCAAATCTTAAATTTCAAATTAAAAGTCTAAATCTCTTGTTTCAGATTATACTAGTCATTATGAGCTAATTTGATACATGTTTATCTCACGTGTTATTGTATCATGGTATTTAAAGGCATTCAATGTTACATTAATGTATATGTAATTTATTGCGATGAAATCATTATCTAGCATGCTTCAATTTTTAAAAGGATAAATAATCGAATCCATTTCTTTTACATATAAATTTCCAAATGTATGCTTGTGTATGTTGTCTTTGAAATTAGTCCTCATTGTTAACTCACTCTCATAATGGCTTGACCTAGGGTAACATGTTCTGGAAGTTATTCATGAAGATCGTATTGACCACATTCAGCTACCAAAGGAGCAAAGATAAATATAGCTTTGTTGAATGAACATTCTATCAAATCACTTGGACACATGGCATAGTTTAGTTTCTTGTGTCAAATCAAATATACTTGGATCAATATTGAACCAAGGGATGAAAGATTGGACTACACAAAATCATAAGACTACATAGAATCTGAAACATTCAATTGACTGAGGATAGTCAATTTATGTACTATAGCAAATGGATTTTGCATGACATTAGTAACATTATTCCATCATTAGTCTAGATCCAAGTACCATATCCTCTCATTTAAATAGATCACATTTATTAAGTTATATGTTTAGTAGATTTTATTTTAGATTTTTTCGGGTTTGGATTAACTTTTATCTACATATGCTTATCATACCTTTGACTCTACCCACCTACCCTTGGATAATTCATCATCACGATTATTCTTAAATTATTCCTTGGTTGATATGCATGCATAAATTTCTAATTTTGACATTTTATTATCTTTTTTGACACATGATCCTTCTATCCTTGATACTCTCGTGATATTAAATATGCTATCTATCTATGAGGATGAAAATTTTATATGGAGGTGTTATTTTATCATGTTTTAGCATTTCCCCCCACTAAGTTGATTTGGGTACATATCCTTTTATTTTATATACAACTCACTTGTGGACATGAGTCTTATATTGATTTCATTTATTCTATGACTTGTAATAATGATTAGCACATACTTAGTAACAATATACCACGTGCTAAACATACAACTAGCATGACAACCATTGATAACATTGCATCTCTTCATGTATTCAGGACATTATTATACCTTTTAACAATGCATCTATTGTATATCATAATAGCCCTATGTCCATATATTCATGTTCTTATAGTGAATTAACTTCTTTCATATGTAATGATATCCCTTATAATAATTTTTTGTACATTTCAAGTTAATCCTATGGATGCTCATTATAGTGTTTCACATAGTGAGACCTTGCATGATAATAATATGCATCTTGATGTTAGTACGTTAGGTTCTTGAATTCATGTCATATCAATACACCATTACCTTCCCATTCACTACATAATGACATTATGATTCTTAGTGAGGACTTCTTATGTGGTGCTTATGTTGTTACTACAAATGCTTCCTTACATATTAAATTATTCTTTGTTGATAATAATAAGTTTGTAGATGGTGGCAATTTATTGATAAGAGTTTAGAATTAGTATAAATGGCGAATCTTTGTAAAAAATGGCCTATTTTATTCACTTCTTATATAAATTTAGTGCATGTTCTCATTGTCTACCTTTCTAAAGCCAGACTCTTGAGGATATATATAGACCTAGTGATAGGTCTTTTCATGCTTTATCTGATTCTTTCTCAACTATTATTTATATGGCATAAGCATATCCTTGTCCCATTTTTTGTGTGCATACTTCTAGTGGAGATAAACCTACATTTCAACTCACAGCTAATTCACAAGATTATCACATAGTTGGGCTTCAACATCAAGATTAGCTAGAGGTTGAAATATACCTGTAAAATAACTAGCTTTGTCCCCTAATGTATGAATAAAAATTCAAAGGACTATGATACTATTGATCATCTCAAGAACACACAAGCTAAGAGATCCCTTTGGTATCTATTATGCTCATCACAGTTGTATAACGAGGTGGTGAAAAATCTTTAAAAATATAACAATTAAATTACAACACTCTTCCATAATATATGAATTAATTGATTGAATCTATTTAAAATAATGAGTGTCATTCTA